>CANTUR010000260.1:1200000-1800000 GCA_947683625.1 Mallotus nudiflorus | reverse complement strand
CCATAGGAATATGACAAGCCCTCCCAAAAATCAACCTATGTGGTGAGAGTCCAATAGGAGCTTTGAATGTTATGCAATATGCCCGTACTGCATCATCAAATTTCATAACCTAATCCTTTCTTAAAGCTCCAACCGTTTTCACTAAAATTTTCTTAACTTCTCGATTTGTCACCTCAACTTGGTCACTTGTTTAAGGATGATATAGAGTTGCCACTCAAAGATGGACTCCATACTTCCTAAGTAAAGACTTAAATTGTTTGTTACAAAAATGGGAGCCTCCATCACTAATTATTGCTCTAGGGACTCCAAATATAGTGAACAACTTCTTAAGGAACTTTAGTACCACATTAACATCATTTGTAGGTGAAGCTAATACTTTTGCCTATTTAGATACATAATTCACACCTACCAAGATATACTTGTTCCCATAAGAAAAAAGAAAAGGCTCTATAAAATCGATACCCCATACATCAAACAACTCTACCTCTTGAATTAAAGAAAGAGGCATTTCATGTCTCTTAGAATTATTTCCTGTGGGTTGGCATTTGTCACAATTAAGCACATGCTCTCTTGCACCCTTGAATAATGTAGGCCAAAAGAACCTACACTCTAGTAGCTTTGAGGCTATTTTGGTTGTACCATAATGGCCTCCACAAACTAAATCATGACATTTTGAGAGGACATAATGCACTTCTGACTAAAGATTGCATATTCTAGTAAGCTTATCTCCACATATTTTATAAACAAATGGCTCCTTCCACAAATATTGTTTGACTTGGTGCAAAATTCTTTTCTTTTCTTGATAAGAGAGATCCTTAGGTAGCACTCCACCTGCCATATAGTTTGCGAAGTCAGCATACTAAGGAGTAAAAATTTCTTTTAAAGTGAAAAAAAACTCATCAGGAAAGCTTTCATCTATTGAGGGTTGATTGCTAGGATCATCCGCTTTTTCAAATCTTGATAAATGATCTGCAACTTGTTCTTTGATCCTTTTTTGTCTCGAATCTCCAAGTCAAATTCTTGGAGTAGCAATACCCATTGAATGAGTCTAGGATTGGTGTCTTTCTTGGCTAAAAGGTACCTAAGAGCTGAATGGTCCATAAATATGATCACCTTAGAGCCAAGAAAATAGGCACAAAACTTATCTACAGCAAAAACTGCTGTTAAAATCTCATTTTCTGTGGTTGTGGAGTTGAGTTGTGCATCCGCTAAAGTCTGACTAGCATAATAGATAACATAGGAGATCTTTACAAGAGCATTGAAGCACTAAACGAGGTGTACATACAACCAACGAAGAGTAAGGAATCCATTTTAAAGCCAAAAGCTCCAATTCTTGATATTGAAAGTCCTCTTTTGCTATATAGCAACAGCACCCATGATTCCATTAAACGAAAGGCATATCTATGTTGCAATTTGAAACAAAATTTAACTCACATTACTCTCCATATGTTGGCTTTGAACCTGCAAATAACCTTGATCATTCATATGTAGCTGATGACCCAAAGCCATGTTGTCCCCAGTGCGATGGGAAAATGTCGTTTGAGGTATAATACGTTGTTCCAGATGCTACAGAAGAAGCAATGTCTTGCAATGACAAGAAAGGTGGGTTTGTAAAAGGTGTGGTGACGTACATGGTGATGGATAATTTGGAAGTGAAGCCTATGTCTGCAGCATGCAGCATTACTTTGATCCAAAAGTTTGGGATCAAGGATCTGGCTTCACTTGAAGAGAGGGAGGTTGATGTTGGAGTTGCTGAGGTATGTCTTTTAATTTATAATGCCTTGGCTATTACTTTGAAATGGTTATTGATTGTTGAGTTCTACTTATTTTTGTCATTCATTGTGCGGGTATTCCACAAATTAAATAATTGAACTCTTTTGTTTTAGGGTCTGAAGATAGTGGAGCAATCCTTGCAGTCCAAGAATGTTTTGACTAGTGTTTTTCTCCATAAACGGAAGGCCTAACTGCTGTTTGTTCTGTAATTGAATGGTGTTGAAGTTAGAGACGTTTATGGCCATAAAAGACAGTTTTACCTCCCGTTTGCCTGATGATAAGGGGATAATTGAATTGGGGGAGAGATACCTTTGGTAAGTAGTCACTATATATATATATAATGTATATGTATACTGAAAAAGTCGTAATTATTCAATGTAGTTTTGAAAGTTATTATATTTAGAATTTATGAAATTTGTGTAAAGTTTGAATGAAATCCAACATCATTAACCATTAAAAAAAAGGTTTGCGAATTGATTTTAATGAGTTGGCTTAGTGGTATAATAATTAGCCCAAAAATTAGCTTAATAGAGTGACGTTTTACTGAATTTTTGTGTAAGGATTTTTAACTCCGACTTTGCTACCACTCAACCAACGATGGCTCCATATATACCGCCAAACTGGTATTGTATGTCGGAATTTGCTGATGGAAGACTATATGTTTGAAGCTTTATTAGGTCAAATTTTATGAGGTGGGCAACAATTACAAAATATGGATTAATCTCATAAGCAATTTAGTACATAAACATGATTGGGGAAAAAAAAGGTTTGTGAATTAAAATGTGAGAGAACATTTACTGCTTTTGCTTTTGAGGAACAATAATATGATTTGACTGCGAACTTAGAAGAACAGACGGCTAACTGTAGAAGGAAATGAGTAAGATGTTGCGACACATTTCGTAAAATGTTCCTCCATCCTTAATTCCATATTCAAGACAGGCTTATTTTAATCCTCTTATTTACTAAATTATTTTTACTTTTTAGATATTTTTACTCCATTTTTCTATAAATTTAAAGATAGTATTGTCAATATACTCACAATTGATTAGTTGAAGAGTTAAAAAAAAAATCGTTCCAATTCTGGACTCTATTGACAATATTTTTGTTCCTATTGTTCATTTTTTTTTTCTCATAAAATTAATCACCTCATGAGTAATAATAATATTAATTGAAAGAACAATGATACACATAGCAATTCGCTATTAATATAAGCCATTACATAATAAATGTTTTTGAATTACACTTGTGCTCTTGTTTCTTGCCCCGAATAAAGGGCAAATTTGTTCGTAATGCCACGCTATGTCTGTCTAAAACAAAGCTGGTGTGAGGTTGGACCACCATTCTATCTATAAAATGTTAAAGTCGGCTGGCAATCAATTGATAATTTTTTTTTTTAGAGGAATTGATAATCTTATTATAAGAAAACGTTACACAAAGTGATAGATCTCATAAGAAGGATAGGATCTGGGTTGTTCACCTTATTGGAACTTGAATCGATTAATGTTTCATTCATAACTATGAATCACCGTTTAACTCAAAAGTAATGGGTGGATATATGCGAATGACAATGGTTCAATAGGAGACAAAAGGACTTTTAATCTACAACTTATAAATAATTATATGTAGCTTTTTAATTCATATTTTATTAAATCCAAACCATAATATACAATGACCATTCTAATATTAAAATAGAAATATAATTTTCAAGTAAATATGTAAACAAATAAAATGAGATCGAATATCGTAATTTTCAAGTAAACATGATAATCATTTAACACTAAGCTATATACATTTATTTAACAATGACACATAATTCTTTTCCCAAAAAAAGAACAATGACGTATAATAATAATAATAAATATAAGAAAACACAAAAAGGTGACGAATGTATTTTTTTTTTCTTTTACAATATATATATATATATATATATATACACACAGACACATAAGGTATCCATATGAAAGGTTCTTGTACAATAAGAATAATTGCAACATTTTCCGTACTGATTATGCAAGTATAACATTATTAAACGCATTGAAAAATGTTCCAATAATAAATATTAAATATATTGGACATATAACTGAAATTGTTAACTTGACAGTGTAAGATCCCACTAAATTAGAAAAATGTTTCATAATGAAAGTGTTTATTTTTTCTTCAAAAACTCAATAAGTCAAATTCTCTTGAATGAAGAAGAGTCACAATCTGCTAATCAAGGTAATTCTCATAACTAATGTGGTATGGATACACCTAACACTATGTCAAGAAAGAAAAGAAAAAAAAAATAGGAGGAAAATATGAAGGAAAATAATATATATATATATATATATATTTTTTTTTTAATTTTTCTTTTTTATATTTGGATTTGAAGAAAAATAATATATAAAGAAAGAAAAGTTATTGTACTTTTTTTATTAGGAAAATAAAATATTAAAAAATAAAAAAGTAAATCTATAATATATTTACTTTCATGCTCCCACCTAAAAAATAATACTTACTACAAACATTTTATTTATTATTTTTTTATGAATTTTTTTTTTGAGAAATCCAATTTAACAAAAATAATATGCATAAAATTGAAATATTTATAAACTTGTAAAAAACAGTTGAATAGACAAAAAAACAATGAAGAACAATTGTGAAATACACAATATGTAAAGAGAGAAAAAAAGAGTGCAAAATTGTCAAATAAAATGAACATTAGTTTTTCCCTGCTTTTCTCCCTATTTTCTCTCGAATTTTCCTTCCTTTTCCATTTTCCTCTTCTCAAACCAAACAAGAAAAAATAATTTTCCTCCCCCATTTTCCTCTCTTATTTTCCTTCCTCCCTCCCTCTTTTTCCTCCTACCCAAAGAGTTGTATAAAAAAAAATACTCATAAGGAAAAGAAAAATTGAGTTTAAAATTTTACTTATAAGGAAATACAAAAAGGTTAAGTCAACCAAAACTAATAATTTAAATGTCAATTGAGGAGTAATCAATTAGTCATTTCTTTTTAAGGATATCATAACATGTAGAGTTCAAATCTCAATATGTTGGATTTATAAAATTTTATTTTCATCTAAAAAACCATCACAGTAAACAATTGGCTAAGAGATATTAAAAAAAAGTATTAATTAATATAAATATTTGCTTTGTCAAATGGTACTTTCTAATGCACTATTAAAGAAAGGTTTTTATCTACATTGAATGTATTGTAATTTGTATTGGATTTGTAACAAATATTTCAAATGTTTTATATTTAACCAATAACAATGTAGTATGTGTTTTTGCGTTGCATATATATATAGAGAGAGAGAGAGAGAAGATAAATAAATCTTAATTCAGACTGTTTCTATTTCAAATGAAGCTAACTTCCTGTGATAAGATTTTTGTTGTAATAAACATTGCAACACTGTATATTTATGAGTTTTTAGTGATGGTAAAAATATTGCACTTTGATGAGCCTATTCTTTACGAACAGCAGTTACAGCTTGAAATTGGACGTTGATGTTGAAGTAAATGACATCATTCTAGTTGCTCCATTGGGTCTGGTCGATGGAAGTAAAACCCTCACATCAACCATGCTGATGCTAGCTAGTAGTAATAACATAATGGTAGAGAGCACACTTAAGAGATGAAGCCCCATATGGATACACAAGTGTTGTGTTAACAATTTCCATGATACTACAAGCAGCCTAATTCTTATCTACATTCACACACACACACACACATAAATATAGACCAAAAAAAAAAAAAATTCAACTTAAATGACTTCGTAAAAAAGTGTCCCTGGACTACTTCATTACTAAGGTGAATGTTGATAAGAATTTTCCTATGGTCTATTTAGATTTATAATTGATGATATTAGCTTAGCTAGTGGAAATTGTCCTTATTTAAATAATATTTTTTAAAAAATTTAAACTATATTTTATTCAGTGCTAAATTGATTATTAAATTTTTTTTCTCTTATAATTTATTATTTTTAAACTAAGTTTAGTGAAGTATATAGATAGCTTTCAAAAAAAAAAGTATATGTGGAAAACCTCTATTGGGTCCTCTTCTCTGTTCTATTATTTCCTTCTCTTTTGTTCATCTTTTACTTTTGAATGTAAAAGTATACGCCCGACAGACAAACGTACAAACAATCCTACATTAATCATATCATGTTCGTTTAATTTTGAATTGACCAATCACCATAATCAAGCTTCCACTTGATGGAAATTTGTAGTTATGTCAAAGTTGTAGCAGTAGAATAATAATGCACAGAGGTAAAAATAAAATATTACAAAAAAATTATTAAATAAAAATGGCATAAATATTTACTTAATTCACCCTTAATGATAGGATATGTTCACAAGACGCAAAGTGAAAATTCTTCCACTATTAAAATAGTTGATGCAAAGATAATTATCTCTAAATTAATGCTAAAAATATACAATAATATAGATTTCACTAAAATAGAGACACTCAAATTATTTTCCAAACAGTTATCTATTATTTTGTCACTCTGTCTTTTCAACCAAAAAAAAAATTCTAATCCCTTAAAGCTCTCTCACTGTGATCAAAGCAAAATGTTTTGGCTTTTTCACACAAGCACCTCTCTTGCTTGTGCCTCTCCTCTCCCTCACACTGTGTCCCTCTTACCGCCTTAAAGCCATGAATTCCTTCATGGCTAAGTACCTAGGACTATCTTTATATAGAGTCGAGATCAACTTTTTTTTTTTTTTTTACTATTAAATTTTCGGGAGGGACCCACATAACACCACTAAAATTCAGCATCCAAGAATCGATCAATTCTACCTAGGACTATCTTTATATAGAGTCGAGATCAACTTGAAAGCCCATCATAACATATCCAATTTAATTTCTTAGTTTTATTGAAGCTAACAAGAAGGCACTAGCCAGGGCAACATCGAGCAACACCAACTTGAAGTTAAAGCTTCTTATCGACAAGAAAAAGAAGAAAGTGTTATTTGCAGAAGCAAGTAAGGAGTGCGTAGATTTTCTTGTTGGTTTCATGTCTTTGCCATTAGGAACTGTGAGTAAGCTATTGAAAAAGAACATGGTGAGTGGTATAGGGGTACTATACAAAAGCATCCAAGCTTTAAGTGAGACTTACCTTCAACCGTCCAAGAGTAAAGAGTCTATTTTGAATCCAAAAGCTTTTAATTCTGCAATTGATACCCCTCTTTTATTGCCCAGTGATGAAATTGCCAGTCAACAAATGTACACTTGTTCAAATGGGTACTGTCGTCGATGGACTGATGATCCAAACACGACCTTTCCCAACTGCAGAACCAAAATGTCCTATCTGTTAAACTACGCTGCTCCAGATGCTACAAAAGAAGTAGATGGCAATTGTACAGGTGGTGGATTTGTGAAAGATGTTGTGACTTATATGGTGATGGATAACCTTGAGGTAAAACCAATGTCTCTTATCTCCAGTATTACTTTGATGAAAACCTTCAATATTCCAGATTTTAGTTTGCTTCAAGAGAAGGAGGTCGACATTGGATATGCCAAGGTACATATATTAATTTGGTTTTATTCAATTTGTGTAGTATTGAAGAACAACTCATCCTTATATTTCTTTAATTTACTGAAAATTTTTTTTTCTTTTGGTCTCTTTCCAGGGGTTGAGAATTCTTCAGGCATCGTTGCACGCGAAGAATGTTCTGACAAGCGTTTTCCTCCATGACTACGGTAAGGAAGAGAGTTGCGTCATTACTGGAGATTGAGAACTATAAAGGTTTTTTTTTTGGTAAAAAATGTTCTAACAAGCAGTATGTATAATCCTTGATGATGAAGAGCTACAGAAAGGAGTTTTCTTGTCTTTGGTGTGTTTATGTTTTAGGGGAAAAAAAGTAAATTCCAAAATTATCTTGTTTGGTTATGCTATTATGTGGGTGGATCGACTTTTCGAGTTGTAATTAATTATTAAATGCATTATGACTTTGTGACTGGGTGCATCATATCTATAATCGTGTGTATTTATATATATAAGTTGAAATGTAAAAACTATGCTTTTTTTTTTTTTTTTAAGGGTACATGTTTTGCTCGAACAGCGGCAAAGGTGAGGATGAACCTAAGCGCCCAAGAGTTTTGACATTGCATAAATGGCTGTGAGGGCTGTTAAAATGAATGGATGACATGGCATAAATGTTTGACTGTTTTCTCTCTTCTCCATCTATATTATACCCACTTCTTCTCCATATATACCCACTTGTTGGTGACAGCCTCACTACCCCAGGAATGATTCCCAGTATCCAATCTTAAAGCTCTCCACTTCACATTGCCTCCTCTAACACGAACCCTCCTAACGGTCTTGTTACTTGAAAGCTTTGTATTCGCAGGCTGACGACCAACCTCATCCCTTAATAACAAATCATCCACAAACAAAAGCTAAATAATGAAAATAAAATTTGCAACTAAAGCATTGAAAATGAAAAAAAAAAAAAAAAAGAAGTTAAGGATAAAAAGCTTTTTTCTTTTTAATCTAATAGCAATTCAAAACTGATATAAATTAAGAAAATAATAATTTGAACATACTAAAAATGGACAAATAAACTAACAACACACTTGCAAGAAATTAAAAACAAATATACCTATTGAAGCAACTAAAACACAAAGAAAAGAAAACAGACCAAATGAAAATCAAAACATGAAAGAACATGCAATGCAAAAAAAATAAAGCAATAAAAATAAAAATCACATAATTAAAATTAACATTAAAAAAAATTATAGTTCTAAGTTAAGGTCATTAGCTTTTTCACTATAGTGGAAGTAAAATGAGAGACTCCCGCACATTGCGCATCAATCCTCTATGATAAAACTTGCACCTATGCTCATTGACCTTAAATGTCTCTCCTTCGGTGTTTTACAACTCTAATGCACTATGAGAATGAACTTGAGTTACTTGAAAGGGTCCACTCCATCTCGATTTTAGTTTACCTAGAAACAAATGTAATCGAGAGTTAAATAGCAATACAAAATCACCAACATTAAAGGTTTTCTTGATAATGTGTGCATCATGCCACTTTTTGGTTCTTTCTTTAAACAATTTGGCATTTTCTTATGCTTGTAACCTAATCTCACTGAGTTCCCCCAATTGTAAGAGCCTTTTCTCACCACTAGCCTTCACATCAAAGTTCAAAAATTTTGTTGCCCAATATGCTCAGTGCTCTAACTCCATAGGAATATGACATGCCCTCCCAAAAATCAACCTATGTGGTGAGAGTCCAATAGGAGCTTTGAATGTTATGCAATATGCCCGTACTGCATCATCAAATTTCATAACCTAATCCTTTCTTAAAGCTCCAACTGTTTTCACTAAAATTTTCTTAACTTCTCGATTTGTCACCTCAACTTGGTCATTTGTTTAAGGATGATATAGAGTTGCCACTCAAAGATGGACTCCATATTTCCTAAGTAAAGACTTAAATTGTTTGTTACAAAAATGGGAGCCTCCATCACTAATTATTGCTCTAGGGACTCCAAATATAGTGAACAACTTCTTAAGGAACTTTAGTACCACATTAACATCATTTGTAGGTGAAGCTAATACTTTTGCCTATTTAGATATATAATTCACACCTACCAAGATATACTTGTTCCCATAAGAAAAAAGAAAAGGCTCTATAAAATCGATACCCCATACATCAAATAACTCTACCTCTTGAATTGAAGAAAGAGGCATTTCATGTCTCTTAGAAATATTTCCTGTGTGTTGGCATCTATCACAATGAAGCACATACTCTCTTGCACCCTTGAATGATGTAAGCCAAAAGAACCTACACTCTAGTAGCTTTGAGGCTATTTTGGTTGTACCATAATGGCCTCCACAAACTAAATCATGACATTTTGAGAGGACATAATGCACTTCTAACTCAAGATTGCATCTTCTAGTAAGCTTATCTCCACATGTTTTATAAACGAATGGCTCCTTCCACAAATATTGTTTGACTTGGTGCAAAAATCTTTTCTTTTCTTGATAAGAGAGATCCTTAGGCAGCACTCCACCTGCCATATAGTTTGCGAAGTCAGCATACTAAGGAGTAAAAATTTCTTTTAAAGTG
This sequence comes from Mallotus nudiflorus, assembly GCA_947683625.1. NCBI lineage: Eukaryota > Viridiplantae > Streptophyta > Magnoliopsida > Malpighiales > Euphorbiaceae > Mallotus > Mallotus nudiflorus. The sequence continues at coordinate 1,790,171 of CANTUR010000260.1, read as the reverse complement.
AAAACAAACTCATAAGGAAAGCTTTCATCTACTGAGGGTTGATTGCTAGGATCATCCTCTTTTTTAAATCTTGATAAATGATCCGCAACTATGTTCTTTGATCCTTTATTATCTTGAATCTCCAAGTCAAATTCTTGGAGTAGCAATACCCATTGAATGAGTCTGGGATTGGTGTCTTTCTTGGCTAAAAAGTACCTAAGAGCTGAATGGTCCATGAATATGATCACCTTAGAGCTAAGAAAATAGGCACAAAACTTATCTACCATAAAAACTGCTGTTAAAATCTCATTTTCTGTAGTTGTGGAGTTGAGTTGTGCATCCACAAAAGTCTGACTAGCATAATAAATGACATGTAAATTCTTATCCTTTCGCTGACTCAACACCACTCCAATAGCATGATCACTCGCATCACATATGATCTCAAATGGTAAAGAACAATCCAGAGGTATAATGATAGGGGGTTAAGGCCTCTTTCAACCTATTAAAAGCATTTAAACAAGCATCATCAAACATAAAAGGCACATCTTTATTCAGTAAATTAGTAGGAGGTTTAGCAATAAGTGAAAAATCTTTAATGAAATGCTAGTAGAAATCAACATGCCCTAGAAAACCTTAAACTCCCTTTATTATTGTTGGAGGTGGTAACTTCTCAATTGTTTCTGTCTTAGCGTTATCTACTTCAATTCCCTTGTTAAAGATTTTATGTCCCAAGACTATCCTTTTATCCACTATAAAGTGGCATCTTTCCTATTTTAGCACAAGATTAGTCTCTTCACAGTGCTTAAGTACCCTATCAAGGTTAGATAGGCACAAATCAAAAGAATTACCAAAAAGTCATCCATGAATGCCTCTATAATCTCCTCTACCATGTCAGTAAATATCGCCATCATACACCTTTAGAAGGTTTCAGGAGCGTTACATAATCTAAATGGCATTTGCTTATAGGCAAAAGTGCCATAAGGACAAGTAAAAATTGTTTTTATCTTGATCATCAAGAAAAATAAAAATTTGGATATATCAAGAATATCCATAAAGAAAACAATGGAAAGAATGTCCTGCAATCCTTTCTAATATTTGATCAATAAAGGGTAAGGGAAAGTGGTCTTTCCTAGTGGCATTATTCAATTTCCTATAGTCTATACTCGCTCGCCACCCCCATCAACTACCCTTTTGGTGATTAACTCATCCTCTTCATTCACTATCATTGTCATTCCACTCTTTTTAGGCACATATTGAATTTGACTCATCCAGTCACTGTCAGAAATAGGATAAATGATACCTACATCTAAAAATTATATTGTAATATTTTAAAATGCTATTTACTAATTTAATATTTATTTTTCTAATTTAAAATAATTTGATTGATGAGTGAAATTTTTATTTTAAATAATTAAAATAACATTAATTTAGATTACATGTTAAATTTTTTTTTTTAAAGATTACATGTTAGATTAGTAGTCCAATATTAACAAATTGAACATAATTATTGCAAAAATCTTCATAATATATATGTATATATAACTCTAATGCTATTAAATTATTAGTTATAGTTTCAAATCTTCTATTCGATACAATTCAAAACGGTTTGGGATGGATCTCATTTTGGAGAATTCAAATTCTCCGTACATGTCCCAATAATTATTTTTGAGACAATTTAGTTTAAAAAAAGTTAAATAATCAATAAAATTTTTGATTTTAGAGATTTTAGGTTCCATTATTGGGACAGTTTGGATTCTTCAAGACCCATACTTAGCCCTAATCTTAATGAATAAAAATGTCTTTAATGAATAGGAATCCATGTGAATTTCTTTTTTTTAAGTAACGAATTATTTCCACAATACATTAAATATGAAACTAATTTCGCTCTTGTTTTGTTATTGGCTATGATGCATGAAAATTTAAATTAATTTGTAGACGTTTTTACATTTCATAAATGTTTTCATATTCAAAACTTCTCTTTGAAAATGTGTAGAGACCATTTCCAAAAATTTACAAAATTAAGAATCATATTTTCTACTTGAAAAAGTATATTTATTTGTAGTTTTTTATATATAAGAAAAAAGGTAGATTAAAAAATGATTATATGTATTTTTAAACTAAGAAAAAAATTATAATTACACTATCGATTAGTAATAAATAAATTTTTCAATATTTATATATGGAATTTATAATTTTGTATATTTGTATATTTTTAGTATTATTTATATACTTAAAAAAAAATTTAATAAACTTATACCTTTAAATTTTTAGTACTTATGTTTCCGTTATCAATATTTATAAAAAACATATCGTTCTATTATATTCATTTTGATGTTTTTCCACCTCCATATTTCCATGTCCACGCTATATAATTATTGGTTTTAGCTTTTGTTATCAAACATATTTATACAGAAATTCGAATAGAGTCTTAAAACATTGAATCATTGATTTAAATGTAGTTAATAGTATCCTGACTTCAAGCAGTGTTCGACTATTTGTCTTCCCCAAGTTGTTGATGAACCACTCCTCTTCCTCCGATATTGTACATATCTCACCATCTCTATTCCCTTTTATATTTATGTGTGTATGGCAAAACATTGAACCCAACAATTGATTACCTTTTGTTGTTGTAGCAGGGGCTAAAAGGCAATGGCTACTTCCAATTCTAAAGTGAAAGTAAAGCTGCTTATTGACAACAATGGTCATAGAGTTTGCAGAAGCAGGGAAAGAATTTGTAGATTTTCTTTTAGCGTCATGTCGTTGCCATTGGGAGTCGTGGCTGAGCTCTTAACAAAGAAGAAAACGGTGGGTTGCTTAGGAGATCTTTAAACGAGGTGTACATACAACCAACGAAGAGTAAGGAATCCATTTTAAAGCCAAAAGCTCCAATTCTTGATATTGAAAGTCTTCTATTGCTATATAGCAACAGCACCCATGATTCCATTAAACGAAAGGCATATCTATGTTGCAATTTGAAACCCAAATTTAACTCACATTACTCTCCATATTTTGGTTTTGAACCTGCAAATAACCTTGATCATTCACCCAAAGCCATGTTGTCCCCAGTGCGATGGGAAAATGTCGTTTGAGGTATAATACGTTGTTCCAGATGCTACAGAAGAAGCAATGACTTGCAATGGCAAGAAAGGTGGGTTTGTAAAAGGTGTGGTGACGTACATGGTGGTGGATAATTTGGAAGTGAAGCCTATGTCTGCAGCATCCAGCATTACTTTGATCCAAAATTTTGGGATTAAGGATCTGGCTTCACTTGAAGAGAGGGAGGTTGATGTTGGAGTTGCTGAGGTATGTATTTTAATTTACAATGCCTTGGCTATTACTTTGAAATGGTTATTGATTGTTGAGTTCTACTTATTTTTGTCACTTATTGTGCAGGTATTCCACAAATTAAATAATTGAACTCTTTTGTTTTAGGGCTTGAAGATAGTGGAGCAATCCTTGCAGTCCAAGAATGTTTTTGACTAGTGTTTTTCTCCGTAAACGGAAGGCCTAACTGCTGTTTGTTCTGTAATTGAATGATGTTGAAGTTAGGGACGTTTGTGGCCATAAAGACAGTTTTACTTCCCGTTTGCCTGATGATAAGGGGAGAAAAAAAGTTTGTGAATTAAAATGTGAGAGAACATTTGCTGCTTTTTCTTTTCAGGAACAATAATATGATTTGAATCCGAACTTAGAAGAAAAGACGGCTAACTGTAGAAGGAAATGAGTAAAATATTGCGACTCATTTCGTAAAATGTTCCTCCATCCTTAATTCCATATTCAAGACAAGCTTATTTTAATCCTCTTATTTGCTAAATTATTTTTACTTTTTAAATATTTTTACTCCATTTGTCTACAAATTTAAAGAAAGTATTGTCAATATACTCACAATTGATTAGTTGAAGAGTTAAAAAAAAAAAATATTAATCCTTTGACAATATTAATCGTTCCAATTCCTGACTCTATTGACAATATTTTTGTTCTTATTGTTCATCTTTCTTCTCTTCATGAGCAATAATAATATGATTTGAAAGGATAATGATGCGTATAGCAATAGCTATGACGAGGGATTCACAATAATTTTTTTCTTCCCAACTACGTAGAAATCATCATCATTCTAACGGTCAATCGACAGAATTCAAACTTAGAATCTTTGATAATGTTTATTCACAACTATGAATTACCGTTTAACTTAAAAAGTAATGGGCGGATATATGCGCATGACAGTGGTTTAATAGGGAGACAAAAGGACTTTTAATCTACAACTTAACAAATAATTATATGTAGCTTTTCAATTCATATTTTATTAAATCCACACCATAATATATAACGACTATTATAAAATTAAAATATAAATATAATTTTCAAGCAAATATATAAATAAATAAAATGAGATTGGATATGGTAATTTTCAAGTAAATATGATAAGTACCTAACGCTAAGCTACATACTTTTGTCTAAAGACATAAGAAAACATAAAAGGGTAACAGTCATTTTTTTTCCTTTCAAATCTATTTCTTTTTTCAAAAAATTTCTACAGATCATATAATCATAAAAAAGAATAACGAATGTATTTTTTTTTCTTTCACAAAAATATATGTACACATATAAGGTATCCATATAAAAGGTTCCTTGTACAATAAGAATAATTGCAACATTTTCCATAGTAATTATACAAGTATAACATGTTGGGAAAATTAATAGAGTTGGTGTAACGAAATAATTTTTACAGAGATAAAATAAAATTATTGTGAAAATAATTAAAAAAATAAATAAATAGAAGTGGTTAAACCGGTCAATATGTGAGTAAAATAGACGGTAAAACCTGTCGTATAAATAATAAAAATGACATCAATATTTTAACGTGGTTAATCCTTAATTCTTGAGCTACATCCACGGGACAAAATCCGAATAATTTTTTCACTATAAAAATAATAGGTACAAAAGAAAATTTTCTCTAGATCAATATTAGAGGCATACAATAAAATAGTTTTCATCAAAATAGTGGTACTCAAAGTGTTCCATAAACATCCCAAAAATAATTACCTCATTTTTTTGTCACTCACCATTTGCGAAAAAATTTTTTACCAAACTTTTAAAACTCTATCACATTCATCAAAGTAAAAACTACTTTGGCCACCCTTACAAGCACACACCTCACATAGCCTTTTCTCTCTTTCTTGCTTGCTACTTATATATTGGCTTCCTTCTTCATATGAATGCCTTTATATAGGCGTTAGGATGAATAAACAAACAAAAAAATAAATCCAAAATTTTCAACATCTATTGAACCGAATTCGGTGCAGCAAAATATGACCTTTTTTTAAAATTGTGGGCTCTACTAGGAGGACCCACAACAATTCTTCCCCTCCCGACTATGTAGAGATCATCACCATTCCGGCGACCAATTAACAGAATTCGAACTTCTCCCCTAGTAGAGTTTTCGTTAACATGTATGATATATTTTCATTAGTATGGATATTCTCTAGCTGCAACAGCTTCTTCTCCAATACATTCTGTATCCAGTGGTATCTCACATTAATGTACTTTGATCTTGAATGAAAGGAGGAATTCTTATCAAGGTGGATAACACTCTGACTATCACAAAATAGCTCCTATTTATCTTACTAAAAATTGAGTTCATTTAAGAACTTTTTCATCCATAGCAACTCTTTACAAGTTTCCGTTGCTATAATAAACTCCACTTCAATGGTAGACACAACTCCCTCTGCAAAAGTAATTAGGTAACTAGAGGTTGATTTTCTTGAATCAACATCTCTCGCCATATCTGCATCTATGTATCCAACTAATATAGGTTTGGCATTTCCAAAATACAAACATATTTTGGATGTTCCATGAAGATACCTGAAAATCCATTTCATTATATATACCAATGCTCCTTTTCAGGTTTTGAAAGGAATCGACTCACAACTCCAACCGAGTGTGCAATATCTGGCTGTGTACACACCATGACATATATTAAACTACCAACTGCTGAAGCTTATGAAAATCTATCCAGTTCTTCCTTTTACTTATCAGTGGAAGAGTTGTATTGAGAAGTCAATCTAAAATGATTAGCAAGAGGACAACTAACCGCTTTAGCATTTTACATTTTGAACTTCTAAAGTACCTTCTCAATATACTTCTCTTGTGACAACCACAGTTTATTGATGTCTCTTTTGCTAATAATCTTCATGCCAAGAATCTTCTTTGCTAGTCCCAAGTATTTCATATCACAAAAACTTACTCAACAGCTTCTTTAAGATGTTGATTCTAGAAACATTCTGACCAACAATCAACATGCTATCACATAGAGTTATAACATAATAAAGTCATCATCAAAGAATTTTTAAACAAATACACAATGCTCTGAAGTGGTCTTCTTATTGTCTTGCTCTCCCATAACAAACTCAAACTTCTTCTACCATTGTCTTGGTGCCTGTTTTAAGCCATACAAGTTTTTTTTCAATCTACAAACATAGTCCTCTTTTGTCTTTTCTTTAAAATCCTCTGGCTGCTCCAATAATATTTCCACTTCCAAATCACTATGAAGGAAGGTAGTTTTAACATCCATTTGCTCGATCTCCATATCAAAACTTACTGCTAAACTCAGCACAATACAGATGGATGTCATCTTCATGAATGGAGAAAAAATCTCATCAAAGTCGATACCCTTTCTTTGGTTAAATCCTTTTACAACTAGTTTAACTTTGAATCATGGCTGGAGATTATGTTCTTCATGCTTGATCCTGAATGCCCACTCATTCATCAAAGCTTTCTTGCCTTCAAGCAACTTCACCAGCTTAATTATTTTGTTCTCATGCAGAGACTTCATCTCATCCTGTATGGCTTCAAACCATTTCTACTTGTATTCATCATTCATAGCTTCTTTAAAGCTTTATGGCTCTCCCCTATCAGTTAGTAATATAAATTGGCCTCTAGGATATCTAGTAAAAGGTTGTTTATTTCTATTAGATCTTCTCAATGGCGATGGAGAAGCCTATCTACCGAGGGTTGATCATGAACACCATCATCATCATTTTTAGATGGAATCTTAATGGGAGCATTTTCATTATCTACATCTAACGGAATAACTTCATTTTCATCTTTAACTTCCCTTGGCACCATTATTGGAGGAATTAACTTCAAATTTAAATCACTTCAGAGCTGGGGATTTTCTTCTCAACTTTGGCAATATCTTTGATTTTTTATCTTCAATAAACACAACATCATGGCTTCTGACAAGCTTCTTCTAGACTGGATCATAAAATATGTAGCCAAGTTGATTTTGACTATAGCTAATTAACACACATTGTTATGTCTTGACATCAAGCTTAAACCTTTCATCCTTAGGAATATGCACAAAGCCTTTGCACCCAAAAACCCACAGATGACCATAGGAAACATCTTTTCTTGACCACACCCTTTTTTAGAGTGTCAGACTGTAGAGGAACACATAGTGAAAGGTTTAGTACATGCATTGCTGTAAGTAAAGCTTCACCCCAAAATGCCTTAGGCAGCTTTGAATGTGAGAACAAGGATCTGACTCTCTGTATCAAAGTCCTATTCATCCTCTTAGCTAAACCATTTAACTGTGGCGCCTTTAAAGGTGTCATTTGATGTCGAATACCATGCTCTTTACAATAAGCATCAAATGGTCTAGAATACTCTCCACAATTATCGGTTCGGATGTGCTTCAGCTTCTTACCAGTTTGTCTCTCCACCAGGGTATGAAATTCCTTGAAGTCATTTAACACCTGATCTTTTGACTTCAAGGTGTATACCAACGTCTTCCAAGAATGATCATCAATGAAAGCTACAAAATACTGACAACTACCAAGTAACTTTAGCATTGGCCCACACAAATTTGAATGAATTAAATCCAGCTCATTCTTCATTTTGGAAGGAGGAGAACTCCTAAAAGTAACCTTGTTTTGCTTTCTTGCAAGACAATCGGCACATTTCTCCATATGCATAAGATCTACTCCAAATAACACATTTTTCTTGGCTAGTACTGTCATCCCTTTCTCACTCATGTGTCTAAGTCTTTTATGGCATAACTCAACTGTACTGTCTTTCTCCATAATTTTCACTATGTCTTTGGAGATATTTACATGCATAAAGTACAATGCTCAGTCTTTTTTCCCTCTAGCCACTACTAGTGAGCCTTTAATGAGTTTTCATTGGCCGTTATGGAAGGTTTGCAGAAACCTTCATCATCAAACTTGCATGTTAAGATTAAATTCATTGAATATCTAGAACATGCTTAAAATTCTTCAAGATTAATCTTGTTCCATTCACTATTTCGAAACACACATATCCTTCACCAGTAACTCTTATTCGATTGCCATTTTCCATCTTCACAAATCCATAATCTCTTGAAGTATAGGATGAGAGGAATTCTTTTCGAGATGTGGCATGAATGGAAGCACCATTTTCAATCACCCAGCTAGTCTTATAAGTAATAAGATTAACTGTATCATCATAAAGACATTGAATTCTCCAAGAAGATTTGATTCATTATCATCACTACTGTCATCTTTTCTCACATTTTTTCCTTTGTTCTTGTCTTTTAAATTTCAATAGAACTTTTTGATGTGACCTTTTTTTTTTGCAGTAATGACATTCAATATTCGCATACTTGTTTAACTTTCCTCTGCTCTTATCTCTTTGCTTTGAGCTTTAAGTCTCACTTCTTCCCCTAGAATTTACAACAAGGATATCTGAATGTGTTGAAGAGGTACTCTTTGATCTGTGTCTCATTTCTTTATTCAGAATACCACTTTTGACAAATTTCATATTCACTACACCGTTATTGAGAGCTTGTAAATGAAATCTTCAAAGTCTCCTATGATTCTATTAGAGAAGCCAGCACCATAAAAGCAAGAATTTCATTGTCAAAATTACTGCCCATTCCCAATAACTGATCCACGATCCCTTGTATTTCATTCAAGTGATCAGCGACAGAAGAGCCTTCCCGATATTTTATCTACATTAATTTTGTTAGATAAAATAATTTGTTGTTACTGGTCTTTGAAGCATATAGCTCCTCAAACTTGTTCCACAACTTTCGTGCATAAGTTTCATTATAAATATGGTTATACACATTATCTTCAATGAACTATTAGATGTAGCCATACACCTGCTCATGCTTAAATGCCCATTCCTCATTTTTCTTATCTTCAAATTTTATTGTAGCAAAAATTAATAGATGCAACTTCATCACAAATAGGAGATCTTTCATCTTGTTTCTCCATATGTGGTAATTTGTGCCATTTAAGCTGACCATTTTGCTAGTCGTAGCCTCCATTGTTGTAGTATTTAATAATACCTTTAGAACACAAACCAACAGCTTTGATACTACTTGTTGGAAAAATTAACAAAGTTAACGTAGCAGAATAATTTTCATAGAGATTAAATAAAATTACTAAGAAAATAATCAAACAAAAAAAAATGGAAGCAATTAAACTGGCTAATGGATGAGTAAAATAGGTAGTAAAACCTGCCATATAAAAATAAAAATAACACTAATATTTTAATGTAATTTACCCTTAATTCTTGAGATACATCCACGGGACAAAATCCGAATAATTTTTTCATTATAAAAATAGTAGGTACAAGAGAGAGTCTTCTCTATATCAACATTAGAGACATACAATAAAATAGTTTTCATCAAAATAGTGGCACTTAAAGTATTTTCTAAACACACCAAAAATAATTATCTCACTATTTTGTCATTCAACCTTTGAGGAAATTTTTTTTTAAACCCTTAAAACTCTTTCATACTCGTCAAAGTAAAAATTGCTTTTGCCATCTTTACAAGTACATACCTCACAGAGCCTTTTCTCTCTGGCTTGTTTGCTACTTACATATTGGCTTCCTTCTTCATCCGAATGCCTTTATATAGACATTAGGATTAATAAATAAATAAAAAACTAAAACTAAAATTAAAATTAAAGTTTTCAATATTTAGTACACCAAATTTAATATATGATGCAGCAAAATGTAACTTTTTTTTCAAATTTGTAGGCTCCACTAGAAGGACCAACAACATAACATTATTAAACGCTTTCAAAAATTTTCCACTAGTAAATATTAAATATATTGGAAATAAAATTTAAATGGTTAACTTAATGAATTCTCAAAAAAAAAAAAAGTGTAAAAGATCCCACCAAATTAGAGAATGTTTCATAATGATTTTTTTTTTTTTCAAAACCTCAATTAGTCACAATCTGCTAATGAAGATAAATCTCATAACTAATGTAGTATGGATACACCTCAGATTTGTATAAAAAAATAATCGAAAATATCTATAAAAAAAACTCCCAGGAAAAAGAAAAATTTTGAGTTTAAAATTGTCCTTATAAGGAAATGCAAAAGGTTATTGTCAACCAAAACTAATAAAAAAATTACACTTTGATAAGCCTATTCTTTACGAACAATAGTTGCAGTTTGAAATTGGACGTTGATGTAGAAGCAGATGGCGTCATTCTAGTTGTAACGCTAGGTCTGCTCGACGGAAGTAAAACCCTCACATCGACCATGCAGATACTAGCCAGTAGTAATAACATAATGGTAGAGTGCACACTTCCAGATGAAGCCAGATGTGGACACACAAGTGTTGTGTTAACATTTCATGATACAAGCAGCCTAATTCTTATCTATATTCTCACACACGCATCTAAATGTAGACTAAAAAAATCAATTTAAATGACTTTGTGAAAAAATGTCCCTTGGACTACTACATTTATGTTAAATTGCCATAAATATCTAATTTTCTGATTAAATATACATTAAATGGGTTCCAAAGTAAAAATAGTCTATTTAAAGTGATAATCAATGATATTAACTAATAGAAATTACTCGCATTTAAATTACGTTTCAAGCTTAAATTATAATTTTTTTAATTATATTAAATTAATTATTAAATTTTTTTTTCACTTTTATAATTTATTTTACTTAAACTAATTAGTTAAATGTAGTGAATTATAAAAACAAATTGAAAAAAAAAAATCTCTAATGGTCCCCTTCTCTCTTTGTTCATCTTTTACTTTTGAATGTAAAAGTATACGCCCGACAGACAAACGTACAAAAAGTCCTACATTAATCATATCATGTTACTTTAATTTTGAATTGAGCAATCACCGCAATCAAGCTTCCACTTGTTGGGAATTTGTATTTATGTAAGAGCCGTAGCAGTGAAATAATAATGCAAGAGAGGTAAAAATAAAACATTAGAAAAAATTATCAAATAAAAATGATATAAATATTTATTTTTAATTTTACTTAAATATTTACTTAGTTAATGACGGGCTAGGTTCAAGGGGTACAATTTTTTTAGCACAAAAAAAATCATATATAAATTAACAATAGAGAAATGAAATAACAGAGGTATCATCACAATAATTTCCCTCTAGGTATTTCTTAAACCCTAAAATAATTTTTTTATTATTTTATCATTCACATTTATAAAAATTTTATAAATCATTAAAACTTTCAAAGCAGAATGCTTTGGCGGTTTCACACACCTCACACTTGTTGGGGAAATTAATTTTTTTTACTAGATAATAAATGAGATTTAAAAATAAAAAAAGATGGTAAAGTTTACTCAACAATATAAAGGTGGTTTAGTTGTCAAACTAAAAAATAATAAAAATTTAGATGGTCAAAATAGCCAATAAATGAATAAAATATATAATAAAATCTATTGTATAAATAAAGAAAAATAATAATATGACACTAATAATTTCTTTACATGAAAACTTTATAAAAGAAAAAATCACGAAATCTATTCAAGTTAAATTTTACAATATAAAATAATAGAATTACAAATTACAACTCTCAATTTGTGATTCACATCCTCATAAATTAATTTTCAAAATAATTTATTTTTTTTACTCTAATTCCCATTATATATAAAAAAAAAAAAAAAAAAACTCACACACATATTTTTTCACTGACCCACTGTAGCCATCTCTTCAACATGCAGAGGGCTCCCAATTTTCCCTCACAAATGTTATCTCACCAAAAACACTTGCACACTCTTTCCTCGTACGCCGAGGGCTCTTAATTTTACACAGTTACAAATTGCTTGCAAAAATGTAAAGTTGGCAAATGTCAACCAAAATTTAATTCACCGAATTCGTGCCGCAAAGTTTTACTTTTGACCTTGTTTCTTTAAAACGTCAAATCGTGTGGATCCCACTTGCAGGCGGGACTCTCCTATCAATACGTCTCTTGTTTGTATCTCTCCTATTCCTCACTCTGCGTCCCCAAGCACTTAGCCATGAAGCCAAGTTTTTTTTTTTGTACTACTAAATTTTCGGGAGAAACCCACATAACACCACTAAAATTCAGCATCCAAGAAAAGATCACTTCTACGTAGGACTATCTTTATATAAAGTCGAGATCAACTTGAAAGCCCATCATAACATAGCCAATTTAATTTCTTAGTTTTATTGAAGCTAACAAGAAGGCACTAGCCATGGCGACATCGAGCAATACCAACTTGAAGTTAAAGCTTCTTATCGACAAGAAAAAGAAGAAAGTGTTATTTGCAGAAGCAAGTAAGGAGTTTGTAGATTTTCTTGTTAGTTTCATGTCTTTGCCATTAGGAACTGTGAGTAAGCTATTAAAAAAGAACATGGTGAGTGGTATAGGGGTATTATACAAAAGCATCCAAGCTTTAAGTGAGACTTACTTTCAACCATCCAAGAGTAAAGAGTCTATTTTGAATCCGAAAGTTTTTAAATCTGCAATTAACACACCTCTTTTATTGCCCAGTGATGAAAATGCCAGTCAACAAGTGTACACTTGTCCAAATAGGTGCATTGGTTTTTTTGGTACAAACACGTACTGGACTGACGGTCCAAACACGACGTGTCCCCAATGCAGAAACAAAATGTCCAATCTGTCGTCCTACGTTGCTCCAGATGCTACAAAAGAAGTAGCTGGCAATTGTAGAGGCGGTGGATTTTTGAAAGATGTGATTTATATGGTGATGGATGATCTTGAGGTAAAACCAATGTCTCTTATCTCGAGTATTACTTTGATGAAAACCTTCAATATTCCAGATTTTAGTTTGCTTCAAGAGAAAGAGGTCGACATTGGATATGACGAGGTACATATATTAATTTGGTTTTATTAAATTCGTATAGTATTGATGAAGAACAACTCATGCTTATATTTCTTTAATTAACTGAATTTTTGTCCTTTCGGTCTCTTTTCAGGGGTTGAGAATTCTTCAGGCATCTTTTCAGGCAAAGAATGTTCTGACAAGCGTTTTCCTCCATGACTACGGTAAGGAAGAGAGTTGCGTCATTACTGGAAATTGAGAACTATTCAGGTTTTATTTATTTATTTTTTTTGTTGGTGAAAAATGTTCTAACGAGCAGTTTGTATAATCCCTGATGATGAAGAGCTACAATAAAGAGTTTTCTTGTTTTTGGTGTGCTTATGTTTCAGGGGGAAAAAAGTAAATTGCAAAATTATCTTGGTTGGTTATTCTATTATGTGGGTGGATCGACTTTTCGAGTTGTAATTAATTATTAAATGTATTATGACTTTGTGAATGGTTGCATCATATCTGAATCCAGCTAATTGTAGAAGGAAATGAGTAAAATGTTCCAACAGATTTCGTAAAAGGTTCCTCCATCTTTAATTCCATATTCAAGACAAACTTATTATAATCCTCTTATTTACTAAATTATTTTTACTTTTTTTTTTAAATATTTTTACTCCATTTGTCTACAAATTTTAAGAGAGTATTGTTAATATTCACAATTGTTTGGTTGAAGATTGAAAAAATAATAATAATAATCCTTTGACAGTATTAATTGTTCCAATTCCTTACTCTATTGACAATATTTTTGTTCTTATTGTTCATCTTTCTTCTCCTCAAAAAATAATTAATCACCTCATGAGCAATATTTGAAAGAACAATGATAGTGGTTCGCGACTAACATGACCCATTACATAATAAATATTTTTGAATTAGTCTTGTGCTCTTGTTTCTTCCCTAAATAGAGGGCAAATTTATGGAGAAAAAAAAAAGGTAATTCGGTAATTTACTGCGGTCCGTAATGTCACGCTATGTCTGTCTGAAACAAAGCTAATGTGAGTTTTGACCACCATCTTATCTATAAAATGTTAAAATCGGCTGGCAATGAATTGATAATCTTATTATAAGAAAATGTTACGCAAAGTGATAGGTCTCATAAGAAGGAGAGGATCTGGGTTGTTCACCATATTTGAACTTGAATCGATTAATGTTTCATTCATAATTATGAATTACCGTTTAACATAAAAGTAATGGGTGGATTTATGCGCATGACAATGGATCAATGGGAGACAAAAGGACTTTTAATCTACAACTTAACAGATAATTATATGTAGCTTTTCAATTCATATTTTATTAAATCCAAACCATATTTATAACCACTATTCTAAAATTAAAATATAAATATAATGTTCAAGTAAATATATAAATAAATAAAATGAGATCGGATACGGTAATTTTCAAGTAAATATGATAATTACTAACACTAAGCTGTATACATTTGTTTAACAACGATATATAATAATAATAATAATAAGAAAAAGAAGAAGAAGAAAACACAAAAGGGTAACGTCATTTTTTTTTTCCTTTAATTTGAAATCTAAATTTTTTACAAAAATATTTATAGACTATGTAATCATAAAAAGAAAAACGAATGTTTTGTTTTCTTTCACAATATATATGCACATAAGGTATCCAAATGAAAGGTTCCTTGTACAATAAGAATAATTGCAACATTTTCCGCACTGATTATACAAGTATAACATCATTAAAGGCATTGAAAAATGTTCCAATAATAAATATTAAATATATTGGTACTATGGATACACCTTAAAGTTGTATAAACAAATAATAGAACATATTAAAATAAGTAAAAAAAACACTCCTAAGAAAAAGAAAAATTTTGAATTTAAAATTTTCCTTATAAGGAAATTCAGAAGGTTATGTCAACTAAAACTAATAATTTAAATGTCAATTGGAGAGTAATAAAGTGATTAGTTCTTTTTAAGAGCATTATGATATGTAGAATTAGGATCTCAACATGGTGGATTTATAGAATTTTATTTTCACCTAAAAAATCATCATAGTAAACAATTGGCTAAGAGCATCTTTAATGGTGTTCTTTAAAATAAAAATCATATTTTAGGTAATAAAGAATCTTTTAACATAAAGAGCAAATAAAAAATCAAATGTACTGTTGATATTTTACTCTTTAGTTCATTTTATCATATAAATATTTAATTTTAATTTTTAAATATCATAGGAAGAAAGAGAAAAAAATTAGACAATAAAAAAATTAATAGAAAATAAATATATGTATGAAAAATAAAGGTATTAATTAGACTTTATATAGAGAGTGAATTTTAACTTTTTACATGTAGAGAGTTAAATACACTCTCTAATTAGCTAAAATGGCAATTTGCCCCTCGAACTATTTCTTAAGGTGCAATTAAACCCAAATTAACTTTTTTTGGCTATTTAACCCAAACAAACCACAAATTTAGCAATTCACCCCAATTTTACACGAAATATAGAGAATGCACTGCACTCTCTTAATATAAAAAAAAGTAAAAACGAAATTTATTTATAAAACACATATGTTATACAATAAAAATAAAAATTACGATCCTATAAAAACTCGGTGACAGCAAAATGGACTGCCGATAAAATTTTTTTTGCAATGTTCTTTTTACCACTCCATCGGTGTCTCCATCTTACTTCCCACCTCTTCATCTTGCATCTGCGGCCTCTTGCATCTGCGGCCTCTTGCATCATGCCTCCCACCTTTCCATCGTTGTCTTCATCCATCGTCCTCAACCCAAAATTGTCTGCCAACCTCCCTATCTTGCATCTGTTGCCTCTCAAATCTCGCCTCCCACCTCTCCATCGTTGTCTTCATCCATCGTCGTCAACCCATCGTGCCCTACCATTACTGGCTCAACCCGCCGTCTCCACCTACTATTGATATTGACGATATTTAGTGCTTTTTTTTTTTTTTAACATCCTTACCTTCAACCAACTATCACAAACATTACTACTGTTGTCATCTGTTGTTGCTGCCTTCTTCATAATAGCAGTAGCTTTTATTGCTAGTTCTTTCATCACTACCTTTTCCTTTTTTAGGATCTATTATTTTTTGTTCTTAATTCTGTATCCTTATTGTTGATGATATTGATTTTATATTGATGATATTGATTTTATATATTTTTGCTGTTGAGATTTTTAATTTTTCATGTTATTGTTGTTGATGTGGTTATGGTCGTGTTAATTTGACCCAATTGTTATATTTTTACCATTTGATCAGGATGTATAGCAAGTAATTTCTGTTTGCAGTAATTCTGAAAGATGGAAGTGACCGAAGCTAAAGAGGTCCTTGTAAAAGCTCATCTTTGTGCTCTTTCCAGCTTTTGCTTATGTTCATTATGTTGCCAGGGTATAAACATCTACTTTCCACTGCTGGTTGATCAACTTGTAAATGCTATATAGAAAAATAAGTTGAGTTAGCATCTCCTTATTTGCAAGCTGGTTCAGTTCATTGTACTAATAATAAACAACAACTACAACACTCAAGAGATTATATTGGTTCCTCGAAAGTTGAACTCTTGTGCGTTTATCATTTCAATATATATATTTTTTAATAAATTGGGGCCATTGCTTTCAAGGCTAAAGTTTTAATCTTTTTTTGGTGCAGATGAAAAGGCCCTACGGTGAACGAGACCTACCGCATCATCTAGCAACCAAGAATGCATTCCTGGGGAAGGAGTTGATAACCGATGATAACCTGTATTAAGATGGTCGATGAAAGATGGAAAAACTGCTATATTCTTGATTCAATTTTGGATGCTAAATAACAAGCCCCTCATTGTACTTGCTTTACTTGCTATGCATCCTCATTATACTTGGGTAACAAAACTAACTGTTCTTGCTTCATCATCTTCTTTCGAATTCAACTGTGGTGTTGTGTGGTGAAAGTAAATTTAATAACGATGGTTTCAAATGGGTAAGAAAACCTATTCTTTTTGCTTATAATCAATTGGTATTGCATGGTGTTGGTAAATTTATTGGTAGTTATTGATGATAATGGTGGTTTCAGATGGTGTTAATTTCTAGTGATAATGGTGGCACTGCTAATGGTGGTTGTGTTGGCTTCTGCCGGCGGTGGAAGATGTTGATAGTGGTGCTGGTGGGGAGTGATTGAGGGTGATGTTGATGGCGGCGTTAATGGTGGTGCTAGTGGTGGATAGTGTTGGTGGAGGTGCCGACGGTGGATGGTGATAATGGTAACACCAATAGTGGATGGTGAGGAAGTGGTAAATGGAATTTTATCAAGAGAGATAGGAAAAGAAAAAAAAAAAAAACAAGGGAAAAATATAATTTTTTAATACTTTTCACTTGCTTCAGGAAGTAGGTGGTGTTCACTCTCCTGAAATTGGGGTGAATTGCCAAATTTGTGATTTGTTTGGGTTAAATAGGCAAAAAAAGCTAATTTAGAGTTAACCGCACACTGAGAAATAGTTTGAGGGTAAATTGCCACTTTAGCCCTCTCTAATTTATAATTTAGATTTAGATGGTGGATTGAAATTTTATTTTTTACAATTACTTTTTTATAATAAAAAATTTAGGTTAAATAGAGTGGATTGAAGATGCTCCGACTAAGAGATGTAAATAAAAGTGTTAATTAATATAAATATTTACTTTGTCAAATGGTACTTTTTGCCGCACTAGTAAAGGAAGGTTTTTATCTACATATGCTATGTTTGGATGCAATAGATTTAAGCATATATTTATATTTCAGTTAAATCTCCTATTTGGAAATTATATGAACTTGCATTCATATGGATTTGAAATAAATCTACAAGAAATTTAATAGCTCATTTAATAAGTATTTGAAATGATATGTAATTACATATTATTTGAAATTTTAATATTTGAAATCTAAGATTTCAAATCAAATATTTGCATCTAAATATACTTTGAATATATTGTACTTTGTATTGGATTTGTAACATATATTTCAAATGTTTTATATTTAAACAATATATATATATATATATATATATATATATATATATATATATATATATATATATATATATATATATATATATATATATATATTTTCTATTTCAAATGAAGCGGTTACAGTTTGAAATTGGACATTATAAATGAAGCAATTATTCTAGTTGTGCCGATAGGTCTGCTCGATGGAAGTAAAACCCTCAAATCAACCATGCTAATGCTAGTAGTAATAACATAATGGTTGAGAGCACACTGACAAATGAAGGGGGCATGATAGAAAATAGGGGAGAAAAATTACTTTTTCTTGTTTGAAATGAGGGAGGAAAGTGTATAGAGGAAGGAAAGTGAGTTTTATTTTTCTCTCCACATTATCTCTTTTAATTGGAGAGAAAATAGAAAAAAAAAAAAAGAGAAAAAAATTGTATTGTATATTTTTATTTTACAATTTAGCATTTATTGTACAATTTATCTTTCCACTTATTATTTTAATATATAAGTATAATAGTAAATATATTATATACTTACTTTCTTATTTTAATGTTTTATCCTTTTAAGCAACATAACTTTCATTTCTTCTTACATTGTTTTCCTTTAATTCAAACATAAAAGATGAAAATAAAGAAAGAACTTTATATTTTTCTTCCAATTTTCTTTTCTCTCTTTATTATAATAGATGAAGCCCTGTATGATACACAAGCGTCGTGTTAACAATTTCCATGATACTACATAATTCTTATCTACATTCACACACATATAAATATAGACCTAAAAAATGAACTTAAATGACTTTGTAGAAAAAATTGTCTCTTGGACTACTTCATTTATGTTGAATTGCCATAAATATATAATTTTCTGATTAAAATATACATTAAATGGGTTACAAAGTAAAAATACTCTATTTAAATTAATAATCAGTAACATTAACCGGTAGAAATTACTCTCATTTAAATCACGTTTCAAATTAAATTATGATTTATTTAGTAACTTAAAATTAATTATTAAAAAAAATGTTCACTCTTATAATTTATTCTACTTAAACTAATTTGTTAAATGTAGTGAATTATTAAAAAAAAAAGTATATGTAGAAAATCTCTTTGTTCATCTTTTACTTTTGAATATAAAAATATACGCCCGACAGACGAACATACAAACAGTCCTACATTAATCACACCATGTTACTTTAATCTTGAACTGACCAATCACCGTAATCAAGCTTCCACTTGTTGAGAATTTGTACTTATGTAAGAGTCGGAGCAATGGAATAATAATGCACTGAGATAAAAAAAAAATATTATAGAAAATAATGACATAAATATTTATTTAGTTCATCCTTGATGATAGATTATGTCCACGGAATACAATTTTAGAGATATACAATAATAAAGATTTCATCTAAATAATAATATTTAAGGTGTTTTTTAAATCTCAAAATAATTTTTTTACTGATTTGTTACTCATCATTTGAGAAGAATTTTCTAAACCATTATAAAACTCTATTACAATGATTAAGCAAAATATTTTGGCTTTCTCGCACACCTCACACTTGTTGGAAAATTTAAAATTTTCTATTAGATTATAAATGAATTTTAAAAATAAATACAGATAATGAAGTGTATATAATAATTTAAATGCGGCATAACTTATTAAATTAAAAAATAATAAAATTTAAAACGATCAAACTATTTAATGATAAATAAAATAAACAATAAAATCTGTTGTATAAATAAAGAAGAATAATAACAGGACATAAATAATTTTTTTTAAGTGAAAATTTTATAAAAGGAAAAATAAAAAAATCTAGTCAGGTTAAATCTTTAACTATAAAATAATAGAATTACAAATTACAACATTCAATTTATAATTCACACTCTTACAAATTAACTCTCAAAATAATATTTATTTATTTTTTTTCCTTTTCATTTCTACAAAAGCTCATGCGCACATTTTTTTTCACTCACCCACCGTAGCCATCCTCTTCAACATGCAGCGGGCTCTTAATTTTCACACACAAAATTTATCTCACCAAAAGCACTTGCTCATGCGCAGAAGGCTCTTAATTTTACACTCAGTTACAAATTGCTAGCAAAAAATGAGTGGCTATTAAGTTGGCAAATGTCAACCAAAATTTAATGTACATAATTCGATGTTGCAGAGTTTTACTTTTAATCTTTTTTTCTTTTTAACTTCAAATCTTGTGGATCCCATTTGTATGTGGGATCCACCTAAATCAACACCTCACACCTCTATTGCTTGTGCCTCTCCTCTCCGTCACTGTGTCCCCAAGTACTTAGCCATGAAGGAGCTTAATGACTAAGGTTCTTTTGTTTTTTTTAACTACTACATTTTCGGGAGAAATCCACATAACACCACTAAAATTCAGCATCCAGTAGTCGATCACTTCTACTCAGGGCTATCTTTATATAAACTTGGAAGCCCATCATAACATAGCCAATTTAATTTCCTAGTTTTATTGAAGCCAACAAGAAGCACTAGCCATGGCAACATCGAGCAATACCAAATTGAAGTTAAAGCTTCTTATCGACAAGAAAAAGAAGAAAGTGTTATTTGCAGAAGCAAGTAAGGAGTTTGTAGATTTTCTTGTTAGTTTCATGTCTTTGCCATTAGGAACTGTGAGTAAGCTATTGAAAAAGAACATGGTGAGTGGTATAGGGGTACTATACAAAAGCATCCAAGCTTTAAGTGAGACTTACCTTCAACCATCCAAGAGTAAGGAGTCTATTTTGAATCCGAAAGTTTTTAAATCTGCAATTGATACACCTCTTTTATTGCCCAGTGATGAAAATGCCAGTCAACAAGTGTACACTTGTCCAAATGGGTACTGTCGTCGATGGACTGATGGTCCAAACACGACCTGTCCCAACTGCAGAAACAAAATGTCCTATCTGTCAAACTACGTTGCTCCAGATGCTACAAAAGAAGTAGCTGGCAATTGTACAGGTGGTGGATTTGTGAAAGATGTTGTGACTTATATGGTGATGGATAATCTTGAGGTAAAACCAATGTCTCTTATTTCCAGTATTACTCTGATGAAAACCTTCAATATTCCAGATTTTAGTTTGCTTCAAGAGAAGGAGGTCGACATTGGATATGTCGAGGTACATACATTAATTTGGTTTTATTCAATTTGTATAGTATTGAAGAACAACTCATCCTTATATTTCTTTAATTAACTGAATTTTTTTTCTTTTGGTCTCTTTTCAGGGGTTGAGAATTCTTCAGGCATCTTTGCAGGCAAAGAATGTTCTGACAAGCGTTTTCCTCCATGACTACGGTAAGGAAGAGAGTTGCGATATTACTGGAGTTTTAGAACTATAAATGTTTTTTTTTTGTTGGTGAAAAATGTTCTAACAGGCAGTATGTATAATCCTTGATGATGAAGAGCTACAGTAAGGAGTTTTCTTGTCTTTGGTGTATTTATGTTTTAGGGGAAAAAAAGTAAATTCCAAAATTATCTTGTTTGGTTATGCTATTATGTGGGTGGATCGACTTTTCGAGTTGTAATTAATTATTAAATGTATTATGACTTTGTGAATGGGTGCATCATATCTATAATCGTGTGTATTATATATATATATATATAAGTTGAAATGTAAAAACTATGCTTTTTTTTTTTATTATTATTATTATTTTTTTAGGGTAGAGGTCTATTTTTGACCCTCATATTTGCCGAAGAGCATATATGCCTTGTATAAATGGCTATGAAGGCAGTTAAAATGAATGGATGACATGGCATAAATGTTTGACTGTTTTCTCTTCTCCATCTATATTATACCCATTTCTTCTCCATATATACCCACTTCTTCTCCATCTATACCCACTTGTTGGTGACAACCTCGCTACCCCAGGAATAATTTTCAGTATCCAATCTCAAAGCTCTCCACTTCACATTGCCTCCTCTAACTCGAACCCTCCTTACGGTCTTATTACTTGAAAGCTTTGTATTAGCAGGCTGATGACCAACCTCATCCCTTAATAACAGATCATCCACATACAAAAGCTAATAAATTCAGTTGCTTCCAATCAACTAAAAAAACCCAAAAAAACCCACATCATCACATTGCATTAAAAAAACAAACACACGCACATATATGCTCAAGCTATGCAGATTAGCAATCATAAGGGAGTAGCTATAAAAACTGAGTACTCAAACGCCACCACCTTAATTAGCTTGTAACTGATGAAGCAGGGGCCAAACACTTACAATGATTTCGTCCAGTAACTCATAGACGAGCACGAAATTTTTACGGAGAGAGTCTTCATTGAGAATACCAAGGTAATCTTTGATAACTCGTGCATTTCTTTGAAGAAATTCAAGAACAAATGAAGGTGAGATATTGATTCTTATTGTTGCAACAAGTAGCAAGCCATCAACTTCACATGGAAGTAGTTTAGTGTTGAGTTGAAGTAGATTAAAAATTAACAATAAAAAATAATTATGAACATGTGAAAATGTTGGTGAATTAGAATTTATAAATTTCAAACTCACTTTTTAAATGTAAAAATGAGACAAATATTTTACAATCCAAACATATAAAAATAAGAAGAATAAAAGTGTTTTTTTTTTTACGTATTAATGTTTTATTTATTCTCTTTTTCACATTTTACAAACTATAACGTATAGTATTTATGATGTTTTTCTTACTAAAAATTCAATGGTTATAATTCAATATAAATATAAACCATTATTTTTTTTATAGTAAATGTTATTTAAAGTAAAAATAAAAAATTATATTTCAAGTTTGTTATTCAATTATTAGTAATGATTTCAACACTCCCCCTCATTTCTAATATTTTTAATCCCTTTTCTTGGAGTCATGCCGAGTTTTTTACGAAAATTTTCTAATTTTTCACTATTGAATCCTTTAGTGAAAATATTTGCAAGTTGTTCTTCTGTTTTCACTTGGATTACCTTAATCTCCCTTGTTAAGGCTTTTTTGCAAATAAAATAATATTGTACCTCCACATGTTTTGTTCTAGCATGAAACACTAAGTTCTTAACTAAACAAATAGTTGATTGATTATCATAGTATATTGGTATCGGATAATTAACTGGCTGATGTAAATTCTCCAATAACTGTACTAACCACATACTTTCTTGAGTTGCCATCGTTACTGCACAATACTCAATCTCTATTGTTGAGAGTGACACTGTTAGTTGTCTTTTACTACACCAAATACCAACTCTAGAACCCAAACTAAATACATAACCAGTTGTCTATCTCCGCATATCATAATCACCGACATAATCAGCAGTATCCTTTCAATTTGCAAGTCATTTTACTTTTATAAAATAACTCGAGATCAAGTGTTCCTTTGATGTACCTCAAAATTCTTCGAACTGCTTCCAAGTGAGGTTTTTTCAGAGTTTGCATGAACCAACTGATTAGTCCAACTGCAAATGCAATATCTGGCCTTATCAATGTCAAATAGATCAGATTGCCAACTATCTGCCAATACATCATTGAATCTTCCAAATCTTTGCCTTTTGTAATGCTTAATTTGGAGTTCACGTTTATTAGAAGAGCAAGCGATTTGTGGCCAAGCATTCCATACTTTTAGAGAAGATTTCTTGCTTATTTCTCTTGACACAAGAATAATCCTTCCTTTGTGTGCTCTACTTCCAATCCAAGAAAGTGATTCAGCTCCCCAAGTTCTTTCATTTGAAATCAGACTGATTGATTTTTCTTGGTTTGGTGGATCTCATTAACATCGTCTCTAATGACGGTGAGATCATCAATATAAATAAGAATTATTGCTAGCTTCCCTTCTTGAGCTTTGATAAATAAACTCGAATTAGTTGGTGCAACTCCATAGTTGCTATGGATAAAAAACTCAGCAATCTTGCCATACTAAGCTCTTGGGGCTTGCTTTAACCCATATAGCACATTTTTTAATTTGTAAACATACTTAAGATTAAGCTTATTTTTAAATACTTTAGGTTGCTCCATGTACACTTTTTGATCCAAATCTCAATTTAGAAAGGCATTTTTGACATCCATTTGCCATAAGTTCTAAGATTTACTTGCAGCGAGTGTTAACAAAACACAAATAGTTACAATCTTGGCCACTATACTAAATGTTTCATCATAGTCTAAAGGCTTTGTATCTCTCAATTGAATCATTTGGACGAGTCTTGATCTTGTACACCCATTTGCAAGAAATGGGCTTCACATCCCTAAGTTTTAACACTAAGTCCCAAGTTTGATTTTCAATAAAGGCTTTGATCTCCTCTTCTATGGCTTTTATCCATTCAGCTTTCTACAATGCCTCCTTAAAGGGTGTTGGTTCTTCTTCTTCTTCCACGATTGCAACATTGACATATTTAGGATTTTTCTTTTTCACCTTAGTTGATCTTCTCAACTGTATTGGTGATGTTGCCTGTTCTACAGGTTATTCTTTTGGCATCTCCATTGCTAGTTTATCTTCATCATTTTTTCTTTGATACATACCAGTCTGCCATGGCCTTTCTTGAAGTTGAGACTACGTGACAGAATCTAAACTTTGCTGAATTTCTGTTGATTGCTCCTTACACTTTTTGTGCAATTATTCTTTTTCATTGGAGTGAGGAAGTGTAACATATTCTGGTGTCCACTATGATGATGTTTCATCAAATTCAACATTTCATGAGACATAACATTTGCCAATTGTAGGATCACAACATCTCCATCCTTTTCTGTTCTTGTCATAGCCCATAAAGATACATATGATTGCTTTCTTATCAAACTTGCTTCATAGTTGATCAGGTATAAATACATAGCACACACAGCCAAATACTTTAAAATGGCTCACCATAGGTTTCATATTCCACAACTTCTGAAATGGAGACATAAATTCCATGTTCGGTTGAAGAAGTCTGTTGATTATATAAGTTGTTGTTCTTATGCATTTAGCCCAAAATCTCCTAGGGACATTCTTGGCATGCTATATACTCCTACATATTTTTGCTAGATGCTTATTCTTTCTCTATACAACACCATTTTATTGTGGTGTGTTTGGACAAGTTAATTGTTGCCTAATCTTGCATAGGATAAGATAACTTAAGAACTCATTAGAGATGTATTCTCCCCCATTATCCGTGTGAAGGCACTAGATTTTGTTCCCAACTTCACTTTCAATCATCAACTTGAATTCTTTAAATCTTGTTAGATTTTCAGATTTTTCTTTCATAAAATATGCCTAGACATACCTCAAATAATCATCAACAAAAATCACCATATAGTGTGTAACATTAACTAATGATTGCTTTCCTTTTCTAAACATATCAGAATGGATAAACTCTAGCAGTTATTTGGCTCTGAATGATACTCCTCATATAGAAGTTGGTGTGCCTTTCCATGCTAACATCTAAAACAAACCATATAAGTACGAATATTAAGATTAGGTAGCCCTCTTAATGAGGACTTTCTTATCATTATCTTTAACTTATGATAATTCACATGTCCTGCTCGTGCATACCACAAGTTAGTTGTATCACTGCCTTTTATTTTTTCTACATAATCATCTTTTGCTAACAAGACATATATAGAATCCACCTTCTGTCCCTCAATTATTGGTGTGTAAACTATTTTAATTTATTGAAAAACCTTGACTTCTTTGGGGCTAAACATAATAAAGTTACCAGAATCAATCAATTCTAAAATTGACATAAGATTTTTTTCATACATGATACTCTGTACACATCCTCTAACTGCACTTTTTATCAATTCAAACAAGAAGTGATCACCATATCACTAATGTGAGTAATTGGTAGTTGCGAGTTATTTTCAATTACCACAACTTGCTTGCCTTTATACTCTAAAGCATTACGAAGTTTACTTCTATCTCTTGTTATATGACTGGAACAACTGGAATCAAATATCCAACACTTCTTATAATCAATTATATAAGAACTCGAAGCACTAAATGCATAATCCTCTTCTTCTATTATAGTAGCCATAAAGCTAGGAACTTCCATAATCTGGCTTAGTATCCTTTCTTGCCATAGTTAAAACACTCGCCATTCTAATGTCTAGAATTCTTAGACTATTGAATGTTATGTTGTTGCTTCTATTGAGTCCCCTCTAATTGGACATTGCCTCGTGTCTTCCCTCTATTCCTACCATATGCTTGATTCTTCTTCTTATTGATGAAAAGTGCCACCTCTTCATTTTTCAAGGAGACTCCAGCCATTTGTTTTGCTAGAGTTTCTTAACTTGCTAACAAATTCTCCAACTTTTTAATAAAGGTTGTATGGGCCAACCTTGAACTACAACTATGAAATTGTGGTATTAAGGTCGTAGTCCATGAATGATGATTCCCCTCATCCTATTGTTGGTTATTCTAGATGCCTTATTTAACTCAGTAATTTCTTAACATAAGGACTTCACCTTAGTAAAGTACTAACTAATTGTCATATCCTTTTGTAAGATAGACATTAGTTCATTTTCCAACAGTTAAAGTCTAGCATCATTTTTCTTTGAAAACCATAGAGCAAGAGAATCTCAAGCTTCCTTTGGTGTGGTAGCATCTCTAATGTGCTCCATCATCTCCTTTTCAATACTTATTTTAATGGTGAACATGGCTTTCCCAACTTTAATTCTCCATTTTTTGATATTGCTAGCATCATCATCTGGTAGTGGTGGTAGTGTCTCAGTCCTAGTAATAACCTCCTAGAGGTCTTGACCTTGTAACTATGACTCTATACAAGTCCTCCATATGCTATAATTATTAATACTTAATTTTTTAAATAACACTAACATTACTTGATTCTGCCATAGTGACTTGGATTTAGTAGCCTTGTGTTTCATTAAGCAAGTGTGTTTCTGAACTAAGGAGCTTTATAGTTCTAAACTATTCACATGCAAAATCACCCAAGTACAATTGCTTTTGTACGTAAAACGCCGATGAGCAGACCCTCGACTGAGAAGGCTTTGATACCATTTGTTGAGTTGAAGTAGATTAAAAATTAATAATTAAAAATAATTATTAGCATGTGAAAATGTTGGTGAGTTAGAATTTACAAATTTGAAACTCACTTTTTAAATGAAAAAAAGAGAAAAATATTTTACAACCCAAACATATAAAACTATGAAGAATAAAAGTTTCTTATTTATGTATTAATGTTTTGTTTATTCTCTTTTGCACACATTTTACAAACTATAACGTATAGTATTTATAATTTTTTTCTTACTAAAAATTCACTGGTTATAATTCATTATAAATATAAACCATTATTTTTCTATAGTAAATGTTATTTAAAGAAAAACTAAAAAACTATATTTCAAGTTTAGTAATGATTTCAACATTTACACCATCTAAATTCTAAATAAATTAAATAACAATCAAGTAAACAAGCAAGTTAACTAAAAATTCTTCCCCAATAAATCAAAAAACTAGAAAATACCTACAAATAGGGCTGTGCATCGGGCAGGTTTAGAAGTGTGGCCCTGAAATCTGTGCAGGTTCGGTTGGGCAAATATGGGCATCGATCCAATGATAATAAGGGATGGAACTATGTGGGTCAAAAAACCAAAATAGTTAGGTTTGATCGGATCAACAAATCCGGCTGGACTTTTATAGGTTGAGCCTTAAAATTAAAAGTCCAAAATAATAATAAAGAGTTTATAATAAATTCAGTTGAGCCCATTACAAAATATAAGGTCCAATCATTAAAATTACATAATAAAATTATCAAGCCTTTGGCCCAAAAACAGAAAATAGAAAAGGTGATTCTTGTCTAATTATCTCTATTCTATTCAGAACTTAAAATCTAAATGGCTATTCATTTTCATTCTTTGCCTACGCAAAATATACTAATTATTTTTGTTATTTACACACAATATACAGCAAAATGAATTATAACTTTATCAATTTGCATTTGTATCATAAGTTTAGAATTTGAAGATTGATTTGTTGTTGAACAAAAGAGTCTGAACAAGCCAAAAACAAAAAAAGGTATATTGTAATAGTGTATTCATAGATTCACAAAAGAAATACAACCTATAAAACTAAAAAGGCTAGATCAACTGAAGCATCAAAATGATAATAATAACTAACAAGTAATTAACAACAAACAAATAAGGCTCAGAATCAATATTTTCATATCATTGGATTAATGCATGCTCAATTTCTGGTAACAAATTACAAACCATTTGCTATATAAGAAACATATAGCTTTGCATTAAACCAATTGTTAGATAAATTTGGTGAAAACTTCATCATTGCCTCATAAATTAAATAAGATTAAAGATTACAACTGACACATGCACCAAATTTGTGAATTGCAACACTTAACCATACACAACTTCCACCTGAGGGTTTCTATTTTGGAAAAACACAACCTTAGCATCTATTGTGTTTGCTATTAAAGATGGTGTAATACAAATATGGTATAGCAAGTGTCACAGACTAACAGAAGCATTTGATGCCAATAATTGGTAAGTAAACATGCTGTAATAGAATTATAATCCTCACAGGCATGAGGCAATAGAAAGACTAACAACTAGAAAGCAACCAGTAAGGCAATAAGTGACATAAAGTGAGAAAAATTTCAGAAAGTGTTACTGAGTGAGTGGCAATATTCTTTTTATACATTTATGGTAGAGCTTTAATTTGATTGTTAGCCAAATTTTTCTTAAACAAGATAAGCAAAGCTTCCACTAGGTCAAATACTGATTAGTTAGCACTAGTTGAGATAATAGAAGGGCTAATAGGTCCAACACCCAATAGAGGCAGATATGTTTTAAAAAACCAACAAAATTATTAAAATGGAAAAAAATAATATAGAATATGAAAAGGAAACAAAATTAAAAAAAGTACCTTTTTCAAAGTCTTATAATTCTTCAAGTGATTCTTCAACTAAAATGTCTTGTTGGTGAGGCATTTTAAGCCAATATTGATTATAGATTAAGGCCTAAAAAAGTTTTAGTGTTAAACAACCTTAAAAGGAATTAAGCACTCATTACCGATGCTAAAAGATGATTTAGATGCAACTATAGAATTTGGTTTGGCTAATACATCTCGAGCCATATATGAAATAAAGGGGAACCTCTGTGAATTGAGCTTCAACCATCTTAACAGATAAAATGTCCCTTCATCTGAATCTTCCAAGGCTAACTCATATAAGTTTGTATTAAGTTATGTCTTTTTACTTCCACCAATTCCACTCTTTAATTTATGTTGCTTAAATCGGGCTTTTAATATCAAAATGGATTTGGAACTTGATTGCACATCAGTTGGTGTCACAGTTTGGCTTCCACCAGTTATGACATTAGAGGGACAAAATGCCTTATGTGTAATTTTGTAATCCTCAAATAATTCATAAAGAGCATCTTTAACATTAATGAATAAATTCTCATTAATTAACTCCCCATAAATATTAGTTAAAGAAAATTAAAGATATTTTAAGTTGTCTCTTAGATCCAGAATATTTGAAATGAAAATAAGATAGTTCATTTTATATGGATCCCCCTAGTATTTTTCAAATTTGGTTTTTACGCTAAGTCCCATTGTCCTCATATATAGATCATCAAATTGCTTCCAATCAGTGAGTATGCAAAACAGGTCAATTATTTTAGAGAAAAAGGTATTGGCTATCACATATTTAGAACTATAGATTCTTAGTCTCATTTTGAAAAAATGTTCTAAGAATTGAACTAGATTCTTGGCATTTTACTAGTCAGAGTAATTACGAATCTTATCATCTAGGTCAGCCCTTAAACTTGATTCATTTTCTTTATAGTTTTCAAAAAAAATTTCAAATTCACAACAAGATTTCAATATCAAATAGGTGGAATTCCACTTAGTTGCAACATCAAGGACTAGAGCAGTCTTAGATTCAATACCAATTAAGTTTGAAAATTTTGTTAACTTAGATGGTGAGTTCCTTATGTATCTAACAACCCCCCTAATCCTTTTAACATATGTGTTTAAATTCTTTAACCCCTAATTTACAACTAAATTCAAAATATAAGCAATACATCTCATATGAGCATATTTAACTCTAACCCCACTAGCCCCCCCAACTCATTAATTTCTTTTTGAAAAAAAGATATGATAGTATCATTATATAAAGCACTATCAAGAGTGATAGTAAAAACATTTTTCAAACCCTATTTAAGTAAAGAGTTCTCAAGTGCCTTAGCAATATATTCACCCCTTTGTGAGCTCACAAGCACAAATGCAATAATTTTCTTATTGAGCTTGTTGGGTACCGTGATGCAAACGCAGCGGAAAAATTAGAATATTTTATCACGTTCCCAAGCCTGGATCCATGTAATTTGACTAATTGATTAAATCTAGGGTTTTTAAAATCTTACCAAAATGCAGAAGAGGCAAGATTATCTGGAAGGATGAGAGGAGGTTCACACCGGTGACACCTTACCTCGAGCTTTTTGGCTTGGTTGTTCAGATCAAGACGTCTCCAAAAGGATGCGTCCTCTATAGGTATCCACACGAACAGCCCTTCACAAAACGAATTTGAGTGTGTGTGCTAGTAACCTCTTGACTGTCTCACAAATCAAGAACAAAAGAAAAAACTCTGTCTTTGTTTTCTAAGAGGAAAGAAAATGAATTTGGAGGCAAAAACAAGTGTGTGAAACCCTAGAGAATATAACATATTTATAGACACCAAGTTAGGGTTTCACTTACCAATAACCTTTTGGTAATTTTTCATTTATTATATTATGATTTTGTTTAAAAATAAATCAAAAATAATATCTTATTTATTTATTTAAAATGACATTTATCTTAAATAAATAAATAAACAAATAAATAAATAAAATACTTTAATTATTTATTTTCACAGAGTTTATTTTGGGCTTATTAAACCCATACCCATTTTGGGCTTGTTCTAAGTGTGTGACCCTGTAGGTTCACATAACATTGGCAGTGGGCCTAAATCTCTATTTAGGCTTACAAGTCATAAGTGGCCTCTAGCAAGACATTATGACTACCCAAGTCATGTGAAGTCAATAATCCGACATAAACTAATTACAGTGAATTTTATTGTCCCTTTATCACATGATATCTTAATTAAACATAAGGCATAGAATGTCATCCTTATATAGTTCAATATTATGACTTGATTCCAAGTAGACTGAAAATGATAACTCTTTATCAATTCATTTCAGCATGGCCATGCATTTTCATTCAGTCTATCTCATCAAGGGGCCTTTAGATATCTTTCTCATATTAATGAGGGATAAATTCCTTCTAAATCACTCACATTCCTCACATAACTAATTTTATATCCAACAACATTCTTTTAATCATCCGGTTAAAGACAATGTTAGAATGTGTCAAAACATAAAATAGCTATGTAGAAATCCATGATGATTTCAAGGTCAAAAGACCGAAATAAAATTACTATGATAAGAAATACTTATGACAATAATCTATGTAGTATTCTCATAGTAGGTCAATCCAGTACATGATCTCTCATCATGTACCTATGAGTTGACTTAATATCTCATATTTATGATTAGTAAAACATAACCATCAGTCAACATCATACTAGCCTTAATACTTTAATATTCATATAATGAATAAATGGCTAGGGATAATTAGAATAGAACTCTTACTTTAATCTAAGGGTTTTACTATCAAGTCACATACTTGATGGCCTTAGTAAGAATTAACCATTCATGTAATTATCATAAAATCAAATGATAATATAATACCTCTTTATTAATAAAATAAGAAAGTCAATACATAATCACAAATGATTGACCTAGTGCATATCACTAACAGAGCTTTCACTCATTATTAATAAAATGAGTAGATGCATATGTAATTGATCTTTTGGATTGAAGTCCATGCATCTGTTGTAAGATAGACTCTTCAACAATTTTTTTTGAAATTTTTTTCAAATAAGCCTCTCTATAATAAAGATGTTGAAGATATCTCTAGTGACAGACCACCTAGATGACATTTTAAAATGTGGGCATGCAATATTCATGAACTAATTAAACCCAACAGACTCAACAAATCTAATAGGAAACTCAGTAGATGCAATCATTTTAACAAGGGCCTTTCTAATTAAATCCTTGTTAAATTTCCAGGTCCCAATTACTCCAACATCAGGTTCAGATACATTAGAATCAAGATAAAAGGTGAGAAGTGATTGTCATGTATGCTTATAATGAGGGCTTTTGGTATAGTTAAGCATATGGTTCCTAATTAATGAAGTGCCACGTTTTCTAGGTTCAACACTAAGAACTTTACCACAATAAATGCATTTGCCTATTACCAATAAATAATTCTCCCTATATGCTCAAAATGTTCATAAACTATTGATATGGTTTCAGCTTGCTTCCTTTTTTTTTTGATTTCATCCCAAGCTGCTATGATAAAGCAACTGACTGCTATTGAGCAGGAGTAGTAAACTGTTGCTGAGCAGGAGTAGTAAACTGCTATTGAGTAGGAGTAGTAAACTGCTCCATGGAATTTGTATTTGCTTCCATCTCTTTGTTAGGAGCCATAAGTTCACTATTAGTTGTTGAATTGCCACTGGCATCCCTCTAGGTATCCATCTATGCAAGTGAATGACACAGAATAAAGTAATTAACAGGTAATAAATTAAGCAAATTGAAACAAAAAAGATAACACAACAGAACTATAAATGTAAAACAAAACAGATAAATGATAATAAAAAAATAATAACTTAAATAAAATAAATTAGTTTATTTATTTAAACATAAATAAATAATTTTTTAATTAAAATTATAATAATAAGTATATTTTTAAAAAAATTATTTAATCTTATTTTTAAATAAAAAATTATTTATAAATATATTTATATTTTTTTAGCTTTTTAAAATATATAAAAAATATAAAAATACATATTATAAATAGATATTATCATATTAAAAACAATATAATTTTTTTTAGCATTTTTAAATATATTAAATACACTAATATACTTATAATAAAATTAACATATTTTTAAACTTATGCACTAATATACTTATAATAAAATTAAATTTTCTTTTGAATAAAAAAAATTAGTTTTTCCCCCCAAAAACACTAATAAAATTGGATCCGTAGAGATCCATCCTCAACGATCGCAATCCACAAAGTCAGATATCCACATAGGTTCACTATAAATTTGTATTAATATAGAAAAAAATTAACACAGATGTCATATCAAGTATTTAGGGTTGACAACAACATAAGAGATTCAAGAGCTTCCACTGTCGTCGGTGTATCACAAGGCCTAAACGCCTGTGAAAAAAATGAGGGCTTTCATCTTTTAATCTCCAATTTCGATGTTTATAAAAAATTCAACCACATCAAGATAAAAAAAAAGATAATATACAAGCCAAATTACACCAGACCTCCATGGATCAACATACATGCAAATAGATCTTTAACAGTTTAATAATTATTACCAAAAAAATATTGAATCAATATGATTCTTCACCCCTTAAATTTCTTTACATCATAAGAAATTCAAGATTGATGGACAAGAATGAGCATAATTGAAACTAGTTTAGTCTGGGATAGTCACATTAAATTATCAAGGTTGAAGATAGTGTAAAATAACACTTGAGATGTTATGATTAGTGTAATTATAAATGGATTTGGTATTAGAATGAAGAGATTTGAAGATTAGACTAAGGAATTTAGGGTTATAATGTGGGGAGTTGATAGGAGAAGGGCGAGGGGCAGTTGACAGAGTGAAGGAGAGATGGGAAGAAATGAATTAGGTTTAGGGTTTCTTAAACGACAATGTTTGATATATATATATATAATGAAAATCTTGAAAGTTCGGGTGGTTTAGGTATTAGTAACCCTTATCCAGTTGGAAGTTCGGGTAGTTTAGGTATTAGTAATCCTCAGCTGAACTGCAAACCAAAGTCTAAGATTTTCCCTCTCCCACCACCGAATCTCTTCTCACTATTTGAATTACCCACCCTACATCTCTTCTTCGGTTCAGGTTGGTGTGAAAAATTGGGTTTGAGCGGATAATACATAACCCTACCTACAAAGACAAGTGGAGCGTCCCTATATATATATATATATATATATATATATATATATATATATATATATATATATATATATATATGAAAATCTCAGAAGTTCGGGTATTAGTAACCCTAATCCAAACCACAAATCGAAGTTTGAGATTTTTCCTCTCCCACCATCAAACTGCTTCTCGCCATCCGAATTACCTGCCCCGTATCTATTTTTTAGTTTAGGTCAGTGCAAAAAATTAGGTTCGGGTAGATAATGCACAACCTTACCTATAAAAATAGGTGGAGCATCCCCTCCTTCATTCTCTTTCTAGAACTTAGCCTTGCGGTAAAAGATTTCAGCACTTCCTTTGGGTACCTCTCCGCAATTTACCCATATTATAACCAAGAATTAATAACAATAGGAAGTGACCTTAATAATAATAAAAAGAAGACACAAAGCAATGGAGAAATTGAGAATCTATAATCATGAAAGACGATATTGTCGCCTCTTTCAAAGACCATAAAAAACTATGAAATCATTATGATTCCTAAAGTTAAATTCAACTCCAAATGTTTTTTTTTGCACTTAAGGTCTTTACTAGTGCTGTTCCTGTAAAAGTTGTACATACCATAATGAATAAAACTTACATTTAAAGCACCATATTTTTCATTGGAAAGCATGGAAGTTCTTTCTAAATAAAGATGCACCTCTTCATTTAACTAAATTAAGATGAGAATAAATCTTAACACCATCAATGGCAAGATCAACAACTAAGTAGGAATCATGATCAAACAAGGGTATACTAAGGGATAAAGCCTATTTCTGGGTCATTTTGGAAGTGGGTATTCCTGTAATGTTGGTTAATTTATCTTGGTGTAAAAGAGCAGCAATTTAATCAACAACGTGTTTGGTTATGGAACTAGTTCCAAGGCCCAAAACCATACTAGATTGAACAAAGTTGACAGCTTTATAAGCATTGATTCTTTTAAGTTTGTCTTAAGACACAAGTGGAGTAGGAGGAGGAGGAGGAGGAGGAGGAGAGTTGCCTTCAACAGTGAAGTTTTTTTTTAAAGCTTAATGAAAATGAGGGTTTAAATGGGTCAAACATTTTCCATGTCATCCAATCGTTAAACGCCCTTCACTGCCATTTATGCCATGTCAAAATGAGGTGCTTAAAAACTTATTTTCAGCATAAACCTAATATATTTGGACAAAAAAAAGGGGGCATATATGCTCCTTGGGCAAAGCATAAGGGGCAAAAATGCACCTTTACCTTTTTTATATATAGAAATAGTACTTAAGGCTTAATAGTTAACACTTCATTTTATTATTATCTTCTTAGAATGTTAGTATATTACTATTCTCTCTTAGAGCTATTTTAAGGATGGAAAGTGATACATATTGTAGGTTACGGTGCTAATAATATGTTATAGCTTATTAAAGATAAAAAATAAAATAAAATAACTTGACTGCTCCTAGATACAAGGATGACAAAATGAAAAAGAAGCTTTTCATAAAATCACCACTCATGATGTTAATGTTCATGTTATAAACCGCTACAAGAAACATTACCATTAAAGGATTTAGCATTCATATCCACTTGATATATTTAAGGAAATTCAAATTTGAGTGTGTTTATTTTTGAGTGTAAATGAGTTCTTTTTTCAATTCTCAAATGAAGCTCCTATGCATGTACAAGATAAATGGATATTACACAACTTTTAGTATATAAGTTTCTTTAAGTTTGGCACTCTTATAGAAATTTTTTGGGATAGATTTTTTTTTCATCAGTACTTGGTAATTATAAGGGCTCAAACTATTCTAAAGTTTAAATTGGATTAGCCTATAGGAAGTTAAAAGTTTCTCTAACATTTATTATTTTCATACATAAAATTTGAAATGAAAACTTTACTTACAGGAATTCAAATTTATTGCCACTACTAAGATATAAGACCATTACTTGTTCCAAAAGGAAAAAAAAACCATTATGAAATTATAGCAAAAAGGTAAAAATAAAATTCAATAAGTACACCTTAAGAGTAATATGCTACTAAGATGAATCGGTACTCATTCATTAATCAATGGTATGTGCATATATAAAGTTATAAGTAGAGATGTGGACCACATGAAGATTTTTAACATGATTAACATACAATGTAACTGAGTGAATTAAAATTCTATACAATATAGAATTGGTTCGTATAGCCTTATCATCCTCCCATAAATTGTAGGGGAGTTTAGCAAATAGACAATTTAGAAATAAAGTGCATAATTGGTTCATTTAGCCTTATCATCCTCCTATAAATTGTAAGGGAGTTTAGCAAACAGACAATTTAGAAATACAGTGCTGAAAAGTGGATTTGGATGCCGGCTTCATTAAGACATCTGCTAGCTTCTCTTTGGATGATAAATATCAAACTTTTAATTATTTGTTTAACACCCTTTCATGTATAAAATGAAAGTCAATTTCTAGATGCTTTGATCTTGAGTGACAGATAGGGAAAGATGTCAGATAGGTGGCGCTGATGTTATCATACCAAAGGACTAGTGTGGTGCTTAGTGTAATATACAATTCAATGAGAGATTGGAGCCAATGAAGATCATTAGCCAAAGATGCCAAGGCTCTATACTTGGCTTTTGTGGAAGAGTGGGTGATAGTCTATTATTTACGGGAGCTCCTGGTAATGAGATTGTTGCTAACAAATATGGTAATACCGGTAGTTGACTTATGGTCGTCTAGGTTTCCACCCCAATTAGTGCCAGAGTAAACATTAATGATAAAGTGAGATGACTTCTAAATTAAAAGACTATGGTTTTTAGTTGCTTTAAGATACTGTAATATTCTTTTGACAAAAACCCAATGATCTTCAATTAGGCAATGTATGAATTGTGATGCTTGATTAATAAAATAACAAATATCGAGATGAGTCATGCATAGGTATTGTAATCCACCAACTAGAATTCGATAAAGGGTGGGATCTGAAAAAGCTTTTCCATTAGAGACTAACCTAAAATTTGGAGAAGATGGAGTGGTAACGACATTTGCATCTTGCATATTGGCTTTGTTAAGCAACTCAAGGATGTATTTTGACTGAGTTAGAATGAGACCATCATTCACCCATGATGCCTCTATCCTAAGAAAATAATTAAGATGTCCCAAGTCTTTTATTGGAAAATTTTCTTTAAGGGGCTAAATAGTACAACTCAATAATAAAGCATTATTGCTAGTGAGAAGAAGATCATTTATGTATAATAAGTAGAAGGCATGTACCTAGCCACGTTTGAAGTAATAGAGAGAGTTGTCCGTTTTGGAAGCTTTGAAGCCAAGTCAAAAAAGAACATTGCTAAGGCATTTGTACCATTATCTTGGTGCTTGTTTGAGTCCATAGATGGACTTGCAAAGCTTACAGACATAGTCAAGAAATTTTGGATCAATGAAGCCTGGAGATTGTGTCATATAAACTTCCTTATCTAAAGAACCATGGAAAAAAGGCATTGGAAACATCTAATTGATGTACATGCCATCCTAAAGACATTACTAGTGAAAGAATTAATCTGATTGCTATCGATTTTATAATTGGATTGTATGTGTCATTGAAGTCTCCAGGTCTTTGATGAAACCCCTTAGCTACCAATCTTGCCTTGTAATGCTCTATTATGCCATCCTTCTTTATTTTGATATGATAGACCCACTTATTGCCAATGACATTATGATGTGTTTGCTTAGGTACAAGGTCCCATGTGTGGTTATCCAAGAATGCTTTATACTCTTAAGACATAGCTTGTCTCCATTCGGATGCATTGTTTTCTTATTTAAAGGTGGTAAGCTCGGTAAGGTGAGAAGTGGTTAAGAGAAGTGCTTTCAGTTTGAGCGAGTTAGTTTGTAATCGGGTGATCATAAGGTGTTTGCGATTAAGTGGATTTGTTTAAGAGTTGTAGTTGCTTAGGTCTACAACTAGTGAGAGGTTTAGAGATGAAGGTGATAAGGGTGGTTGTGTGGTGATGGGAGAGGATAAAGGTGTAAAAGAGGTAGGAATGTCAATTGTGAGGGGTGAAGGAGTGATTTGACCTGAAGGAGATATGGTTGGGTTAGGGGATAAGGTCGGGTTAGGTGATATGATTGAGGTAAGATTTGGAGATAAGGATGGTAGATTGGTGGTAGGAGTTAGTGATGGAGTTGGAATTGGACTCTGGAGGGCATTGGGAATTAGGATTATACTGGAATTGGAGTCTTGAACAATAGGTGCCAACTCATGAAGTGTAGCAAATGGAAAAAATTAGTCATAGAAAACAACATGGCGTGAGATGTAAATTTTAAGAGAGGACAAATCTAAGCAATGATATCCTTTGTGATTTTTACTATAATTGAGAAAAATACACTTGGTAGAACGAGGTGATAATTTTTTAGGACTATAGGGCCTAAGTCATGCATAATAGAGACATCCAAAAGAGTGCATGTCAAGGTAATTGAGTGACTGGCTAAATAATTTTTCAAAAGGTGATGTGTTAGCCAATATAGGAGTGGGTAGTCGGTTAATGATGTAAAAGGCTGTATCAAAGGCATAACTCTAGTATTTCATGGGAACACTAGAATGATGAATTAAAGATAATGTTGTTTCAATAATATGCATATGTTTGCATTCTGCCAAACCATTTTGTTCGGGTGTGTGTGGATAAGACACATGATGTAAGATTCCATTTTCTTGCTAATATTTGGAGAGAGCTTGATACTCTCCACCCCAATAAGTTTGAAAAGATTTGATGGAACACTCAAAATATTTTTCAACTAAATGTCGAAATTTAATAAAAATGTTCAAAACTTTAGACTTCAATTTCATGAAATAAATCTAATATGATTACCTTTTGTTGTTGTAGCAGGAGCTAAAAGGCAATGGCGACCTCTAATTCTAAAGTGAAGATAAAGCTACTTATTGACAACAATGGACATAGTGCAGAAGCAAGGAAATAAATTGTAGATTTTCTTTTTAGCGTCATGTCGTTGCCATTGGGAGTCGTGGTTGAGCTCTTCATAGAGAATAAAATGGTGGAATTTTAAGGAATTTTATTTTCACCTAAAAAACCATCATGGTA
This sequence comes from Mallotus nudiflorus, assembly GCA_947683625.1. Lineage (NCBI taxonomy): Eukaryota > Viridiplantae > Streptophyta > Magnoliopsida > Malpighiales > Euphorbiaceae > Mallotus > Mallotus nudiflorus. The sequence continues at coordinate 1,751,068 of CANTUR010000260.1, read as the reverse complement.
AACAATTGGGTAAGGGATGCAAATAAAAGTGTTAATTAATATACATATTTGCTTCGTCAAATGGTACTTTTTGTTGCACTAGTAAAGGGAGGTTTTTTCCTACACAAAATGAATTGTACTCCGTGTTGAATTTATAATATATATTTTAAATTTTTATATTTAATCAATAAAAATGTAACATGTGTTTTTATGTTACAAATTTAATAGTACACATATTGTTTTTATTTTAAATGAAGCTAACTTCTTCTGATAAGATTTTTGTTCTAACAAATAGTGCAACACTGTATGTTTATAAGTTTAATTATGGTAAAAATATTACACTTTGTTGAGCCTATTCTTTACGAACAGCAGTTACAGTTTGAAATTGGACATTGATGTTGAACTAGATGGCGTTATTCTAGTTGTACCACTAGGTCTGCTTGATGGAAGTAAAACCCACATATCAACCATGCTGATACTAGATAGTAGTAACATAATGGTAGAGTGCACACTTAACAGATGAAGCCCCATATTGATACACAAGTGTTGTGTTAATAATTTCCATGATACAAGCAGCCTAATTCTTATCTACATTCACACACACACATATAAATATAGACCCCAAATTATATGTTGACTTTGTAAAAAAGTCAACTTATATGTTGACTTTATAAAAAAAGTGTCATGGACTAGTTCTTTACTAAGATGAATGTCGATAAGAATTTTCCTACAACTTTCATATATGTTGAATTGCCATATATATCTAGTTTTCTTATTAGAATATACCGGTTACAAAGTACATATAGTCTATTTAGATTGATAATTGACGGTATTAGCTTAGCTAGTAGAAATTGCTTTAAGTGATGTTTTAAGTTTAACTATATTTTATTCAACCATACTAAATTAGTTATAAATGTTTTTTTATTATAATTTATTCTATTTAAACAAAGTTTAGTGAAATATATAAATAGTTTAAGAAAAAAAAAAGTATATGCAGAAAATCTCTAATGGTCCTCTTCTCTCTTTATTCATCTGTTATTTTCGAATATAAAGGTATACGTGCGACGAACAAATGTACAAACAGTTCTCCATTAATCATATCATGTTACTTTAATGTCGAATTGACCAATCACCGTAATCAAGCTTCCACTTGTTGGGAATTTGTGCTTATGTAAGAGTCACAGCAGTTGAATTATAATGCACCGAGGTAAAAATAAAATATTATGGAAAATGATGAAATAAAAATGGTATAAATATTTATTTAGTTCACCCTTGATGATAGATTATATTCACGTTATAATTTTTTTTACTATTAAAATAGTAGATATAAAAATAGTCATCTATAAATTAATATTAGAAATATACAATAACAAAGATTTTACCAAAATAGTAACTCTCAAAATGATTTCCAAATGTTAAAATTATTTTCTTACTGTTTCGTACTTTGGGAATTTTTTTTTTAAACCATTAAAATTCTCTCAACCTGATTAAAGCAAAATGCTTTGGCTTCAGTATTTTCATACGCCTCGTACCTATTGGGAAAATTAAAATTTTCTACTAAATAATAAATGAAATTTAAAAATAAAGAAAGACAATGAAATGTACATAATAATATAAAAGACGGCTTAGTTGCCAAATTTTAAAATAGTAAAAATTAAAGTTGTCAAATCAATCAATAGATAAATAAAATAGGTAGTAAAATCTATTGTATAAATAAAGAAAAATAATAACATGACACCAATAATTTTTTTACGTGAAAACCTTATAAAAGAAAAAATCATGAGATCTAATCCAATTAATTCCTCCGTTATAAAATAATGAGATTACAAATTATAATTCTCAATTTATGATTTATACCCTCACAAATTGGCTCTCAAAATAATATTTATCTCACAAAAAACACTTGCACACACCCACAATATTCTTCTTTATATGTAGAGTGCTCTTAATTTTACACTCAATTGCAAATTGCCTAAAAAAATGAGTGGCAATTTATAGCCATGTAAATTTTGTGGGTCAACGAATTTAATGCACCAAATTCTTTTTTTTTTTTTGTCAATAAATGCACCAAATTCGATCATGTAAGGTTTTACTTTTTTTTTAACTTCAAATTTTATGGGTCCCCAACTGCAGGTGAGACCAACTATCAACATCTCACACCCCTATTGATTATGTGAGTGGTGTAATCGAACCAAGCCAAGTATTTGATAGGCTTGGGCTTGGCTTGAATTAGAAGAATTAGGCTTAAGCTTCGGAGGATTTTCAAAAACCGAGCTCGAGCTTGGCTTAAGCTTGTTTATTTGTTACTCAAGCTTAGCTTGCTTATACCAAGCTTGAGCTCGCTTGATAAGAGCTTATGAGAGAGCTAGTTTAGACAGCTTGTAAGATGAGCTCGACTTATTTATGAGCTCGTGAACACATAATAAAAAAATTAAAAAAAATCTGACAAGAAATGCATAGATCGTGAATTGGTGTTTAATTTCAAGCCATCCTAAATGAACAAATCGTGAGGAAGGAAGCTTAAATGAACATCAAGAGTAGAAACAATAAGATAATAAAATAATAAGAAAATCTCAAATTCTTAAGATGTACATACATGAAAACAGAAAATGAAATGTTAAATTACCTTTGGTTAAATGGACTGAACAAATTGCAAATATTATATATCAACAAAAAGCAAAGAATTTATGGTGCTTAATTTCAAGCCATCCTAAATATTCTCATTCCTAATTTCTTTTTAAGTACTATTTGGACATTTTGTCTACCAAACACTCAAAATAAGGGAATTAAAGGCTATAATCTGAATAATAAATCATTGTTCTAGTTCAAGAAATTCAATTCAGCATAACACGCACCAATAAATTTCCCAAAAACTATCACTAACACGCATTATTCAATAACAATGTAACTTCCAAATCTACCTTCTCCTCCTCCCCATCATCTTACTCCACAACAAAACACCCAAACACAAACACTAAAATATCAAAATGCACTAATTCACATTAAACAAAATAACTAACCTATAAAGAAAACTCAATGGAAGAGAAGGACGAGATTTAGATTGAAATGTCTCCTTTATAATGAGAAGAACAAGCTTTAAAATGAAGACCACACTAAGAAGGATGAACTTGAGCTTAGTGCATGTTGACGGTGAAATGGACAGTGATGATGCTGACGATGACAAGGGATGATAGCTATGGCAGTAGATAAAGGATGAGCAAGCTTTTAACGGGGTGAGGAAGATTGCAGGGTGAGATGTGATGGCAGGTGAGGGTGAGGAAGGATGGCTAGGTGAGGAAGGATGGTTGGCTTAACGACAAATGGTAGTAAGATGACGGGTGGGGATGGGGGTGGGTGTGAGCAGCAGTTGAAGAAATTGTTTCAAAAGAGGAATTAGGTTTACCTCAAATGAAAATGAAAGAGACAAGTTAAAGTGTGGAGAAAGATTTCACTGGATGAGTTAACTTGAAACTAGGTAGTTTTGCATTTTTTTTTAGTGGTTATATAGTTATATTTATTTATAATATTAAAAAAATATATTTAAATGATAAAATAGTTTAAATTAAATTAAATTTTATAATTTATTTATTTAATTGTAATTTTAATAATTAATTAATTTATTTAATGTTAAATTTATACTACACAATAATATGCATTATTTTATTAAATTAAGATTATATAGTTTTTACTTAAGATCAACTATATAATTAAATAAATGTATAACAACATTAAATTATGATTTAGAATTTAAGATTAATAATAAATTAATTGGTGTTATATTTATTTAATATTAAATGAGACTGAATGAAATAGGAAGATGAAAGTGAAAAATGATGTTTATTGAATTAGATTGAATTAAATTGCATAGTTTTGAGAAAATTATATAATTTTATGGTTATACACAAATTAAGAGGAAGAGGGATTTTTATGGTTAGGATAAATTAATAGACATTTTTATGGTTATAGAAAAATAAGAGGGGTTTTTATTGAATTAGGATAAATCAAAACTACATACGTAGTTTTTAGAAACCTACATAAATTTACAGTTATGAACAAATTATTTATTTATGACATTAAAATTATATATTTTCATTATGAGATAATTCAAATTAAATTATAATTTATAATAACAATTTTATATTTGTTTAATAACAATACTAAATCGTTTTATAACATTAAGACTAGGTTAAATAAAAACTACGTAGTTTTGAGAAAATTATATAATTTGATCATTATAGACAAATTATTTATTTATGAGATAGGTTAAGAGGGACTTTTAGTGAATTAGATTAAATCAAAACTATGCAATTTTGAATAAAACTATGTAATTTTATAGTTATGACATTAAAATTATATATTTTTGTAATGAGATATTTTAAATTAAATTATAATTTCTAATAACAATTTTATTTTTGTTTAATAACAATTTAATCAATGTTATATTTATTTAATACCACATTAATATTATACAATAATACTAAATAGTTTTATAACATTAAGAGTATGTAGTTTATTTAATATCATATTTATTTAATATTAATACTTAATTTATATTATAATGCCTTTTATAATTTTTTTTTTTATAAAATATCTACACTTTATTAACAATAACCACCTTAGACAATAAAACACATTCTCATATTAAGGTAATAAAAGTTAAGTAATATAAAAGTAGTTAAAAACCAAAATAACTTAAAAAATATTCCTTAAATTATATTTATTCAATACCACTACTTAATAGTAATATTTAATTTATGGGATAGTAAACGAGCTTCTTCATGAGCTTACTTAACGACCCTGTTCGCAAGCATGTTCATAATTGTGAGCTTACTTAATGAGCCTATTTGCGAGCCTGTTCATGAGCTTAAATGAGCTGAGTATCAAGATGCTCAAGCTCAGGTCGTTTAGCTTTCGTGCTTAAAAATTATGTTCGGACTTGACTTGTTTAACTTAATGAACGAGCTTGAGTAATCTTTTAATGAGCCGAATGCCGAGCAGCTCATAAGCGACTCGTCTCAGTTACACCTGTAATTATGCCTTTCCTTTCCCTCACTCTGCAGTATGTAACCATGAAGGAGCTTTATGGTTACAGTTTTTTTTAGTACTAAATTTTTAGGAGAAACCCATATAACACCACTAAAATTCAGCATCCGAGAATTGATCACTTCTACCTAGGACTATCTTTATATAAAGTTGAGATCAATTTGAAAGCCCATTAAGCTTCTAAAAAAGAACTTGAAAGCCCATTATAACATAGCCAATTTAATTTCTTAGTTTTATTAAAGCTAACAAGAAGGTGCTAGCCATGGCAACATCAGGCAATACTAACTTGAAGTTAAAGCTTCTTATCAACAAGAAAAAGAAGAAAGTGTTATTTGCAGAAGCAAGTAAGTAGTTTGTAGATTTTCTTGTAGTTTGATGTATTTGCCATTAAGAATTGATTGTGAATGATGTTAAATTACTCAAAAAGGATATTTATATCTAATGCAAAACTAATTATGAATGATGTCAAGTTACTCAAAATAGGAATTCCATTGCTGAAAGGAAGACTACTTATGATTGCTCCTTAAGCTGAAGGGTGAGCTGAGGTGGCCAGCCTCAGTCATAAAAGATGATAGTTCTCGATATTGAGTATTTGAGATTGTCATGCCTAAATACAATAACATAAATGTGCCAACTGGACTTAGATGTGCAGATTAGTTCATTAAAAGATGCTCGACGTTATGAAATGACCCAAGGAATTAAGTTGTCAGTATTATAAAAGCAACCTAATAGGACTGGCTGTCGTTGGAGTTTAATGCTTGGTACTATAGAAGCAACTTGAGTTTTTGAACCTTAGTACTATCAAAGTGACCTGAGGGTGCTAGCTTCAGTTAGTAGACTTAGATGCTCAGTACTATCGAAGCAACTCGAGTTTTTAAACCTCAGTACTATCAAAGCAACCTAAGGGTGCCAGCTTCAGTCATTAGACATAGATGCTCAGTACTATCGAAGAAACTTGAGTTTTTAAACCTTACTACTATAGAAGCGACCTGAGGGTGTCAGCTTCAGTCATTGGACTTAGATGTTTGGTATTATCGAAGCAACCCGAGCCTAATGAAAGATGGATATAGTTAGTAGCAAGATAGGCAAGATTTTTAAAAGTCCATGTCTTTATGATTTTCTTTTAAATTTTGAATTATATAACTGTCACATCTGTTCATGTGTTAGGAGATGAGACGTTTTGGCTGCCATAATGATAATTGCTCGATTAGTAGGCTTTTTGATGCCCTAAAATGCCCTTGATGCTAGGAGAGAGTAATTTAAATAACTATTAGGGCAGTAATGGTCATTCTAGAATCTTTTTCATCCGTTTAAATAAGCTCATGCCTAAATAACCTAAATAAGCAATCTCTTCCTTGCTAGTGTTGCTTTTGATACCTCAAGCTTTCTCATTTCCCATTTTCACTAAGCTCTCATTCTCATTGCTAGTTAGTTGTTTTATCTATTATTTTTTATGATGTTTACCATTGAAGGTGTGCTTTTTTATAAGGTAAATATCTTGTTGTTTGCTTCTTTTTCTTATGTTATCCTTATCTTTATGGCTCCTAGAGAACAAGTTAGTTCCAATCTGTTTGTGTCTAAAGTCGATGAAGACATGCTTGTATGGTATAGAAGGCATTTTTGCATTTCCCAAGAATATATATTCCATATTATAGACAAGACTTTTAAGGCCCATACACCTCTTTTAGATTGGCATAAAATTATTGTGTATTTTGATCAACTAGAAGGGGGATTGAAATTTCCTATAAATCCCTTTATCAAGAGCTTCTAAATAGCTACAACATAGCTTCTAGCTAGCTTCACCCTAATAATTATCAAATCTTAAATGGATACATCGAATTGATGTATAGGGAGGGTGTAAACAGCGGGGTTTAGCGTGCATCCAGGATTTTAGCAACTGTGACATTGTTTGAGCTCAGGACTCTAGAGAACACACTAACCACTGTCACAAATACATGGTGTGGAGATGAGGAGTCGCTACCCAGGGTAATAACTAGGACAAATTGAAAAGGTGGTACTCAATTCCCTAAAAGAAAGCTAGCACCACAACTAGGAGATTCTGGGTATGGAATACCAACTTCTTTCAGTCTTGTGTTCATTTAGAATTACTTTATGAATTACTATATTATCCTTTATTTACATGCAATTTCATATAAACCCTTATTCTAGCAATTAACTCAAAGGCAAACCAGTCATGAAAATACAAGTAAATAATGCATTCATTCAAACATATAATCCCTAAGTTAGTATAATATACATAGATTTTAATTAAATGAGCTAAATCTACATATTTTAATTTTCAAATGAGCCTAAAGACTAATTCCTTTTAATTTTGATTAAATGAATGTAAGTCTATTTATTTTAATTCTAAAAATGGGCCTAAATCTATAATTTATGGAGTGTTTAAATTAGTGGGTCTAGTTCTACATGTTTTATTGCTAAGGTGATATTAAATCTACAAATTATGAAAAAGGCTTAAATTTAAATGGGCTAAGTCTAATTAATTAAATTAAATTAGGTGGGCTTATGTCTAATTTACTAAATGGGCCTAAGTTATCTCTAACCTAAAAATCTAATTAATTATGGGCCTAAAATGCATTTTAATTAGTTAAACCTAAAAACCTAAATTTATATGAATGAATTAAAATCGAATATGGGTTTAAGGCCCAAAACACATAAGAATAAACAAACAAACCCAAAACACATAAAAATAAATAAATAAATCCAAAAAACAAATAAAATAAACAAGCCCAAAAACAAATAAAACATATTAAAACAATTAAATTAAAGATCAAACAACTAATTATATTATTTCCTTCTAAACCCTAATTTTCATTAATAAGCAACCTAAATTAATCTACTTCCTCCATTAATTTTAGTTAACTACCTAATTAAAACTCTAATTTTACTAACCAATTAATCAAAATAAACAAGTAATCACACATAATTCCACTATTCCTACTATTGGGGCTATTATAATAATCTATTGAGAATAATAACAAAATAATTAATACAACCGCAAAAATAAATAAATAAAATAAAGCAATAAATAAAATAATAATAAAAAAATCATAGAAACTATATCTCTATAAGGTCTTATTTATGGCATTCCATGGACCTCTTATGGATTGGATTCTCCAAGTATGATCATCATATGTTTCCCTCTATAATCACCATAAAAAAAGAATAAAAATTATGGTTAAAAAAAATAAAACAAAATTAAAAATCAATAACATCAAAAGAAATCAAATATAATAAAATTAGAAGAATAAGATGATGCTTATAGATGATCTTAATAAAGTGCTCCTTAGATTTATAAAATCACCATTCTTGATAGGACTTCGAATATTATTCTTCAAAAGATCTTCAAAGATCCTTAATTAATAAATAAAGCAAAAAGGATTCATAGAGAATAAGATTTTCTCTTTTTTTTTTCTCTATTTTCTCTCTTTTTCTTCTTTTTTTTTTCTTTTTTTTTCTTTTGCTTCATTCCCCCTTTTTTGCCCCCCTTTTCTTCCCTTTATTTTTCCTCTCTTCTCTTTTTTTCTTCCTCCCCTATTTTTAGAGCCAAAACCTCCTTATATAGGGATACGTCTTGAAACCTTAGTTATCATTTGATTCCTAAAAGACTTCTATTTCCTTAAAAACATTATCAAAATAATTTTAGAGAATTTCAGACCAATTAGGACTCAATTTATCTAAAAATTTCAAAAACCTGGGACAAAAGAGGTATAATTCTGATCAAAATGTAATTTTGATCAAAATTAGTATAACTCCAACCTCTTTTTTCTTTTTTTACTTTTAATTACAAAAAAGGTCCTTGAAAGAATTTAAGTTTTACAATTAGATCCCTAAAAAGTATTACAATTTAGTCCATGAAAACATTAAATCCTTTTTTTGAAAAATGCAACTAGATTCTTGAAGTTTCAAAGTTCAAAGATTGAAGACTTATTCATGACATTTTCACCATTGGAGTTTTCTATTGCATCCATAACTCATCATCCTGAAATTGGGTGTCTAGAGAGGGTAGTGAGCCAGACCTAGATATTCTTCGGTACATGTATAGTTTAACTAAGAAGAAGGGGGAGCTAATATTTTCTTTATTAGTTGTCCCTAACCATAGCATATTCATTAAACTTATGAACCTTCATAAGAAATGGAGGCGCAAATTTTTTATAATTGAGCTTCCATTGGATTTTGTTGATATCCAACATTTATGGTTCAAAGATAGATATAAAGTGAAGCATCCATCCAGGATGTCTAAAGAGGACACGGACTTAGTGCTCAAGCTTCATAAGCAAATGTTGATTGAGGATACATCTGCTGAGACTTTCTCTCTACGTTATCTTTGGAGGGTCCTTCTGAGGGATGGAAATAGAGATTTTGATGGTAAGCTTTTATCTTCTATAGGTATATTCTGACTCTTTCTTTTTCTTTTTAATTATAGATGGTTAGTTTTTTTGCATTTGCAGATAGGCTCCTTTCAGATAACAAACTAGAGGTTCAGGAAACTGCAGATCTAACTCAAGAGGAGGAGGCTCTAATGATCCAAATTAATCCTTTCCTTAAGGATGTTATAAACCTCTAGGTTGATTTGACCCTAAAAAAGAGCCTAAGTCTTCCAAGAAGAGTTTTAGAGCATATGGATGAGGAAGAGCTAATTAAAGGGACGAGGCTATATGTCAAGTGTCCCTGCATCTCTATATGCCCAGACATGAAGAGGTGGGTCTTAAGGAGGATGAATCCTTCGAGCATCCAGAATACACAAGTAAGAGACTAGTGTGTTGAGTCCCTACACTTTCTTAAAGATATCCAAAGATGGACGGATGTCGATAAGAATGATCTGGGTGACTCCTTAATCTCTCCTACCTTATATGTGGTTTATCTTACCTTATTGTTCTTTTATTCTTATTAATGATTTGTGTTTAACATATCCCCTTATTGGCTTAAGGATTATTACTGATGAAGGATAACTACTACTTCCTAAAGAGTGAAAATAGCTTAAAGGAAGAAAAATTGGGCACTATGAGATTGAGTGCAAAGGGAAGTTGAAGAAGGTAGCAGACGTGTTAGAGCTCTACCAAATAAAACATTATGAGGCCTAATACTCAACTAAAGTGTGCCAAAAGAGAGTCAAGGAGTTGAAGCATTCACAGGCTGAACTCACTAAGAGAATTGACCAATAGGACACTAAGCTCAGGGCTTTGAAGAAAGAGATGGACAATGAAATGAAATCCCATGGCAATGATATGAAAAATTATTAGAAAATGGTGCAAGGATTTCTTAAGGCCTATAAGTCCGAGTGTCAGAGGGTTCTATTAGCTCAGTACTCGAATATAGACTTCTCTAAGTTGGATAAAATATCCTCCAATGATTTGGCATGGTTGGCTATTGAAGAGGATGCTACTAAAAAGTTTGCCTCTAAATGACCAAAGAACTTAGAAGATGCTAAAAAGAAAAATATTGTTAAGAATCCTATCTTTGAGCAACCAAAAGGTCCAGAGGTCACAAGGGAATATTCTATCACTGAAGCTGCTTCTTCTAGCTCTAAGCCCACTCTTCTGCTTGAGTCTTAGATCTTTGAGGATGTTGATCCTATTTCCACTAATAGGACCGGGCCTCTCAATACTGAGGCAAATTTGTAAATTGCTTATCAATATTTTCCTTCTTTTTTGAACCGACGTAATACAATATTTTGGATGATAAATGAAGTATTTTATTGCTCAAAACTTACTAAATTTTGAGTACATTTATGGACATAAGATTGTTTGAGTTCCAATATCGAGGCAACTCTTTTCTTTGTTTATCTTTGATCCTATATGCCCATTTATTCATTCTCTTAATGACTTGATAGGGGACTTCCTAGTTAGCTTGAGACACTAAATGATTGGCTTCATCCAGTCTGCCACGTCTTGGATATCCATGATTTCTATTTCTTCAGTGCTTGGCACAAAATGTTCCTCAGTTAGCTTAAGCTCTTTGAATGTTTGGTTATCTTTTGCTGCTGACTTGGCTAGTAAGTCTGCTACTAAATTTTCACTCATGGGAATTTGTATGATTTCCCATTGTCTGCCTTTATGCTCTAGCTTCTTTAAGAACTGTTTAGTTTTTTTAACATGCTTGACTCTGCTTGATGCTTTGATATGGTATGTCCTTTTGACATGATTGAGCACCAATTGTGAATATAAGTATATTTCGAGTTGCTTAGCTTTGACTTTATACACAATTTTAATAATGTGATGACTGCTTCGTACTCAGTTGCATTGTTTATGGCATTAAATTTGATAGACACTGCATATTTTATTGTTACTTTGCCTAGCCCTTTATGGATAATTCTAGCTTTGAATCCTCATGTTGATGAAGTGCCATCTATGCACAGCCTCCATTTTGGATATAAGGAAAAGACACAATGCCAAAGCTTAGGCCTTAATCTATTGTTGAGGTTCATAACTGATATTAAATTCACTGAGCAATACCTACCATTGAAATAATTGTTTGAAAGTTTTAAGTCTCTATAAGATCTTCCTTAATGGGAAGCTAGACCTCACAATGATTGAATAAGCCTAAAAATAATAATGGGGTTTCCAAGATATATGTATAACAACCATAGCTAATTTATTGAGCTTTGGGTATTAGACTTTTGAACCCTTTAATATTATGCTGATGTAGTACATTGAACTTTGCTAGGTTCCTTCTTCTCTTACCAGCACTGTTGTAATTAATTCTTGGCCTGCTAAAAGATATAAATATAGGGCTTCCCCTGGAATAAGCATACTAAGCAATTGTAGTAAAGATAATTTTTTTTTCATATCTTCAAAAGTAGTTTGCCATTCTTCATTCTATATGAACTTCTTTGAATTTTTTAGGGCTCAAAATATAGAATCCTTTTGGCTAAGCAAGACACAAAGCACCCTAATGCTGTTATTCTACCATTTAGTTTCTAGAGTTCGTTTAATGATGCTGGAGCTTTCATGCTCAGGTTGGCCTCCATCTTTTTTAGATTAGTTTTAATTCCCCTATAGGATATCATGAAACTTAAAAACTTGCTAGCTTTTACCCCAAAGACATATTTATCTAGATTAAACTTTATCTGGTATTGGTCTAGTATGAAGAGAATTTGCTAAAGATCTTTGACATACTAATCTACATATTAACTTTGACGATAATGTCATCCATATGTACTTCTACATTCTTTTCGATCTAACCTTGGAACACATGGTTTATCAATCTTTGATAAGTTGCTCCTGCATTCTTTAACCCAAAAGGCATGACCTTGTAATAGTAAAGGCCTTTATGAGTAATGAATGATGTCTTCTCTTCATCCTCCTTCTTTATTAGGATCTGGTGGTACCCTTGAGTAGCATCGATAAAGCTATAAAAGCTATAACAAGTAGTTGAGTCTACCAATTAATCAATTATTAGTAATGGATAGCTGTCCATTGGGTATGCTTTTATTGAGATAAGTGTAATCAACACACATTTTATATTTCCCATTTGAATTTTTTACCAACACTATGTTAGCTACCCAATATAGGTGTGTGACTTTTATAATGAATCTGACATCTAATAATTTCTTAGTTTCCTTAGCTATCACCTTCTATCTTTCATATGCAAAGTTCTTTTTTTTTTCTGAACTACTAGTTTTACTTTGTGATTGTTGTTAAAACTATATGATGCGATCTAAGGATCCACTTTAATAATCTTGGATGCCTTAGATGTAAATCTATTTGTGTGTTTGATGAGAACCTCATATATTCCTTTTTTAATTTTGTTATTTTGCTCATTGCCATTTCTGACTTTCTTTCCTTCTACCACTTACAAAGTCTAGACTTGATCAAATGGCTCTAGACTAGCTCCTTATTTTTCTATTTCTAAAGATTCTAAAGGGAATGCTTCCATTTGAGGTTTGATGACCAACTGATAACACTATTTTGCTATAATTTGATATCGATGAATTGTTATATGTGAACGATTGATTTTTAGTATTTTTCCCAACTCTGGTGGTTGAGTGTGTGTTTTTTGTTTATTTGTTTCCAAAGGACATGGAAACTTTATCGAATAGGGACAAGTGATTGGTCTTGAGGGTACGAGATGCTTTTGATTTTGTGGAGTTGCCACCCAATTTTTAGAAAATTAGGAAAAGAAAGGGACAACATCGAGTCACTCAACGAGTATTGTCCCCAGTAAAGGTTTTCAGGTTTGGGAGATCACATCTACTTTTTGACTATTTCTCATTATACGATATTTGATGTATAGCTACCATAATACCCTAGTTTTGGTAATGACAATTTGTATGCATTCACACAGTACATTAGATAGTATATGATAATAAAGCTGAAAATTTATTTATTATATCACTTTTCTAATAAAATATATATGAAAAGGAAAAGATTGTAGAAAAGTAAATCTAATATGATAGATCTATAAGAATATCATGACTATTTACACAATTTATTCGATGAATAATACGATGATCATGCTTGTAGTGATTATTTATGCTACAATGATTATGATAATATAAAGGATGCATAAGGTCATCACTGAACCAAGAGCATGATCACTCTATTCTGGGACATGAAATTTTTCATGTTATTGATATTTATGATTTGATTTCATGGTTTTAAAAATAGAGGATACAAAGTGATTATATGAAATGAGTATAACAAAGCATAAATTATTCATATAGCATGCAAGATTGCCAATCTTATCACACAAACACAATAATATTCCTAAATGCTAGCGATAATAAAATAAATGCAGTGTCATAAAATAAACATGCTAAAATGATTATGCGGTCCTCATACTCGACTTAACTTGTGTGAACTTTGAAGTTCTAGCTTCGAGAGATTATCAAGCTTTCCTTGTTGAGAGGTTCAAAATGATAATAAAATGATGCTAGATTGTATACCTTTGAAGCATGCTTTGACAAAGATGAGGCTGGGTTTGGTGGAAAAGGGATCTAACAACCTAAAGGAAAGGCTGTAGGAGAGCAAAAACTATATGGGAAAGGGTTTCCCACGCATACGACTAGACTAATTTCTGAGTGTGTGTGTTTACTCTTGCTTCCCCTTTCTAAAATAGGGTGTAGAGGGGTTAACTTATAGAAAAAAATGTGTAGAATGGGGTGGTATAGGCATGGTCACATGTGTGTAATTGAATTTTGCATGTGGCCATGCCAAGTGCACGTGACCATGCACAATGTGCGTGTAGTCATGCACTTGGTGTGTGGCCACGTGCTTTTATACGCTTTTTCACGCACTCTTCTTATGTTCTACGTGCGCTATTTTGGGGTTGGTTTTGGGGGCTTTTGGGCCTTTCAGATGCATTTTTAGAGTTTGTTTTACTAAATTCAACTTCAATTTTAGCACATGACACTTAGGGGTGTTTACACGCAACTTTTGAGCAATACATGCTGATACCCAGGTTGTGTTATACTATTTCGGGACCATTTTCAGAGGTTTTGGAGCCCTCTAGATGTATTTTTAAAGTTTTTTTTTATCAAAATTGATTTCCATTTTTTCACAAAGCTAGGTCCCAGTCTAACAAAATATGCACTAGCTCAACGAGTTGAGTATTATGAGAGGAGTTTTCTCAAAATAAACCTCTCATTGTTCTGATAATTCATATTTCATAAGGTTGGAGAACAACTTAATGACCCGATGATCAATTTTGCACACTGGTGGGGTTGGTTGGGTGTTTTAGTTGCACACATCAGAGGTGTTACGAGCGAGCACACTCTTCAGGATTTATTTCATCATTAGACCTTTTTGGGGATAGTCAAATTTAAGGTATGACAGTTGCCCCTTGCTTCACGTGTGTTGCATAGCCACCTAGCGCTGGTGTTAATACACATGAAGCAAAATGCAAAGATGCAAAAAATGTTTTAGTAAGGAGAGAGGTACTTACCTGTGGGTTGTCTCTAGATGTCTTGTCAAGATTTGATTGTTGTGTTTTATTTATTATTGTCATTCTGTGGCTTGGTGGTCACGAAAAGTGCTATTTGGGACATATGCAAATATTTGATTAATGCAAAGTGTAGGATGCAGATGCGACTATAACCTTTTTAGGTGTTATACAAATGAACATGCTATTAAGCAAAATGTGAATGCGACTATAACCTTCTAGGCATCACACAAATGAATATGCTACTAAGCAAAATATGGATGTGATACTGATAAGCAATAAAAGTGCACATGCGACTATAACCTTCTTAGGTGTCACGTAAATGAACATGTGATTATAACCTTCTTAGGTGTCATGCAAATGAAGATGCTACTAAGCAAAATGCATATGTGGCTATAACCTTCTTAGGTGTTAAGCAAATGAATATGCTACTATAACCTTTTTAGGTGTCACATAAATGATCATGCAACTATAACCTTCTTAGGTGTCACATAAAATGAACATGAGATTATAACCCTTTTAGGTGTCACATAAATGAATATGCTACTAAGAAAAATTTGGATACGGCTATAACCTTCTTAGGTGTCATGCAAATGAACATGCAACTATAACCTTCTTAGGTGTCATGCAAATGAAGATGCGACTATAACCTTCTTAGGTGTCATGCAAGTGAACATGCGATTATAACCTTCTTAGGTGTCATGCAAAATGAACATGCAATTATAACCTTCTTAGGTGTCACACAAATGAACATGTGACTATAACCTTTTTAGGTGTCACACGGGTGAACATGCTACTAAGCAAATAAGAATGCTCCTAAGCAGTGTGGATGCCCCTGTGTCTGAGTGCTTCTAAGCAATGAAAGTGCTACGAATGCTTCTGAGCAATGAATGAGATGTAAGAGTGCTTCTAAGCAATGAACGAGTGCTTCTAAGCGAAGTGAGTTCTTCTAAGTAATGTGAGTGCTTCTAAGAAATGTGAGTGCTTCTAAGCAATGTGAGTGCTTCTAAGCGATGAATGAGATGTGAGAGTGCTTCTAAGCAATGTACGAGTGCTTCTAAATAATGAATGAGTGCTTCTAAGTGATGTGAGTGTGCTTCTAAGCAAAGCAAATGCTTTTAAGCAATGAATGAGATAGTGGTGATGATGTAGTAGTGGTGTAGTAGTGATATAGTGATGATGCAATAATTTTTCATTTGGCGGACATTATTTTGATGATTTAGGGTAAGATATCCTTACAGTGAATTTTCCTTACTTTTCTTCTTTTGTAAGATGTTGAGTTTTCTGAAAAAGGTGATGTATGTGGATTGTCTTTAGAAAGATGGAGTCCTCATTAGTGTACTTTTGTTCAAGTTTGGTCTATATCTTATTCTTAAATGGAAGTTCAAGACTATAGAAGTGAGTGTGCAATGCCTCTAAGTGCATGTATAACCATAAAAGAGCGTGTGGAAGGGGGAGGTGCATGTGGCTTCATATGGGGGTACATGATCATGTGCTTGTGCATGTGGTCATGCGCCTAGCATGTGGTCATGTGCTTCCCCCCTTTGTTGCTTATTTAAGTAGTCATTTTGGAGGTTTAAGAGGTTTTTTCTGGACTTCTTCGAGTGTTTCCTGACTTTTCTTGACCCTTTTTATGTTTCGGGTGCTGTTTACTCTATTTTTGGTTATGTACTTCCATTTTTTATTTTGCATAAAATGGAGTTCCCTGACATTCCTAAGGGTCTAGATGAAATTTTTATTGATGTCTATGTTGATCTTGAGGGTGACTTTGTAGAGGCTACTAGAGCCAGGACATCTACTGTAAGGACTAGCTCATCAGGTGCTCAGAGTTCTCAACCTTCTAGGCTTTCTTGAGGAGATCTGATCCCCATTATTCATAGCTTGGAGACCCATGCTTGGGTGCATCATCGCCGTGAGGTAGGTCCTTCTTTGCCCTCATTTTCTAAAGCTTGTTCATCTATTATTTTGCTATTTATATTGCTGTATGAGGTTATCGTAGCTATAGCTTTGTAGCTATTGCTGTAATTGTCTATCTAGATTTATTACAGCTACTGGTGGCTAATAGCTCTTGCTTTTTTCTTTTTGTGATTGTCTGCTTGTCGTAATGCTTTCCTTTTTGGCCTTTATTATTATTTTGGTCATGTTTGAGTAATAGAGAAAAAGATGTGTCAATATTTAGTAGATGTGCAAATGTTTGATATCATACCTATTGTTTATAGCCCTATAGGTATGTCACCATGCTACCTGGTAGTTTTAACAGAGTCAACATGTATTATCAGTGTCTCTCAATTTGTGTGAAGCAGATGGTTACTGGGAAGGGCTTTTATGAGGTGATTGGTGCATTATCTTATGACTTGTATGCATACAGTCAAATTTCCATGTATGCATTGATAGAGCGGTGGATGGACATGATGTATACTTTTCATCTGCCTATTGGGGAGATGACTATTACCCCCTTGGACTTTGCTGCCATCATAGGCTTGAGCTTTTCTGGATAGCCCATTCCTTTTGGTGATAAGGAGTGTTCCACTGCTATAGTGAGGAGTCATCTTATGAGAGATTTTCTTAGGGCAGTCACTCCTTTGAAGTCTAGCTGTCCGTATGTCATGACCCAAACTAGGAGTCATGACCGGCGCTAGGGAACGGGAATTCTTTTGAATCTGGAACCCGTAACAAGCCTTCAAAAAATAAAATCATGAAATAAATAATTAAAAAGTATGACAGAATTAAAAATTTTTGAATCAATATATAAAATAAATACTCCAAATCCTTTCATCAATGAATACATAGTCGTATAGTTTCAAATACCATTTTTCAGAGTATACAATATCAAAATAATATAATACTCTTTCAATATAATAACACTACTACTGCAGTTTCTAGACTACAAATCAGAATTTAAAATATACATTTGCATAAAATGGCTGGGACTGAAGAACACTGGCGAGGAACTCTACAACTAAGGTCTGACGATATGGGATCTCTTAAAAAAAAATTGAGGGGGGTCAGACCTTACTGAGTGAATTATTATACTATATATACATGCAAACTAAACCATAACAATCAGACATTCTTATATATATATGTATATACACACATTTCACACGAATGCCAAACTCTGCCTGTATAAATATACTAAATGTAGAAAATGTTTGTTTTAATTCATGAAGGATCCATAGAACCCTAATAATAGCAATCCCCAATCAACCCCATCATCACTCTAGCCATATAGGCTCACTTGATTCCAAATAGAACACTTATTCCAAATTGGACAGCAGACTAGCCTCGAGACACTAAGTCGACTGAGCTCCAGCAGTCTGCCTGTCAGTGTGATTGGCCCCGAGACCCCTGGTCAACCGAGCTCTAGCAACCACACTATTTATCACCTCACATCTCTATCAACCCAATAGATCATTCATTCCACTATGGACAGTAGACTGGCCCCGAGACACTAAGTCAACTAAGCTCCAGCAGTCTGACTGTCAGTGTGATTGGCCCCACAATCACACTATCTATTATACCATTAAGCTTAGTCAAATCAATCAATCAATTATAATCACCATAATTAATTCTCACTCAACCCTTATCTATTGCACCGGTACGTACACGATCTTAGTGCTGCCCACTAGGAAGCACGTTCTATTGATATCCGTCACTTAAATAAATCATTTATTCTGAAAATAATTAATGTGGAACAATATTCATAATAATAAAATCAACCATATATATATACCAAAAATATACCTAAAATATAGCCAGTATATTTCGGGTATATATATGTCAAATAAAATATGAAATAAACTAAAGATAAATCATTAATATGGTTAAAAACAATTTAAATGAGTAACAATAATATAACATACATTTTCTTAAAAATATACTTAAATATACAAAAGATATATCCTAAGTATATAAATTACTTAATAAAACAATTATGTATAATCATTTATTTAAATATGTGTTTAGGTTAAACATATATTTAGAAATATACTAAAAATAAACCTAATTATCTAGCATGCATATAACAAAAATAAACCCTAAATAGACCACTAATGTGTTAGGTTTAATTTAATAATAAAACATGTATTTATTTGGAAATATATAAAAAATATACAAAAAAAAAATAAATTTAAAAATAATTTAAGTGTAGGTTTATAATATAGCATGCAATTATTTAAGAATAAACCTAAATTATACTAATCATTTAATAAAATAATTATGGTTCGATGTACATTTAAATCATGTATAGATATTAAATTATAACAAACATAAACCTAAATATCTAACATATATATATCAAGATATACTAAAAATAAACAGAAAATATGCCAAATCATATTATAATTAAATTACTATTTAAACATATAATGAAAATGAAAAATCCTAAGTCATGCATCCTATATGCAATGCATATATATACAGTGTAATAACTCAGATGTTAGTGCTCCATAAGACAAACTCGGCGGGCCTGATCCGTTTGGCCTCGGTCTCGGCACAATTAAACAAACAAATGACAACATGAATCAGAATAAATTTAACAGAAATTCTAAAGACTCGATCTATAATTTTAGACACATAATTAGAATAGGGATTTGACCGGATATCACATTTTACGAGAACTCTACCGAAAATCTGGCAGAACCCCCTTGTAAAATGGACATCTCTCTACTCAAAGAGTAGAGCCGGTCCTGCAAAGAAAACACACTTCAGAATAACACTAAATTCACAACCACAATCCCTCAGTTGGAATCCAACTACAATTTATCGATCGAGGTTCACAATTCACAGAATAATTACAAAATACTGAAAATGCTCTTATATAATAAAAACATATTTTATAATTCCAAATTACATAATTAACCCTAAAACTTATTAAAAACTGATAAAAACTCATTTATTTAGAAAAATTGTATAATATATATATAATTTGAAAATAATTTACGAAAAATAGTTTTAATTAGTTGAAAATACTAAATAATTTGTAGAAATCATTTTTATACCCTAAATAACTATTAAAACCAATTTAATTACATTTTTAGCCAATTTAGTGTAAAATTACCAAAATACCCCTATATATATAAATTTACTAAAATAAATTCAAAAAATTCTAAAAAAAATTAAAGCATGTAGATTAAGCTTCCAAGAACAAAGTTTGTGAAGGATGTTTTCATGAATCAATAAAATTGAAGTTAAAAAAAATTTAAAACCCTAAATGGCTAAAATGAAGAAATTGAAACCTAAGCAATTCTAGACCAAATCAAGTGAAACAAAGCTTAGAATCAGACTCACTGGAGCTCAAGGAGAAGATAGAGACCAGTGGCATCGAATTTGGTGGCCAGAAATGGCTTGATCGAAGATGAGATGAAATTCGGCCTCTACTTGATTTTTCAGCCAAAACACACCGAAAAAAGGTGATTCAGGCATCAGGAATGACTGGCAAGGGAGGAGGAAGGCTGAGGGGCATAGTGACAGCAGAGAAATCAGCTGGAAATGGCTGAAAATGGAAGAAAATGTGTTGGGAGGAAGAAGATGCAGAAAATGGCAAAACTGTAAATATATCAAAATTTTGATTTTTGAATTTATGTATATATGTAAATATATATATCCATACCATATATTATAATAATATAATCCCACACACATTAAATATACACCACACACATATTTTAATAATATATACACATATACACATATATTATTAATTAATTAATATAAAAACTAAATAATAAAAATTAATTTAATTAATTAAACCCTAATTTAAATAAATGTACATATATACATTTTATTTAGCACTTTAAAATTATGTATGGATTCATGCAAATTCGTAAAATTATTTAAAATAATTAATATTAAATTATTTATGTTTTAATTTTCCCGAAAATAAAATTTCCAAGAAAATTTTACGTAAATATTTTAAAATAATTAAAAATAATTAAAATGACTTAATAAATAACAAACTCATGAAAATAATCATCAATATATATATTTAAATTTTTTATGTTTTAATTTTCCCGAAAATAAAATTCCTAAGAAAATTTTACATAAATATTTTAAAATAATTAAAAATAATTAAAATGACTTAATAAATAACAAACTCATGAAAATAATCATCAATATATATATATATCCCGATGCAGTATAAAAATATTTAAAAACTCGAGATATTACACCGTACTTCGCTCAAAACACGGAGTTTCTTTCTCCCGTGTGGGCTTTGTATGATGATGGTCTTATCTTGACGAAGCAACAAGCCTGTTGTTTTTTATTTTATTTACTGAGTGTTGTTATCTTCCTGAACCCTTCGGGTATGGGTGATATGAGATTTTTACTTGTCTTGAGGGACCTAGATGGCTTGCAGAGGTATTGCTGGGGCACTGCTGTCTTTGCTCATATGTATTCTAGACTTGACACAACATGCCAAGGTGGTTCGAGGATCTACATATGTTTATTCATGCTAGATGTGAGTAAGAATTCTGTTGTTTGTTGTCTTACTCTTGGTTTGTTATTTTTGACCCTATGATTTTGAGAGATTTGGGCATATGTGTAAGCACCCAATTTCGAGATGCAATTATGCATGCATGCAATGAAAGCCCCTATAATAAAAATCTAATTGAGAATTGATCTCTAGTATTGAGTTTCACAATTTACAAGACTAAATTGCAACATTTTATGGATTTAATTGCAAAATTGGTTTTTAAGGATTTGATTGCAGAAATTAGAAACTTTTATGAACCTTTTTGTAATTTAAAAAAATGAAAATTTTGGTCGGCTGACATTTAATACTGACCAGCATTGTGTAATGCTGACCGACACCATGTAATGCATGTTGGCATTATATAATGCTGACCGGCATCACGTAATGCCAGTCTACATTAAGGGTTGAAAATCGACATTCGATAATGCCAATTTTCTCTAAAAAGTGATTTTTAAGCTCATTTCATGATTTATTTACGTTGAAGTTCTCATTTTTCATTTTTTATTGGTCCAGGACACCACGTGTCTGCATGTGAGTCTTGAATGTTTCAAAATCTTATCTCTTATAATCTCATTATCCTAATTTTGAAAATTCGAAAAGTAAAATATAGACTAAGAGACTCTTGATCTTGCTCCCACCTATGATCACAGGAGCTGAGGTAGTTGGGATTGGCTTTAAAAGCCAGAAGGGGAGGCTGTGAAGAGGCTAGCTAGAGAAAGGGAGGCGGAGAGAGTATGTGAAAAAATAGCTGCGAGAAAACCCTAAAGAAGAAGAGCTGCAAAGAAAAACCAGAGAAAAAAAACCCTAATTAGCTACTAAAAAAAAGTTATTTGATTTTAAAGTCTAGAGAATTAAAAAAACAAACTACAAAGTCAATCTCAAAATGGTGGAAATCCCAATGTGAGGGGCTATCAAATTGCATTGCACAACATTCTCTCCTTCTCTCTATCTTTTTTATTTTATTTTTAATTATTGATTGAATAGTTATTGATTAACTTTTTTGGTTTTGTTTTGTTTTTGATTCTTGCTCGGTGGTACTTTCGAGGTGAGGTTAGAGATATGTGATTTTGGGCAGTGGCCATTGGAAGAATCCATGGAATGCCATGGATTAAGATCTGTTAAACCCCCGTAGGATTTATGATTTTTGATTTCTGCATTCTTTTAATTTGATTTTATTCTGGGTTGTAATTAATTTGATTTTAATTTCTGCACAGTAGTTTATAATAGCCTTAATAGTGGGAAATAGTGGAATTTTATGTTATCTGCATTAAAATTGATTAATAATTTAGGTTCAATTAGGTAAAATTCAATTAAAATTAATGATGGAAATAGATTAATTTAGGGTTGCATGTAAATTGATTTAGGTTTTTTTAGAATATCACATAAAACCTGTGTTTAATCTGACTTTGTTATGATTTTTTTTGCGTTTTATTTTTGAATCTTTTAGTACTTTAGGCCCTAAGCCCACGTTAGGATCAAAACCACTTAATAAATAGGCTTAAAAATGGTTTTTAGGTTTTAATTAATTTAAAATCAATTTAGGCCCATTTAGGTTAAATTAGATTTAGGCCCACTTTGAATTAATAAAATTAATTTAGACTTTAGCCCACTAATTTATTCATTTCTTTTTAAAAATAAATAGACTTAGGCCCATTTTTAAATTAAAATTAGGTTAATATTTGGCCCACTAATTAATTCCTTTATTTAAAATTTGTAGACTATAGGCCCATTTTTAGTTAAAATTAAAGTGAATTAAATTAGGCTCATTTATTAACATGTAGGCCCATCCCTTGTAAATGACATATGTAGAATTAGCTAATTTTAATTAATAAAATTAACCTACTTTAGACTTAGGGACCTTGCCATTCGTATGTGTTTTTTACATGTAATTTTATGACCTATTGCCTTCTTTTCGGGTTAGATGGATGTTAAATTAGGGTTTAAATAAAATTGCATGTAAATAAGGAATAAGATAGTAATTTATAACATAATTCTAAATGAACACAAAACTGAAAGAAGTTAGTATTTTATTCCCAGAATCTCCTGGTTGTGGTGCTAGCTTTCTTTTAGAGAATCGAGTACCACCAAAATGATTTGTCCCAGTGATTACTTTGGGAGGTGACTCCTCATCTCCACGCCATGTGTTTGTGACAATGGTTAGTGTGTTCTTTAAGGCCCTATGCCCAAACAGTGTCATGGTTGTTAAAATCTTGGAAGTGCCCTAAACTCTGCCATCTATAGTGGTGACTCCACTAGGGATAAGAGATACGAATTCTACTTGTGTTCTTTAGAATTATTTTATTAATTGTCATTTTATTCTTGCATTCATTCTACATGTCCTTATTAAACTGATGGGATTGGTTTATGATTCCATGATTCCACTAGCTTCATGGAGTTGTAAATTGGCTAACCATCACTCTTAGTCTTAACTCGATTCAAGAGAGATTACTGGGCCCCTTTGACCTTGGCCTATAACTCAAGTTTTAATAGAGGGCATCTTGCTAAGGGAAATTTGACTTCTCACTAGACCCTAACCACATATAATGGCTTAGTTACTTCCTCTAGGATCTACCTAAAGTGCTTGCATGTTTGTTGCCATGAGGTATTTCTATTTGTAAAAGCCCAGGCCCATAATTTTTAAAGCCCACTTGGGCCAATAAACATTGGGCTAGACCTTTATACTTGGAATTGCTATTTCTATGCTTATTACCATAAGGTGTTTCTATCTAAAAAAAGCCCAGGCCCATACTTTCGAAGCTCCTTGGGGTAATTAAGATTGGGCTAGACCTTTATACCTAAAAATGTTATTTCTATGTTTTACTACTTTAAGAGAGATCTGGCATGTGTGTTGGCCCTTGATATCCCCTGTTGATATTAAGACCAAGATAAAAAATCCAAGGACAAGAGACTCAACATTGAACATGTGTGTGGGAGGAATAAGGTTGGAAGGATGTTTGTTGTACACTTGATTGATACTTGCTACTCGCTACTTATTATATAACACATGCATCATCTATACATGCATCTCATTCATCATACTAACACCTTGTTTTGCAACTATCATAGAGACATTGGGGTCTTCTCATATTTAGGGATGATGAGGTGGCAGACTAAGAAGAACGAATCAGAGTCCTAAAGCCTTAGCAAAGGAAATCTTGAATAAACTAGATAGATTGGAAAGAATCCCTATCAACCCATTTTACTTAGAAGTTAAACCAACTTCACCTAAATCTACACAAATTAAACAATAGCAAGGGAGCTGGACCTTAGAAGACATCAAAAGAGCTTTGATGGATGACATGAGGGCTATGATGCAAGATGAGTTGAGATAAGCACTATTTGGATTGATGCAACTTGTTGTTGTCATACTATAACCTATAATTGAACAACCACCTACTGCTGTTATTGTCCCACTTGTTGTGGATGCTTCACGTACTGCTAATAATGTTAGGGGGTAACCTGTTGCTAGAAACCCACCTACTGTTGATGTGAAGCTTGAGGATGTTAAGAACTATATGATAGAAAAGTCAAAAAGAGAATCACTTGAACTTGTACAGAGCATGAATCCAAGCAGATGCTATCATTTAGCTAAAAAATGTCCAAGATGGAAGAGTTGCTTAGAGGACAAGGCATGGGATATTCATTTGACTTTGATGATATGCTGCTAATGGAGGGTAATAAGCTACCTGAGAAGTTCAAAATGCCTAAGCTATAGAAGTTTGATGGAACTGGAGATCCTATGATTCATCTCAGTTAGTACACAATAACTATAAGCATTATTAAGGCCCTATTAGAAGTGATCACTAGGTTATTGGTACTGTCTTTAGAGGGAATGACTGTAAACTGGTATCATGGGCTGAAAAAATCTATGAGTGCTGACTGGAACGAACTATGTACTGAATTTTTAAGATAATATGATTATAACACTCGATTGGAAGTGTCCATCAGAGATCTAGAACTAACAAAGCAGAAACCCAATGAATCTTTCTCTGATTTCCTTACCAGGTTCATGAACAAGGCAAGACTGATGAAGAATAAGTTGGCCAAAAAGGATCAGGTTAGGATGATAGTTTGGAATGTGTCACCTAATCTAGTTGAGAGGTTATAGATGATGAACCCTAAAACTTTCATAGACCTATATGATGATGGTTTATAAGTAGAAGAGATTGAGAATGACAAAAAAATAACCTTTAGAGGCACTGGAACTTGAAACTACCCAAGAAAATCCCGCTAGTCTGGATGTGTGGAGCGATGACCCTAAAGTGAATCATGTCATTAGAAGTAGGAGGAATTACAAGGCAACATAAAGAGAAGAGATAGATGATGAAAAAATAGAAGAAGGGGAAAAGGAAGACCCGATTTTGGAATAATTGAAGAAGGCTAAGGAAAATGTCAGTATTTAGGAACTATTGATGCACTCGGGCAGCCACAGAAGAGCTTTAGTGAAAGCTCTATTGAACATGAACATTGAAACAACAACCACACCCAAGGCTATATTAGCAAAGGTTACAAAAAAGAAACATGGGCTGATAACCTTCTTAGATGATGACTTGCCTTTGGAAGGAAGAAATCATAACAAGGCATTATTTATCCCAGCTGAAGTAAAAGGGAAAAGATCTAACTTTGCAATGGTTTATAATGGTTCTACCATTAATGCATGCCCATTTAAGGTCTTGCCTAACTTAGATTTGAAAGCTGAAGACTTAATAGATTAAAACCTCATAATCAGAGCCTATAATGATATCACTAGGAATGTGGAAGGGACATTCTAAGCTCTAGTTAAAACAAGGCATGTGGAATCAACCATTAAGTTTACTATGTTAGATATACCATTTACTTATGCCTTGTTGTTGGGAAGGTCATGGTTCCATGCTTTGGGAGGGGTACCCTTGACTGTGCACTAGAAGATAAAATTCCTTCATGAAGGAGATGTAGTGATAATCGAAGCAAGAATCAATGCAGTTGTGGTCACTATACTGGAAAAATAGAAATAAGTGTGTATTCCTCCTAGTTTTCAAATTGCTGGGATATTTAATGGGACTGAGATGGACCCAACGATTGCAAAAATGATGGAAAGCATGAATTACCAACCTCGAAGGGGGCTAGGCAAGGATGAGCAAGGAAGTCCTAAGCTGCCAAAATTCAAGAAAAATTACAGTAAATGATTAGGGTTTGTTGAGATAGAATCTACCAGCAAAAGGGTAAGAAAAAAGGAGAAGGTCAAGAGAGATAAGCCCCTGGCGAGAGTTAATCTGTTAAGTGAGAATTTCATCAAGCCAGGAGAGGGCAAGTACTATTTGGGTACTAAGGAGTTTGTTAATGTCATTGGCAAAAATGTTCCTAGGTTTGAGACTTTCAAGGACTAGATTATGGAAAACTTAGTCGAGGGGAATGAAGAAGAAGTGATGAAGTAGGTAGCTGGAAGAATGGGGGACATTACTGTTGAAGAGCTGTTGTGTCTGCCACTTGAAAAGGAGCCACCCAGGATTTAGCTACTCTTAAGTGATAGCTTTACTAATGCCTTTTATGAAGAAACTGATGCAATAACATTTGATCTCTATGAGGATGAAAACTGTGTTTTTTCTTTGGCCAATGATATGAACGTTGGTTTTGCTTACTTATATAATGTGCATCTTGATAGTTCTGTGCATTATAATTTTGATCGTTCATGCATGTTTGACATTAATTCAATTTAATTTGATTCATTTAACGTGGGCACAAATGATAATCCAAAGAACATTTTTATATCACATGATATAACTCCTGAACATAAGGAAAATTTTGAGAAAATACTAACAAAAAGAAAGGTAGTATTTGCTTGGACCTATGAAGACATGCTAAGTTTAGATAGGGACATTGCAAAGCATCACATTCCAACTTATTTGGAAATAAAACTAGTTAAATAGAAATTGCGCAGGCTGAGACTTGAATGGACTGAAAAGATAAGAGAAGAAATTGCTAAAAAAATTCAAACCAACTTTTTAGAGGTAGTAGATTATCCTTAATGGCCAGGAAACATAGTCTTAGTACCCAAGAAAGATGGTAAGGTGCAAATGTGTGTTGATTTTAGGGATTCAAATAAAGCTTGTTCGAAAGATGACTTCCCTTTACCTCACATCGACGTGATAGTGGATAGTGCGGCTTCAAGTGTGATGTACTCCTTTATGGATGGGTTCTTTAGGTATAATCAGATAATAATGGAAATTATGGATATGATCAATACAACTTTCATCACGGAATGGGGGATGTGTTGCTATAAGGTTATGCCTTTCAGGTAGAAGAATGCAGGTACAACATATCAAAGGGTAGCCACCGCTCTCTTCCCCGACATGATGCATAAGGAAGTGGAGGTATATATAGACGATATGATGGTCAAGTTAGAAATAAGGGAGGGGTATTTTGAAGCATTGGAAAATTTTTTGGCATGCATTGAGAGGTATAATTTAAGACTTAACCCAAAGAAATGCATTTTTGAAGTTATTTCAGGGAAGTTGCTAGGGCATATAGTCAGTAGCAGAGGAATAGAAGTGGATTTAAATAAAGTGAAAACCATTTAGGAAATGCGAGTACCAAGGATAGAGAAAGATGTGAAAGGGTTCATAAGAAAGATAGGAGTGATCCTTATCATGTTAGAGGGAGAAAACATACAAATGGCTGAGAAACTGGATTTCAAAGTAACCAATAATATGGCTGAGAATGAAGCATGCATTCATGGAGCAGAACCAGCGATGGTAGCTAGAGCAAATGAGTTGTTAGTAGATAGGGATTCTATATTGGTTATCAACTAGGCTAATGAAGAATAGGAAGTGAAAGAGGAAAAGTTGAAACCCTACATCTATTATTTAAAAGCTCTAATAAAAAATTTCACCAAGTGTCTCTTTATCCATCTATCAAAAGATGATAATCAGATGGAATATGCACTAGCAACACTTTCTTATTTGTGGGATGGTGTGACTAGGTTGACTATGAGGCCATTAGTGATCATGAAATCAAAGGCTCTATGTTATGGGGTGAGCAGATTATGGGAATTCAGATATGGCCTCAAGAGAAGCCATGGTTTTATGATGTTTGGAGGTTCATTAAGGAAGGAAAATATCCAGATGATGCCACTTTAAAAGAAAGATATGCCTTGCGTGTTCTTGAACGTAATTTTTCAAGTCATAATGGGGAGTTGTATAAGAGAATGTCGAATGGAATGCAACTGAGATGTCTTAAGAATGATGAAGCAGAAGAGGTGATAAGGGAGATTCATGGGGGGGCTTGTGGTTTTCATATGAATAGAATAATCCTAGCAAAGAAGATAATCAAACAAGGGTGCTACTAGATGAGCCTAGAAAAGGATTGCATTATAACCATAAGACAATGCCATCAATGTCAGATCTATGGGAATCTTAACCATCTTCCTCAAATGGTGTTGAATAATTTATCATCTCCTTGGCCTTTTACAGCGTGGGGGAATAATATCATAAGAGAAATAAGGTCGACAACATCGAATGGACATAAGTATATAATTATGGCAATTGATTACTTTCCTAGATGGGTAGAAGCTAAATCTTTTAATACTCTAAATGAGAAGCAGATGGCCTGATTCATTGAGAAGAATCTTATTTATAGATATGGGGTTCCACATCATGTAGTGACAGACAATAGGGTTTAGTTTCAAGCAAAAATGGTAGAGTTATTGCAAAAGTATAAGATCAAGCATCATAAGTCTTTAGCATATTGACCTTAGGTTAATAGAGCAGTGGAAGTAGGAAATAAAAATATCAAGAAAATCCTCTCTAAGATGGTCAAAACTTACAAGGATTGGTCTGAGTTTCTTCTCTTTGCCTTATGGGGATACAGAACTATAGCTAGAACTGCCACAAGCCAAACTCTATTCTCCTTGGTGTACGGCTATGAAGCAATTTTGCTAATAGAAACTGAGATCAAGTCTCTAAGAGTAGTTATGAAGGCCAAAATGCCTGAGAGTGAATGGGCATGGAAAAGATATGATCATCTGGTGTCTTTTGATGAGAAGAGGATGAATGCTTTGTTTCATACCCAGATATACCAAAAGAGGATAGCAAGGGCATTTAATAAGAAGGTAAAGTCAAGGAAGATAAAAGTTAGGGGTATGGTACTAAAACAATCTAGAGCAATCGTGTTCGATCCAAAAGGAAAGTTCAGACCAAATTGGGAAGGACCATACTTAGTCAAGTTAGTTCTGCCAAAGAGAGCCACCAAGATATTTGATATTGAAGGGAATGAGTTCATGGAGCATGTTAACTTGGATTGCCTTAAGGAATACTATTTATAAAAATAAATAATAGTAGTATAAAGAAAATAAAAGTCTGCTAACTAGAAAACCTGAAAAGGCTAGTCAAGTAAAAATTAGGACATTCTCGCTGTTCAGAAAACCTGTAAAGGGCT
Source organism: Mallotus nudiflorus (assembly GCA_947683625.1). Lineage (NCBI taxonomy): Eukaryota > Viridiplantae > Streptophyta > Magnoliopsida > Malpighiales > Euphorbiaceae > Mallotus > Mallotus nudiflorus. The sequence goes on along the minus strand of CANTUR010000260.1, from coordinate 1,721,256 downwards.
GGCAGGAAAAAATTAGGGAATAAAATTAAATAAAAAGTGGTCCCAATTATTAGAAAACTTGTAAAGGGCTGGTCAGGCAAAAATTAGGGAAATATAATGTGAGTGAAAAATATTCAGTTAGAAAGTTCGAAAGGACTAGTTAATAACAGAAGTTATGTCATATGATGTAGCAAATATACTCATTTTTGCCCTAATTACTGAATCTTATTGAAATTGAAAATTTTTCATGACATTGCATGTTTTATCTTATTTATAATACATAAGCACTAGAAAGGAAAATAGAACATAAACGATTAAGACTAGCTATATGAGACCAATTTGTTCTAGTGGTGCTTATGTTTCTTCTTCCTCTAAGATTCATCATGTAAAGCTTGAATCCTCTTATATCTAAAAATCTAGGTGGCTCTAGCTTGTATCACACCCTAGATCTAAAAAGTAAAAATAAGAAGCCTGCTAAGTTAAAAACCCGAAAGGGTGGCTTATGCAAAAGTTAGGGCATGCCTGCTAAGTTGAAAACTCAAAAGGGTAGCTTAGGAAAAACTTGAGGCATAAAAAATAATAAAATAAAATTCACTTAGGATCATTTGTTCATCCAAGTCTAATTTCAGGAAAGGGAAGTTTGAAATAGAGCAGTATAAAAGATAACTTATCCTAATTATAAAATAGAAAATAGCTTGGAATTAGTCATCTCGAGCTCCAAAATCAGGCCATGGGCTCCATCGTCTACTAGGGTCATCATAATGATAGGTATTTGGAGGTCTAGTAGATAAAATACTAGCACTATAGCGATCAAGGCATGAGTCAGCATGTTGCTGACAAAGCATCTCAATCTCTCGCTCCAAATTTCGTGAATAACTCTATATATATAGGAAGCATTATATCATATGCACTTTATGCATACCATACTTACATTTGTATAGTAAGTGTATATGCTTACCACCAACTATCTATGATCTGCATGGTAAATAACCTTTGAGACGAGGCAAGTCTATGCAAATACTCTGCCTGAGTCTGGGGGACCTATTTTGTAAAGTTGGACCAACATCAATACCAAGTGTACAGGTAATACAAGAAATAAGTTAGATAAATTCACATGAGAAGTATTTACTGGAGAAAAGCTAAGGAGCTGAACATAACTAAAATGTATTTGCTGCTCAACTGGAGCCTGAATAGTAGGAGCCCAATAGAGCATGGATATTTCAGGAAAGGGAACATCACTAAAAATAGCACCACTAAAAGCTCCCTCACAACTGGTCCCAACATACGGAGTGTGCTGTGCACGGCTAGGAATAGGCCTGGGGACCTCAGGTGCAATCTTAGGCTCAGGGGCAGCCTCACTCTCTTGTACAGTCTTAACCCCCTGACTAGTCCTATCTGCCTCCTTCATCACCCCGTTAGTAGGGGAGCCAACCTCCTCAATCTATGAAAAGTAAACTATGAGAAAAGAATAAGTGATTGGAGTGTTCAAGAAAAGACATGATTAGAAGTTACCTCAATCTGATCAATAGGAACCTACTCTAAGAGGTTCTTATGGAAAAACTGTCGGTAATGACCGGACCACTCTAGAAAAATCATGGCATCATAACCTTATAACACCTCCCTCAACTCTGAACCCATCAATTGGGAACTATAAAGCATGGAGCGGGGGACAATAATAGGAATATAGTGTCGGGAAGGTCTAAAGCACCACTAATATACTTGCTTTCCCAAATACCACATCTAACAACTATAACTAGGGAGTAGAACCCTCATCTCCTCAAGTCATACCATTGCATCCATGAAATCATATCGCTAGATGTCATCAGCTCCCAATAAATATGCAAAATCAAGATTATTTAAGTTTAACTTGTATTGAGTCATGAAGTACTAATGATTTTATTTTCTTACCAAGTCCCACTCGATGGTGTTCAATTGATCACGGTAGGTCTAGAGAGTATTCCTGACACCCACTAGATGGGAAGAGCCCCATCTCTGCATAAGGGAGAGACTCTTGTTAGAGCTGATAGCCTTAAAGCCATGAATCAGCCTAATCTCTATGCTCTAGATCTTAAAGAGAGAATAAGTCAACAAAAAGAAAGAAAAGGAAAAAAGAAGAAGAGAAATGGAAAGGGGATAAACTCATATGTAGGACATGCCAGAAGCCACACATGGTGACAACACCATTACAGATAGTGTCCAATCTATAATATGAATAAGCCAACATTGTAGATCCTCAGTTGAGGGTGATAACTCGGTCTAAGTCTCGAAGAGGGCCGAGAAGGGCAATGCTGACCTCATGACCAATCTCATAAAAGAGGGTTGTGCCAAGCAATATCAGAAGAAGACACCTCGCCTTATGGGAAATCTGACGAGGAGTGGTGGTAGGAAGGCATATGAATCCCTCAATCAATGATAAAAGAAGAACATTCTTCTTATTCTTCCATGTTACAGCAAACCCAATCAAACCTTGCACATATTGATTCCGCATATGCTCAGGAAGACTACAGTAACTGATATTAAAGGAAATGGGAGTCCCTCCAAAAGGCAATCCTAGTGATTATAGAAAAACTCATAGGCAAAATGGTCAACTCGCCTACATGAGTATGGAATGTATGGGTGGTGTCCATCAACCACTCAATTAATGCAAATAAAGAATGGCGATCGAACCTCCCTTGAGCTATCAAAAGCCCAGCAATAAATTGCCTAATTCGGAGGTCCACACCAGTTGCACCACATTCTCCAGCAGCCTGTGAAATAATTCATGAGCTATGTGAAAATAACCCGTGAATTTCATCGATCGCTAGGAGAATTTCGAGGGAGAAATAATAATTAATTAACTAAAAAATAATAATTAAAAAAAGAAATATTTTTGAATCGGTAAAATAGAATGCCAATTTTTGGACTTCCAACTCTGATTTTTAGACTTTCAGTCGACCATTCAATTGAAATCTTATGCTCCTAGGTTAAATTTAAAATTTTCATACATTTTTAAGTGATTTTTAATCCAATTTCAATAATATACACACCAATTTACATTTTGAAATTAATTATGGTTACTAACTATATGAGTACATTTTTGCAAGAATAAATAGAAGTGGGGAAGTGTTACCTCACTACCCACATCTGTGCACCTATAAAGGTGAAGGCGAGTCAAAGGAAGCACAGTAGAACCTTCTCAGCATCTAAGGTTATTCTAAGGGAAACAAAGAGGCACAATGGCCGGATTAGCTAAAATCCCTGCTCCTCTATATAGCCTGTGTTGTAGGTCAGCTATAGGATCCGACAGATTGTGAATCGTACTTTGGATGAGCAAGAAATAAAAAAAGAAAATCAAAGAAAAAAGAAAGAAATAGAGAGGGAAATGCAAGAGTAGCATTGAAAATAAGGAGGGAAGCTTCTTATAAATGGAAACTATCCATTTTGGTCCCTTGACTATGCATGCATTGAAAATCAAGTTTTTTCTTTGCAATTTCATCCATAATTGCATCTTAATTAGGATTTGATTCCTAAATTAGTTCATTCAACTCATGTCATCAATAAATGAATCATTATTAATTGCGTCTATATTTAAATTTTGAATTTTTTATGTCAAGTACAAAATGCAGAATATAATTGTTAGTGATATGCACTAGGTCAATCATTTACGATTATATATTGACTTTCTTATTTTATTAATAAAGAGGTATTTCATTATCATTTGATTTTATGATAATTATATAAATGGTTAATTCTTACTAAGGCCATCAAGTATGTGACTTGATAGTAAAACCCTTAAATTAAAATAAGAGTTCTATTCTAATTATCCCTAGCCATTTATTCATTATATATAAATATTAAAGTATTAAGGCTAGTATGAAGTTGACTAATGGTTATGTTTTACTAATCATGAATATGAGATATTAAGTCAACTCATAGGTACATGATGAGAGATCATGTACTGGATTGACCCACTATGAAAATACTACATAGATTATTGTTATAAGTATTTCTCATCACAGTAATTTTATTTTGGTCCTTTGACCTTGAAATCATCATGGATTTCTACATAGCTATTTATGTTTTGACACATTCTAACATTGTCTTTAACCAGATGATTAAATAGGATGTTGTTGGATATGAAATTAGTTATGTGAGGAATATGAGTGATTTAGAAGGGATTTATTCCTCATTAATATGAGAAAGATATCTATGGACCTCTTGATGAGATAGACTGAAGGAAAATGCATGGCCATGCTGAAATGAATTGATAAAGAGTTATCATTTTCAGTCTACTTGGAATCAAGTCATAATATTGAATTATATAAGGATGACATTCTATGCCTTATGTTCAATTAAGATATCATGTGATAAAGGGACGATAAAATTCATTGTAATTAGGTTATGTCAGATTATTGACTTCACATGACTTGGGTAGTCATAATGTCTTGCTAGAGGCCGCTTATGACTTGTAGGCCTAAATAGAGATTTAGGCCCATTACCAATGTTATGTAAACCTATAGGGTCACACACTTAGAACAAGCCCAAAATGAATATGGGTTTAATAAGCCCAAAATAAACTTTGTGGAAATAAATAATTAAAGTGTTTTATTTATTTATTTATTTAAGATAAATATTATTTTAAATAAATAAATAAGATATTATTTTTGATTTATTTTTAAAGAAAATCATAATATAATAAATGGAAATTACCAAAAGGTCATTGGTAGGTGAAACCCTAATTTGGAGTCTATAAATATGTTATATTCTTTAGGGTTTCACACACTTTTTTTCCTGCCTCCAAATTCATTTTCTTTCTTCTTAGAAAACAAAGACATAGTTTTTTATTTTGTTCTTGATTTGTGAGACAATCAAGGAGGTTGTTAGCACACACACTCCAATTCATTTTATGAAGGGATGTTTGTGTGGATACCTATAGAGGATGCATCCTTTTGGAGACATCTTGATCCGAACAACCAAAGTAAAAGGCTCGAGGTAAGGTGTCACCGGTGTGAACCTCCTCTCATCCTTCTAGAAAATCTTGCCTCTTCTGCGTTTTGGTAAGATTCTTGAAACCCTATATTTAATCAAGTAGTCCAATTACATGGATCCAGGCTTGAGTACGTGATAAAATTTTAATTTTTCCGCTGCATTTGTATCACGAAACCCAATAATAATTATAGAATGCAATTTTGCATTTTTTCATGCATCATTTTAAATCAAAAGATTTCAAAATTCATTTCATGTTACATAGTGGCTGAAACATAAATTTTCAAAAATGTTATGTGTTGCACAATAGTCATATTATGAATTTTAAAATTCTACATGTTATATGCTTCAATAGTGGTTATAACATGACCTTTTTCAAACCTTTTATCACTAGACACTACACGGTAGTTATGGTGATGTCGCTAGACATCCCACAAGGAATATAGTCAATTTTAAATTGCTAGATGTTCCACATGAACTACAATACCCTTTTTAAATCTCGCTGGATGTCCCACAAGGAATATAGCGAGGGTCATCACATTCATTTCATTAAATGTTCCATAAGGAATACAATGAAATTCATTATCACTAGATGTCCCAAAGGGAATATAGTGCAATTTACTATACACTACACAGTAGTTATAGTATCATTGCTAGACATTCTATAATAACTATAACACATTTTTCAAATCATGAAATGCTAAACATCCCACAGGGAATATAAAAAAACTCATTTGCATATATCTCACTAGATGATCTATAGGAAAAATAGTGAAGTATACCAAACATAGCGTCTTGCTTAAAATTGCTTAACAATTTAAGCATCAGCATGTCAATTAGGATACAATGAAGTACCCTAATTCTTTCTTTCGAAATTGTGTGCTACTATTGCTTTACCGTAATTTGTCAAGTAAAGAGCAATAAAGGGGGGCAACTATAAGCACCTAATTTCTGGATGCAATTATGCACACGTGCGACAAAAGCCCTTATGATGAAAATCTAAATGAGAATTAATCTCTAGTGTTGAGTTTCATGATTTAAAGGACTAAATTGCAATATTTTATGGATTTAATTGCAAAATTGGTTTTTAGGGATTTGATTGTAGAAATTAGAAACTTCCAGGAACCTTTTGTAATTTTAAAAAATAAAAATTTTGGTCGGCCAACATTTAATACCAACCGGTATTGTGTAATGATGATCAGCATTATATAATGCTTACTGGTATCACGTAATGCTGACTGACATCATGTAATGCCGACTGACATCATGGAATGCCAATCGGCATTAGGTAATGCTAGTCGGCATTACGGGTTGAAAATTGACATTCTGTAATGCTAATTTTCGCTAAAAAGTGATTTTTACGCTGATTTCATGATTTTTTATGCTGATTTTTTCATTTTTCATTTTTTATTGGTCTAGGACACCATGTGTCTGCATGTGAGTCATGAATTTTTCAAAATCCTATCGCTTATCATCTTATTGTCTTGATTTTGAAAATTTAAAAAGTAAAATGCAAACTGAGAGACATCTTATCTCACTCCCAATTATCACATAACTTCCTTGCATGATCACAGGAGCTAAGGTGGTTAGGTTTGGCTTTAAAAGCCATAAGGGGAGGCTGTGAAGAGGCTAGCTAGAGAAAGGGAGGCAGAGAGAGTTTGTGAAAAAATAGTTGCAAGAAAACCCTAGAGAAGAAGAGCTATGAAAAAAACCAAAGAAAAAAAAACCCTAATTAGCTACTGCAAAAAAAAAAGAACGTTCTTTGCTTTTAAAGTCCAGAGAATCAAGAAAACAAACTACAGAGTCAATCTCAATACAGTGACAATCCCAATTTGAGGGGCCATCAAATTGCACTGCATAACATTCTTTCCTTCTCTCTGTCTTTTTTTATTTTTAATTTGATTTATTTATTTTTAATTATTAATTGAATAGTTATTGATTAATTTTTTTGGTTTTTTTTTTTTGTTTTTGATTCTTGTTCTATGGTACTTTGGAGGTAAGGTTGGAGATATGTGATTTTGGGCAATGACAATTGGAAAAATCAATGGAATGCCATGGATTAAGATCTGTAAAACCCTTATAGGATTTAGAATTTATGATTTTTGTGTTCTTTTGATTTGCTTTTGTTTTGGGTTGTAATTAATTTGATTTTAATTTTTGCACAGTAGTTTGTAATAATCTAACAGTGGAAAATAGTGAATTTTTATATTATCTGCACTAAAATTGATTAGTAATTTACGTTTAATTAGGTAAAATTCAATTAAAATTAATGATGGTGGTAGATTAATTTAGGGTTGCATGTAAATTGATTTACATTTTTTTAGAATATCACATAAAACCTATGTTTGTTATGATTTTTGTTTGGGTTTTATTTTGGATCTTTTAGTACTTTAAGCACCAAACCCACATTAGGATCAAAACCACTTAGTAAAGAGGCTTAAAAATGGTTTTTAGGTTTCAATTAATTTAAAATCAATTTAGGCCCATTTAGGTTAAATTAGATTTAGGCTCACTTTTAATTAATAAAATTAATTTAAACTTTAGCCCACTAATTTATTTCATTTCTTTTTTAAAACAAATAGACTTAGGCCCATTTTAAAATTAAAATTAGGTTAGAATTAGGCCCACTAATTAATTCCTTTCTTTTAAATTTATAGAATATAGGCTCATTTTTAGTTAAAATTAAAGTGAATAGACTTAGGCTCATTTATTAACATGTAGGCCCATCCCTGGTCCAATTCATTTGTAAATAAAATATATAGAATTTTTAATTAACAAAATTAACCTAGTTTAGAGTTAGGGATGTTGCTATTTGTATACATTTTTTGCATGTAATTTTATGACCTGTTACCTTTTTTTTTTCGGTTAGATGGATGTTCAATTAGCGTTTAAATAAAATTACATGTAAGTAGAGAATAAGATAGTAATTCATAAAATAATTCTAAATGAATGCAAGACTGAAAGAAGTTAGTATTACATTCCCAGAATGTCCTGGTTATGGTGCTAGCTTTCTTTTAGAGAATCGAGTATTCCAAATAGTATCGCAGTTGATAAAATCTTGGATGTGTGCTAAACCCCGTCGTCTATAATATAAGTTCAGGATTCTCCCTCGTCCATCCATTTAGCATTTCTAGGAGGATGGTTTCCCTTATTATTCTCACTAGATTTGAAAGACTATAGATTTGATTGAGGATTGCACGATAGTGCAAGACCACATGAGGAGGCTGTCCCCTGATCATGTATGTTTGATTCCTATTGTGCTAGTTGTTCATTTCTTTGAGATTGTTTATTTATTTTTACCTTTTTGAGCAGATCTTTCTTTACTGGTGGGTGGCAAGATTTCACTGGACGACAAAGATGGTGGCTGCATAGCATCTGATAGGGAGAAAAGTGTTGCTTTCTAGTCTCATCTACAAGGTGTGGTATTTACGTGAGCGAGTCTATTGTTAGTGGGATGGCCTATACATAAGGAGAGTTCTCGTTCCTCCATCTAAGGACATGTTATGGGGCCATGAGCTCTGTAGTGATGATCTTGTAGCTGTTATGATATGATTCCCTTTTAAGACCCTATTGGAGAGTGAGGGTTTGCCTTATGTCAATGTATTGATCCCTCAGCTTATCGATGTTGTAGCTAGTGGGACTTTTCCTTCACCTCCACCTTCTCAAGTAGATGCTTCTCCTCCCTCAAATTTAAGGGCTAGGCTATCACGTGGGTCATCAAGAGTCAATTCTTCTTATATGATAAACTTTTCTTCCTATTTTGGTGAAAGCATGTAGTAATATTTATTAGTAATAAACTATAATTGACATGAGTTGTGAGAAATATTCTGTAGTGACGTCGGAGGAGATTTGGATCCCACTTTAAGGAGGATGAGGGAATGCTCCGCATTGAGGCAACTGCTCATGCTAGTGGTGTGGCTTCTTGTAGCACTATCCTTGGGGATTTGATAGTTCAACCATCTTCCACAGTCGGGTGTTGCTTCTACTAATGCTACCCATATTTATTTTATTCTCTTATTCTTTCTTGTGTTTCATTTATTTAGTGAGTGGAGGTTGACTTGTTTGCTTGCTTTTTATAGATTACTATCTCCTCTTGCCAGTGCTGGTATACTATTATAAGGAGTGCGCAACAATGGTTTTTGGAGTTTGCTACCATTTAGAGGGTATACCTTCTTTATTGTACCTATTTATTTTATGTACATATTTTATGTATGAGTATATGATATGTAATATGTAATGTAGGTTGAGCACCATCTTGTTAGTTGTGAATGGGAGCAGGAGCTTGCAGCTTATCGTGACCACATTAGTGAGCTGGAGACGCGACTATCGTCCTTTGCATTGAATAATGATGAGTTGAGATCAGATGAGGGGGATGCATGAGCAGGATTCTTGCTTGCTTTTGATGGTAGCCACAACCGATGTAGTTGTTGTAGGAGCTAGGTGTAGGACTTTTGGTCTGTGGTTTGCTTTTGTTATATCAATTTCTTGAGGTTATGGACTCTGGGTGTTATATCTGGGCATTTGTCCGACATGTTGTATGATGCTTGTATGATGATGACTGTATATGTTTCTTATTGTGTATTGATGATAATGATGTTTGCCATTAATATCATTTGCCTTTTTTTTCTTTGTCCCTTAAGGCGTCTCCTTTCGGAGCTTTTCGCACTTAGCTAGGTTTTCTTTTTCTTCCCTTTTTTGCTTAGGGTGTCTCCTTTTGGAGCTTTTCACACCTAGCTAGGCTTTTTTTTCTTCATGATAGTGGTTGATCTCAAAGAGTAAGCTTACAAAGGATGGTAAGAACTATGGTAATGTAATGAAAGAAAATGCAAAGCATGCTTGATGCAATTCATGATGATAAAATGTGTTGCACTTTTTAAAGACATTTTGCATAAATTGGGAATCATTCTCATTTCACTATAATCATTTAAGAAAAGCACAAGTGCATTTGTACAGATTTCGAATTTGAAGTTACCCTTGTCCTTAACTAGCCTTCTCAGGTTTTCTAGTTAAGTATTTTCTCTCTTTTCCTAATTTTTACTTGAGCTACCATTTTTAGGTTTTCAATTTTGTGTGAGGTCCCTAACTTTTTCCTAAGTTGTTGTTTTTAGGTTTTCAACTCATTGGGATGATTTTTTTTGCCCTAGATGTAGTACTTCTTTAAGCAGTCTGTGTTGACAGGTTTAGAGAATTCATTGCCTTCAGAATATGTTAGCTTGACTGCTCCTTTTAATAGGACATGTTTGACCAAGTATGGGCCTTCCCAGTTTGGTCTAAATTTCCCTTTAGGGTTCAGAACATTTTGTCTTGTTTACTTTAGCACCCAGTCTCATGCTTTCACACTCTTATGTTTAACTTTTATATTGAAAGACTTGGCCAGTCGAGCCTGACACAACTTTGTATGGTATAGAGCCTTGAGCCTGTGGCTATTTAAGAGAATGAGATTGTCATGCCTCTATTTAGCCCACTATACTTTTAGTAATTCATATTCAATTGCTACCTGAAGAGATTTGATCTCTGTTTCAATTGGAAGAATTGCTTCTGACCCATACACTAATGAGAAAGGAGTTACTACTATTGAAGTTCTGACTATTGTTCAGTATCCCCACAAGATCTTTTTAATGGTTTTGCTTACAGCTTCGATGACTCCATTTACTTATGGTCAGTAAGGAGAAGATTTATGATGTTCCACCATATAACTCCTCACTAGCTCTCTAACTTCCCCTCAGAATTAAACACCATTGTCGGAGATGATATGATAGGGGATCCCATATAGTTAGAATAAGTTTCTTTTAATGAACTTAGCCACTTGCTTGGCTCCTATCCTTATGAATGATTCTGCTTCGACCCATTTTATAAAGTAGTCCATTGCCACTATGATGAATTTATGTTCGTTTGAGCCTGCTAGGTAGATTTCTCCAATTATGTCTAGTCCCCAATTATGTTTTTATTAATGCAATGCACACTACCATCAGGAAAGACATCAAATAAGTAAGCAAAATTAGATTTAATTGCATTAACTTTAGAGTTCATTACATCAACATTTTTAAATAGAGAAAAAGTACAGTGATCATTATCAGTAATGTCTTCGAACAGGATGTCATCAATGCTCAATTCGAGGATGGTAGCAGCTTGGGCATGATTGATAGCTTCACTTTTAGATTCTATCTCTAGGTTTTTCATCAGCTCATAGATGTCAGTCTCAGTGATCATATCTGGTAACTGCTTCTCATTAAGGGTGTCATTGAAGATTTCAATCCTCAGTTTCTTGATTCCATTGCTCATCCATTCCTTAACTTATCCTTGATAGACTTGGGTTGAGTTTTCAGCCATAAAAGACATTGATTTCTTAGCCCTAATATCCCTTTTAGGTTATACCCCAGACCATTTTTATTGGTTTACACTCAGAAGTTAGGGAATTCTTTGACCTTAATGTTTCTTCCTCATATTCCTATTCTAGGCAGATATTGCATATTTTTCATCATAGCAGCAACTTTGGGATTGACATGACCGTCATTGATCATAGAAACTTAGAATCCTAGTGGAACCATATTCAGGATGGCAATAATGTTGTTTGTTTTAGCAGGGATGGTAATGACCTTTCCATTTTAAGGGAAATTAATCTTCTAATGCACAGTGGAAGGAATGCCCCCTAGTCGATGGAACTAAAGTCTTCCTAGCAGCAGGGCAAAATTTGGGGGGATGTCCATGATGGTAAATTTTATTTCTAATTCGATATCTCTCACTGTAACTATTACTTTAAAAGTGCCAATGACTAGCTTCTTTGAATCATTGTAAGCTTGTATGACCATATTGGATTCTTTTAGGTTCTCAACATTCATCTTGAACTTGCATAGCAACCTCAGGAGGCAAACATTGGCAGACCCATCATCCACCATAACACATGGGGTCTTTTTAGTCTTGACAATTGCCTGTATAAAGAGAGGATGATTGTAAACCCTTCCCTTGAGGGGTAAATCTTCATATAAAAAGGTGATTGTATTAAAAGGAGCTTTTATTAGAGAGGCTATCATCTTGCAAGGTGAGGCATCAGTGGAAATCTTGGCTTCATCTATTGCTCTGACTAAGGCATCTCTGTGCTTCTTGGAGGCCATGAACAGGTCCTATATATTGGCTTATGCCTGAGTTTTCTTGAGATATTTGAGGATAGTGTCTTCTTCTTTAATCGGAGCTTGATCTTTTGCTACTTCTTTCTCTTTAGAGGGTTCCTTCTCTTTTTTAGGAGGTTGATATACTAGTCCACTATGAGTTACATGGTTAATTGCTAGTGAGGGCTTCTCAACTACTTACTTATATGCTTTTGTACTGTTGTTCTGGTCCCAGATAATGATTTTAGGATCATCAGAGTCATACTATATGTCTATCCCCATGATCTGCACATTCTAAAAGTGAATAATACTAGCCATCCCATCTTCATTGTCAATTTCTTCTCCCCATCCTAAGGGTACTATGTCTTTTAGGAGTGTGTGGGTAGCAGGAGGTGCTATGTACTTGACTTTGTAGTCAAACTTCCCAGATGGCTGGCCCAGCAAGTCCTATACTTCATGGTTATTGTTAAAATTTTTGTATATCTCTGGTTCTTATAAGTAAGGGCAATCAATCACCTCACCATTCATAGGGAAAGCTATATCCTTAACTTTTTTCTGCATCATCACGTGGGGGAAGAATTTTTAAGGCCTTAGGATGTATTCAAAGGTAGAAGAGCATTGCTTATCTTCACTAGAATTATGAGGCTCAAGAATGGGTTTTAAGGGTTTATCTTAGGTTTCTTGTATGGCTTAGATTGATTTTTTTTAATAAGGTCTTCTGGTAGATTGGAGGAGATTATCCTGATAGTTAGTGGATGCATGTTTTGATAGTTTTGGAGAGGATTGGTCTTAATACTGGGTCATTTTTTCAGGTGATCAATTTTTTTAGAGTCAATGAGGTATTGGATTGCATTTTTAAGAGTTCTACATGTATCAATGGTGTGGCTAGGCATTTGGTGAAAGTGGTAGAACAAATTTTTGTTAATTTGAGGTGGTAGTGGGTTTAAAAGAGGCCTAGGTTCTTATGGTTGTAGGAGGTTCTTTTATTGAAGTCTCTGGAATACTTTGGATAATAGGAGGCTAAAGTTTGAGTATTTTCTTGGTGGTTTGATGGTATTAATAGATGGTGGGCTATGGATGCTAGGTTGGATCATGTTTATTTTTGCAGTTCGGGTGATGGTGTTTTGGGTGTTTGGTTGGGTATTGTGGTAGAAAGTGTTTCTAGCTTGTTAAGGTTCCTCATCCTCAATTTTAATCCCAGCCTGATAGAGAGCTCTGAAGTCAAGATAATGAGAAAAGATCATCTATTTTCTGAAGTGTGGTAGTGCCCCTTTGATTATCAATTCTATTTGTTCATCCTCAGGAGGATAGTTTCTCATATTAACTGCCTTGCCCTGCTATCTAGTGACATAATCAAAAAAAGCTCCACCAAGTTTCTACCTTATGGTCTCAAGGCCCCTTTAAGTGATGTATAATTGAGTGTTAAAATCATACTGCTTAATAAACTTCTGAGTTAGCAATAGCCAATCATTTTTTATTTCATCTTCAAGGTCAAAGAACTATGCCCTCAGTCCTTCCTCTAGTGATGTGAAGACGAATTGAACAATATGTGATACTGTAAGCTTTATGGCTGTAATGATGGTAGCATATTACCTTAGATGGACCCTTGGATCTCTTATTCCATCAAACTTAGCAAAGTTCGGTAGCTTAAAATCATCTGGAAGCAGCTCATCTTTAAATAGTGCTAGGTTGGTGAAGCTTTTGGAGCCATGAGTTCCCTTATCTTTAAAAGTGAATTCCAACTGAGCCATTTTATTGGCTAATATTTTGACCTCCCCAATTGATTTAATCTTGGTCATGTCAACAATTTTTGCAACTTTTGGTGCATTCCTGAGATCTTGGTAATAATCATTGTCATTATCAGCCTGAATTGGAGTGTGGGAAATTCCCTTTGCCTTATCTACCCTAGGGTGAACAAATGTAGATGCTTCATTTAGTGATGTGCTATTCCTATCTCATGCCCTTATGGCTTTGATTTGGGCTTAGAGGATTTCAGTTATGGTGCCATCAGCGAGCAACTTTTGGATCCCCTTTTTTAGCTTATCTTCAAATTGCTGACAAGAGGTGTCTTCTTGGTCACTCATGTTTGAATGTAGTATTCCTTTACATTTATTAGGGTTAGCTAAATGAATGATGCATAACATGTGCCTACAAAAAGAAAAGGGTGAACATGTATGCATTGAGTGGATGTAAAAATCCTACGATGGAATAATGATTATTCCTTCAAAAAACAATGGTTAGTACTTACTATCTACATGTATGTGATGTATGCATGATTAAAGTTGGTTATTTTTCTTATATAATGAACAAACCAATCACAAGCAAGCTCTCACTTCCAACATTATTTCTCCACAAGGTCATTCAGTCTCTTTCCTAGGTAGGTGTTTAACCTATAGTCATTAGGGGACTATAGTTCCACTCTCAAAACTAGGCTGTTCTGATTTATGTTGGTCAGAACCAAAGAATAAACTGAGGAACGATACTCCAATGTGCTTGAGGTAATCATATAATGTCAATGTGAGGATCAATTGTTGGGCTTTAAATGATGTCTAAAGCTAGTATGCACTTGAATGCATAGGGCTAAGGTCAATCAAAAGGAGTTCGAGTTCTTATCCCCACATCGATATTTGATTTACCGCTAGTCATAAAAGTATCATTTAATAGTTTGCAGTTTAATTATACTTACATAAAGGTCTACAATATAGTTGGGTTCCTAAGCCATTCATTTGATCTGATAAGGATAAATGGATGACACCTCATAAGTTATGTCATCAAGGGATGCCATTATTTGTTAATTCGCATAGACTATTCAAGCTAAGGTACATGATTCTCATCATTCCTCATTCTTCAGGCCAACATAAAGTAGATGAGAATCATGTGGTCCTGAGTGTAAATTTTCTATGAAAACTAATATTACGACGTCATTGGATGATAGACACTAGGAGGGTCATGTCATTTATGAGCATTAGGTCAAACAGACAAAGTTAGGACAAGGACAACATGCATAGCTTGGTGGAATCCTAGCAAATGTTGCCACTAGTTTATCTATATGAGCTGAATCTGGGTGAAAGGCTAAGAGTTCCTTTAGCAAGAATGCCCCCATATGACCAGTGTTATAGACTCCAGTCAATGAGTCTAGCATTCTTTTGATAACTTGGTCGCCCACCTTAAGGACTTGGGTTGCAAACTCTAGTTAGATGAGTTTGACGAATGCACGAGTAAAAACTAAAGGTGATAATACCATATCTTTGTCACTCCATGACTCTAGTGGAACCATGGTGGCGATGTCATTTAGTATTATCGAGTCTTTTAGGGACAAGTGGTGCACGTGTGATGTGTAGTGCAAATGTAGTGGTGAGGGGCTCTATACGATTGAGTATTGCATAATGAGAAAAAGTCATTTTTAAGTTGATCCCTCTTACTTAGAAGTCCCTAGTGGAGTCACCACTGTGAACAACCAGTTTTTAGTATTTTTTCTAACTCTGGTGGTTGAGTGTGTGTTGTTTGTTTTTCTGTTTCTGAGGGATATGTCAACTTTATTGTATACGGACAAGTAATTGGCCTCAGGGGGACAAGATGCTTTTGATTTTATGGAGTCGCCACCTGATTTTTAGAAATTCAGGAAAAGAAAGGGATAACATTGATTCACTCAGCGAGTATTGTCCCCAGTAGAGATTTCCAGATTTAGGAGATCACATCTACTTTTTGACTATGTCTCATTATACAATATTCAATGTATAACTACCGTAACACCTTAGTTTCGATAATGAAAGTTTTTATAGCATTCACACAGTACATCAGATAGTATATGATAATAAAGCTGAAAATTTATTTATTATCTTACTTTTCTAATAAAATACATATGAAAATGAAAAGATTGTGGAAAAGTAAATCTAATATGATAGATCTGCAAGAATATCATGACCATTTACAGAGTTTATTCAATGAATGATAGGATGATCATGCTTGAGTTTATTCGATGAATGATAGGATGATCATGCTTGCAGTGATTATTTATGCTATAATGATGATGATAATATAAAGGATGCATGAGGTCATCACTGGACCGAGAGCATGATGACTTTATTTTAGGACATGAACTTTTTCACGTTATTAATATTTACGATGCAATTTTATGGTTTCAGAAATAGAGAATGCAGAATGAAGATATAAAATGAGTATAACAAAGCATATATTATTCACATAGCATGCAAAGTTGTTATTCTCATCACACAAGCACAACAGTATTCCCAAATACTTATGATAGTAAAATAAATGTAGTGTGATAACATAAACATGCTAAAATGATTATGTGGTCCTTAGACTAGACTAAACTTGTGTGAACTTTGAAGCTCTAGCTTCGAGAGATTATCAAGCTTTCCTCAGCGAGAGGTTCAATATCATAATAGAATGATGCTAGATTATATACCTTTCAAGCATACTTTGACGAAGATGAGGTTGAGTTTGGTGGAAAAGGGATCTAACAACCTAAAGGAAAGGCTGTGGGAGAGCAAAAATTGTATAGGAAAGGGTTTCCTGCACCTATAACTGGATTAATTTCTGAGTGTGTATGTGTCTACACTTGCTTCCCCCCTTTAAAATGGGGTGTAGAGAGGTCAATTTATAGAGAAAAATGTGTAGAATGGGGTGGTATAGGTATGGTCATGTGTGTGTAAGTGAATTTATGCATGTGGCCACACTAAGTGAGCATGACCATGCATAGTGTGGCGCATTGTCATGGGCTTGGCGCGTGGCCATATGCTCCTATGCGCTTTTTCATGCTCACTTCGACACTCTTTAGGCTTTTCCTAGGTTTTATGCGTTCTCTTTCAAGGTTGGATCCTAGGGTTTTTGGGCCTTATAGATGTGTTTCCAGAGTTCATTTTGTCAAATTCAGCTTCAATTTTAACATATGACACCTAGGGGTGAATGCTCAACTAGGAAAGTTATCTCCATGTCTTAAAGAAATAAGGATCCCTAATCAAGAAGAAAGTCTATTTCTCTCCTAATCAAGGCAATCATACAAGAATAAGGAATCCTATTTCTCTCAGGTTTATGTATAATCTCTCCTATACATACAACTCATTATATCTCATATGGGGAGAGATCATTCATTCTCATATTCTTATACTTTACATCAAGACATCATTACATTAAGCCATGGCTATCATACACAACACTCATTCTACATTATTCTATCATTATTCTACTTTCCCCATTTTCTTATTATTTTCCTTACAAATACTAGTTTAATATTTAGAATGTTTGTGGGGAAAACCCCATATTCTTCTTATCGATGTAGGTTCTACAAGTAAAGATACGATTCAGAGTTAGGCAAAACTAAATACAATTTTGAATCAGCTTTGCTTACTAGGAATCTAATTCAACCACTCAAGCATACAACCAAATAAAAATTTAATAACTACAATGTTGACATTGCATCATGATCAAGTCGTCCATTCAAGTCAAATTCATGAAGAACTGTAGGTTTTATTACAGGGACCACAATTATCACAGGTGCTTTGAGGTTAGTGGGGCAATGCTACAACTTCATTACATATTATGTTCAATGCATCTCTTGAATTCAACTATGAAAGGATAGACTTCGATAAATAGTTTCACAAATATTCTAGGGTAATTAAGAATTTTACTTGCTCCATGCTAAATATTTCAAATTCAAACAAACTGGAGAACTGGTGGTTGTTTGTGCTTTATCCATATAAGAAGATAATATGTTTTGATACTCATTCAACAAATCCGCATGCCTTACTATGAGAACTCGTGATGCAGTGGTTGGCTGGCCCTAATACTATGCAGGAAAGTCCCAAACTAGTGCTCAGAAAGATGTAGCACTAGAAGCAAGAGAGATTCAATCTGTTGAAAGCTACAATCACCTTTCGTTAAATTTTACACTGCTTGAAAATTCTATTGCTCGAAAGTCAATACCCTTTTACTCACTTAGTGCTCGCGCAACAACTCTAACCAGTTGCACTTGGGAAGCTGAAAGGGGGACACTTGCATGGAAGTAACTTGAGACTATGGGATAATGGTACATGAATTTAGATGCTTGCCATTCGTCATATGGTCTTAATTAAAGCACTTGTGGGCCCTGCGGATCAAGTTCTATCGGTTTGCCAATGAAGCAGAAAATTTGCAATTAGCTTGTCTGCATAATTATCTTAATTTGTGGGCTTTCAATGATAAGAGCTATGAAACTTGCTCAGTATTGTTGCCATAGCTAGAATCTTTTAAGATTTCAAAAAGTAAAAGAAACATTTTTGCCGGTTATCTCTTAAAAAATCTTGAGCCTACCGACAAATAATAAATAATAGACATTAAAGAGTATTGACCGAGCTTGAAATTAAAGCAAAAAATTCAAAATAGCTGAAGCATAAACAACAAACGCAAAGGTAGCAGAAGCATTTTATTTCATCAATACTTTACAGGTATCGACCGACCCAGCCAACGAAGAGTTAATTAGTGGATTTGTAAAAACAATTTGGGCAATGGTGCAACACGGTGGAAGATTTTTCAAAGTGTAGACTCCATGCCCATCACCAACTTTATAAACTAAGCTCCGAGAATCAAGGTACTGAAGCCTATCAACACTCAGACATCTGAGTACCTGAGTCTTTATTATTAAAGCCTTAGATATCCAAGCAATGACTCCTATCAAGCATTGAACACCGAAGAACTGAAACCCCAGGACAATCAGACATTTGAGTCTGACCTTCATTTTATTTTTATTTGAAACAAGCAAAGCTTTTCAGTAAGAGTTCGAGTTCCTTATTAGCCATGACTGACCATATGAATCAATTCCATGTTGAGTTATGGTCCCCAACATCAGCGAGATGGACAAGGCTTCAATGCACAAATGCAATTCATTATTTTCAGGAACTGCATGAACAAGAACGATGAATTGAGTATGAGATAAAAGAACTTGAATTTGGAGAAGTGAACAAAAGTAATAGCCTAAGTGATTATGACTTTAAGTAAGAGATTTGTTGACCCAAGAAAAGAAAAGTTTGGAAAAATGAGTGACAACTTGAAGTTTGGGAAAAGACGATGGGGCACAATAATAAAATTAAAGGAAGCTCAATCAAACTTAGTGCCAATAATAACGACATCGTCAAATACAATCAAATGGGCATCATCAATGATTTATATCTACATCTGTACTACAATAATATATGACTTAGAACCATTGTTGTCAGGTGTACTTACTAAGATAATACAGGTGAAAAAGGGGGGTAGAAGATGTATTGCTAACATTTCAACTTTAAACCCGGATCAAGATGTAGGTTAATGGGAGCCCGACATCAACCAAAATGCAAGTACCAAGTTCATATGCTCTGAATATTGAGCATCCACTAGAACATTGAACATCGAAAGTCCAAGCACCAAAGCTTAAGAATAGTCAGATAGAAGTTCTACTAGAACACTGATGTCATACAAACATTCAAATTGCATTATTCAGTGCTCGCTTTGGTTCTATAAGAATCCATGGATGAAGCTACCCTTAATGGACACCTTCAATGGTTAGTGACAGTTTTATTGCTCAAAGTGGTTATGTCGTGAACATGGCTATGCTAAATAAAAAACAAAACTTAATAGAAGAAGATAGATCTTAAACAATAGACTAAGCTCTGAGTATCAAATACGAATATCTGCTTTTATTAACATCCATCAAGCTCTGAGTATCGAGCATTCACCACCAAATTTAAAGATGGTCGGTTTCCTTAAATCCAACTCTCAGAAAATTCATATTATTTTTAAATGGGTTGAGCTTGTTAGCTAAAATCTGAGTCCTTACCACCTAAAACTTGTGCAAATTCAGCAACACTAGCAATACTTTGAAGTCTATATAAGATCACAGCCCAAGGTGAAATCAAAGCTTGGATGAAATTTCATTTAAATCTTTAGGCCTAATCCAAGTCAAAACAGACAACCAGAATACAAGATTTGATATAAAGATCTTCACTTCAATTTCCTTGGTAATAAATTGAGTAAACATAAAGGTGAGGAGTTAATTATTATCCATCTACTCATAAGGTAGGACAAAAGCACATCAGAGATAAGTTTTCTCTTCTTTCTCAATCATTTATTTTTTAATTATTTATTTTCATCTTATTGCTTATAAGAATAATTATAACTTGTCACACAAGCATGATTATACATCTACACCAGATGTTCATCTAATACATTATTATTATCTATGCATAAATATGCACTAATTACATTTATACACTTTTGAAAGCATTAAGAACTGGTAATTAATTGAGATTGATTAAGTGATTCAAAAACTTTTTTATTTTATCTAATGTAATAAAAACATAGATAAAGTTTAACATGATCATCAGAAAACATGACCAAGCAATATTAATTCATAAGAATAAAAAGCTCAAGTTCCTTCTATAATATCAACCATCTAAGTCCAGTGACTGAAGCTAGCACCCTTAGGTCATTTTAATAGTACTGAGGTTCCAAGACTCAGGTTGCTTTTATAGTACTGAGCATCTAAGTTCAGTGACTGAAGCTGGCACCTTGAGGTCGCTTTGATAGTGCTGAGGTTCTAAGACTCGGGTTGCTTCTATAGTATTGAGCATCTAAGTCCAGTGACTGAAGTAGGCAACCTCATGTCACTTTGATAGTACTAAGGTTCCAAAACTCAATTTGCTTCTATAGTACTGAACATCTAATGATTGAAGATGGTACTAAAAATATTGGACATAAATATCCGGACAGACTTTCAGGGGGAACTCTTGATACCCATATTCATAGTCCTATTCTATGAAGGAAGGTTATCCTAAAGATGAAGAATGCTCAACTAGGAAGATGATCTCCAAGTCTTAAAGAAATAAGGATCCCTAATCAAAAAGGAAGTATATGTCTCTCCTAATCAAGGCAATCATACAAGACTAAGGAATCCTATTCCTCTTAGGTTTATGTATAATCTCTCTTATATATACATCTCACATGGGGAGAGATCATTCATTCTCACATTCTCATACTCTACATCAAGACATCACTACATTAAGCCATAACTATCATACATAACACTTATTCTACATTATTTTATCATTATTCAACTTTATGTACTTTTTTATTATTTTCCTCACAAATACCAACTTAATCTTTGAAGTTTTTATGGGGGAAACCCCACCCATTCACTTAATTTTACTCATAAATGCGAGTTCCATAGCAAAAGATTCAATTCAGAGTTATCAAGTGGCACCGTCTATGGGAAAATATATAAAATTTGAAATGAAAACCTTACTTATAGGAATTCAAATTTATTGCCAATGCTAGGATATAAGACCATTACATTGTTCCAAAAGTAAAAAACAAAATTAAACCATTATGCAATTATAGCAAAAATGTAAAAATAAAATTCAGTGAGTATAACTAAGGACATAAATCTTCAGCTTAATAAAAGAGGCAATTTTTTCCTGAATTGGAAATAGAAAAAAATTATAAAAAAGGAAAATATTCTTAGGAAGGAAGAAAATAAAGTATAAAGCATGTGAAGTCTTGTTTAGTCATCAAGTTTCTAATAGACATTAAGCATGATCCAGATGGAATTCTCACTTTTTTCTTTAACTTTCCTTTTATATGGCCATTAATGTATCCGGAACAAATAAAAATTTCTTTTATTTATTTTGTATAAGGAGGTTATATGACTTAAACTTCAATGAAATATACAACAGCGAACAACTCTTCCCTTTTAAAATGATCACAATAAGAGCCATACACTACACCATGGAATGCCCTTGAATATGAGTTACTATTTGACTACTCACTCATTAGGAAGTCCAATTTTTTATGATGATCTTGTCCATGTTATTACTAATGGCTTAGGGACACTTTACCATCCCTTTATTTGGTCATTTAAAAATTTGACCCACTGATATTTCATTTGACGATCTTTACGGACTATAACTCAATGAGGAAATTAGTTTGGCCAATGAAAATAAGAATGCTATTCTGCCAACTATTTTTCAAGTTACTGCCTCATAATGTTCATATGATCAATGTTACCTAAATTTAGCACCAATTTTCATTCTAAGTCTAAACACCTAGAAATTAACTTCCACTATATTCATGACAAAGTTATCTTCAAGCAACTTCAGGTTCATTACATTCTAATAGAACACCAAGTCACTGATATCCTCATAAAATATCTCTTCAAACATCATTTGCACATGCTACATTACTAATTGACTATTGTTTGAATATATTATAAGCAATCAAGCATAGTTCTTTAGGCTAGTTATAGTTTAATTTTGTTTAGATTTGTTATGATTACTTATGTTTAATTAATTTTGCATTGTTATTTTCTGTTTTCTTTGTTTGCATTTTCCTTATGTTGATTTTATGTTTTTTAAGGGTTTTTAAGTATTATTCATGCATGGAAATGATATTGGAAAAGGGGCATAAAGAATGATGCATGCAAAGATTAAAATGAAGCTTAAGTGAAGGGTGCCGACTCAGCACAGTAGTGCTAAGTCGTTATTACAAGCAGCGGTTTTGAGTCATCATCTTCATGTTGAGTCATCACTAGCTATACAAGAAGGAAGGATCCGTGCTGAGTCATCACCTGCATAATGACTCGTTATAGAGATAATATATGATGACTTGGCACAGTAGTGACAAGTCATCACCTCACACCTTTCCATCCACACCTTTTCATTTTGCAACCATTTGAAGGGGTACAAAATGGGGTGCCAAGAGGCTTATAAATGTATTGGTTTGGCTTTATTTTAGGCATAAAAAATATATACTTATTTTTTTTTATGTATTACTATAAAAACATTAGTTTTATTAAGAAACAAAAAAAATTGAAGTGTGAAGGAAGACTTAACCAATAAATCAAAAGATGATCATTTAACATCAAGGGATTGCTAAAAGAATTAGTAAAAGGGTTTGGTCATTCAACTTTTCCCTTTTATTTTACTATTATTTGATGTTACAAGTTCTTACTTATTGTTCTTTAACTTATTGCAGTATGTGTACTAGCTAAGTGCTTGTTTGTAATGGTGGGTTTCATGATTCCATAAGTAGCAAAAAAATTAAATTTTTAAACACAAACCTGAACCCAGATCCAAGTAATTCGATTAATTGATTAAATCTAGGGTTTTTAAAATCTTACCATAAACACAGATGGGGCAAGATTTTTGGAAGGGACAAAGGAGGTTCACTACAGTGACACCTTACCTGGAGCTTTTAATTTGGCAATTCAGATTAAGACATCTCCAAAAGAATCCATCCTCCACAATTATCCACACGAACAACCCTTGATTGAAAATGAATGTTTGTGTGCTACCACCTTCTCTTGATTTCTTATAAATCAAGAATGAAAAGAACTCTATGTTTTGTTTTATAAAAGAGAGTAAAATGAATTGGTGGTAGAATAATGAATGAGTGAAACCCTAAAGAATATAACATATTTATAGACGTCTAAATTAGGGTTTCACTTACCAAACAAACTTTTGGTAATTTCTCACTTATTATTATTCTAATTTTATTTAAAACTAAATTAGAAATAATTTTCTATTTATTTAAGATAACCTTTATCTTAAATAAATAAATATTTTATTTATTTATTTCCATAAAGCTTATTTGGCTTTGTTAAACCCATATTCATTTTGGGCTTATTCAAAGTGTGCGACCTATAGGTTCACATAACGTTAGCAGTAAGCCTTAAATCTCTATTTAGGCCTATAAGTCATAAGTGGCCTATAAGTCATGTGAAGTCAATACTCTGACATAACCTAATACACAGTGAATATTCTAGTCCCTTTGTCACATGACATCTTGATTACATATAAGGTATAGATTATGTCATCCTTATAGAATTCAATCATATTATTTCTTGATTCTAAGTAGTCTGAGAATGATAACTCTTTATCAGTTTACTTTAGCATGGCCATGCATTTTCCTTAGTCTATCTTGTTAAAGGGCCCATGAATATCTTACTCAGATTAAATGAGTGAAAAATTCCTTCTTAATCACTCACATTCCTTACATAACTCATTTCATACCCAATAATAACCTATTTTATCATTCAGTTAAAGATAATGTAAGATTTTGTCAAAATACAAAATATTAATGTAGAAATCCAAGGTGATTTCAAGGTCAGAGGACTAAGCCAATATTACTATGATAAGAATTACTTATGACAATTATCTATATAGTATTCTCATAATGGGTCAATCCAACACTTTATTTCTCAAATAAGTACCTATAAGTTGACTTAATATCTTATATTCATGATTAGTAAAACATAATCATCAATCAACACCATTCTAGCCTTAATACATTGTTATGACTAAGGATAATTTGAATAGAACTTATATTTAATCTAAGGATTTTACTATCAAGTCATATACTTGATGACCTTAGTAAGAATTTACTATTCAAGTAATTATCAAACTTAAAATGATAATGAAAAATACCTCTTTATTAATAAAATGATAAAGTTAAGGCATGGTCATACATGATTAACCTAGTGCATATCACTAACCTCTAAGAATTACAATGATGGATTAACATAAGAACTACATTTTTATCTTTTATTAATGGTTGATTTAGTTTTAATTAAGTTTGTATTGTGTTATGTATGTTTGATCACCATATATAACTTGTTAATCAATTGTTCACAATGAGAGTTTGTACAATTTAATGGAAATGTAATTGAAATTACTTAAAGGTTGGAAAATCACTTGGGGATAAGACATTCACTTTAAAAGAATAAAAGAATTAGTATAGAACTTAATAGTTTTTACTTATCTCTATAACTTCATGAGAATGAATGTGGACTTTAAGTGAAAATACTCTTAATTGAAAATAAGAGTTGCTTTTAAGGATCATTGTCTAATTTCTCCAATCAATACATGTTTATTTATATGATTAATTACTTTTAGAGTTCTTAATTAATGTTAAATTATAATTTTCACATATAATTGCTATAAGCTATTATTAGAACATCCAATTTTATTATAATAATTAGTAATTTAGTAATCCTAAGTTAGTTAGAATATATAAATACATTTATTTTATATTATCTTACCTATCCATCTTAGTATTTATTCGGTTAATATAAAATTCACTCTAAGTTCCCTAGTGTTCGACACCCTACTTGATCTATACTAAGTCATTAAGACTAGGCTAAAATTGATTCGTATGCTCATATATTGACTTTCCTTAAAGTATGTGCAACCTTCAAGATTAATGGTGTGATTAATGATGCAATAAGGCTTAGGCTTTTTCCATTTTCGGTCAAGGACAAAGCACAACTTTGGCTTGCTAGCTTGCTTAGTGAATCAATCACAATATGGGACCAATTGAAGCAAACATTCCTATACAAAATATTTTCCACCCCATAAGATAGCCAAGTTTCATAATAAGATCATAACTTTTAAGAAACTTAGAAGTAAGACAATCTATTCATCTTGGGAAAGGTTTAAGGAGCATCAAATCCTTAATAAACATAGCCTTGCCTTTCTTAGGTTGAAATGGTGGCTATAAATTAATTAGAAATGTCCAAAACTCATTCAATTTAAAGGATGATGGGGGATCACATAAACCATCCTTTTTGAAACTAGAGACACAATGCATGAAAGAGTATGTAAGTTGTTATTTATTTACTTGCATGCGAAATTCCAAAATTTGTGAGTTGTTTTAGTTCACATCTAAAGTAGTGTAAAATTCTATAATTAACTCCATATAAGTGTCTTCAAGCATTGATATAAACTTCCTAAGCCTAGATGTTGTCAACAATTGGTTAAAAGAATCACTCATACCTATATTATTAAGGAGAGAATTAGGAATATACTTACAACCTATAATTTCTTTGAACTTAATGGTTGTAAAATTAGCACCTTTTTCATAGAAAATGATTAGAAACTTAACTTTGTAAGGTGCAAGATCCTCTTATTCTTGATGTTATTCCATAATGTGTGGTCAGTTGGAAGAGGAATTCCTTGTCTTGGCCATCTCCAAAAGCTTACTACTTTAAATCATAAGAGTAAGAATGTGTAGGGATTGAAGAAAATTTTGATAAGAATGGGTATTAGGGGAGAAGAAGAGAGTAAATATAGAGAGGAAATAAAAAAACAAAGAAAATTAAAAAAAGAGAAGGATGGGATTCGATTACGATATAAAGTTAGGGAAAATACAAAAAGACAAAACTAAAAGAGGTGAGATTGATGGATGGAATATAAAGACGAAATAAGGGGAAGATATATAGAAGAGTAGGGAAATGCATAGGAATTTAAAGAAATTGGGTGTTGAAAAGTGTAGTCAAAGGGGATATATATAAAGGTAGTAGGGTAGGGGAAGGGGTGTAAATTGATAATGAAAGGTCATTACCTTTCTTGGATAGGTACATGAACTAGTTACTATGTATATTATAGTAGTTATTATTATTATTATATTATATAGTGATAATAAAAGAGAAAAATAAAAATAAAAAGTGTGTTATATATAAATAAAATATGTACTATGTAAAGAAATGTGTTATATGTAATTATATATGCAATATTTAATGAAATTATGAACTTAAGTGAAGGCACAAGTCGGCACCATTGTGCCGACTTAGCACATAAGCTTTATGTGATGAGTCATCACCATGGTATAAATCAGCATGATATGTCGGTGCCGACTTGTCACACATAGAATGACAAGTGAGGCCATGTTCTAAATGTGGTTCTAATAAAAGTTCAAGAAAAATATTAATAAAATAAAATAAATAAAAAATATAGACAAGACATAAAATATGTAATATAGATTGGTATAAGACACCAAATATAAAAAAAAGTAAATAGAAATGTGGAATAATACCTTGCTACAATTAATGGTCTATAGCTTGAGCTTACATTGTTCTAATTAAAGTGTAGATAGAGAGATGGACTGACTTAGATCAATTGCTTCACCAATTAAATAAGGCTTGAGATGGTGTCCATTAACTTTGATAACCTTGAAAGGACCCGACCATCGTGACTTTAACTTTCCTAGAAACAACTTGAGTCTTGAATTATAAAGGAGAACAAGCTCTCCCTCATGAAATTCCTTTTTAGATAAATGCTTATCATGCCATAAACTTGGTTTGATCCTTATACAACTTTGCATTTTCATAAGCATTCAATCTCAATTCCTCTAACTCATTAGTTAAAGTAATCTCATTCTTTCAAACCTTCTTCAAGTTTAAGTTCTGAGCCCTTGTTGCCCAATATGCCTTATGTCTCTAATTCAATAGGTCAATGACATGACTTCCTATAAATAAATTAATAAGGAGTAACGGTTTTAAAATTTGTCCTATATGCCCATAAAGCATCATCTAGCTTCAATGCCCAATATTTCCTTGAAGAAGATACAGTTTTCTCAAGAATCCACTTAATCTCCTTATTACTCACCTTAACCTACCCACTTGTTTATGGGTGATATGGAGTAGCTACTTTGTGTGTTACCCCATACTTAATTAAAAGAGCCTCTATTTTATGATTATAAAAATGTGAACCTCCATCACTTATCAATGCTCTTGGAGTACCAAACTTGGAAATATTACTTTCTTGAGCATCTTTTTGACAACTTTAGTATCATTGGTAATGGTTGGCATTGCTTCCACCCACCTTTGAGACATAATCAACCATAACCAAAATATACTTGGAACCTAGAGAACTAGGAAATGGACCCATGAAATCTATTCCCTAAACATAAAAAAACTCAAATTTAAGAATTCCTTTCAAGGGCATCTCATGTTTTCTAGATATATTACCCATTCTTTGACATCTATCACATGTAAGCATAAATTCTCTAGCATCTGTAAATAAAGTAGGCCACTAAAAACCATATTGGAGTACCTTAGATATTGTTTTTGATGCACTAAAATGTCCACCAACATCCAAGGAATGGCAATGTCTCAAAACATCATGAACTTTATCTTGAGTAATACACCTCCTAATGAAACCATCTACACATCTCTTGTAAAGCAATGGCTCCTCCAAATAGGTTTACTATCATACAAGAATTTTTTTTATTTGTCTATAATCCATCCCATAAGGAAGATACCACTCATAAGATAATTAGCAATATTCGTAAACCATGGAAGTTCCTTTGATGCTACACTAAATAGGTGTTCACCATGGAATGTCTCATTAATTGTACACCATCATCATGTTCCTTTAACCCTATTAGTCCAGTCTTGATAAATGATCCGCAATAAGGTTTTCACTTCCTTTATTATCTCTCACTTCCCAATCAAACTTATTAAAGCATTAAAATCCACTATAGGAGCCTAGGTTTTGCATCTTTCTTACTCATAAGGAACTTAAGAGCAGCATGTTCTGAATACACAATCACCTTGTACCCTATAATATATGCTCTAAATAATAGAAAGCACTCCTTCTCTATAGTGTTATAATTAATTTGAGCATCATCAAGTAGCTTGCTGGCATAATAAATCACACAAGGCTTTTCTTCCTTCCTTTGACCTAAAACAACCCCCATTATAAAGTTACTTGCATCATACATAATTTCAAATGGTTGCTCCCAATTAGGTGATTGTAAAACAGGTGCTAAAATATGAGCTTTTTTCAAAGTTTCAATGTTTCACTACATGCCTTATCAAGCTAAAAAACAATATCCTTAGTAAGTAATTTGTAAAAAGGTTTTTCTATCTTGGAGAAGTCCTTGATAAATCTTTGATAAAAACTCACATGTCTAAGAAAGCTTCTTATTTCCTTAACACACAACAGTGGTGGCAAATTAGCAATCACTTTTATCTTTGCCCTATCTACTTTAATGCCTTTTTTAATACTAAATGGCCAAGAACAATTCCTTCTTGTGCCATGAAATGACATATTTCCTAATTCAAGACCAATCCATGCCCAATACATCTGTCAATAAATTTAGAGAGATTGTCTAGACAATAAGAAAAATTATTACCATACACACTAAAGTCATCCATAAAAACCTCTACACAATCATTAAGTAAATAACTAAATATTAAAAACATGCATCTTTAAAAAGTTGTAGGTGCATTACATAAACCAAAAGGCATATGCCTAAAGGCAAAAGTACCATATGGACACGTAAAGGTAGTCTTAGCTTGGTCTTTAGGATGAATAGGAATTTGGTAAAAACCACTAACTCCATCTAAGTAACAAAAATATAAAAAGTTAACTAGTCCTCTCAAGAACTTGACAATAAAAGGTAATGGAAAATGATCTTTCCTAGTTGATTTATTTTAACTTCTTATAGTCTATACATATATGCCATCTATGATAGTCCTTATGGGTATTAAATCAATAGATTCATTCTTCACAATGGTTAAGCCCCCCTTCTTTGGAACAACTTAAACGGGGCTCACTGATTTACTATCATTAATGGAATATATGATTCCATTATCAAGCAACTTAGTTACCTCTTTTCTAACCACTTCTTTGAGAGTGAGATTTAACCGCCTTTGACCTTCAATGGAAGGCTTGGCACCATCCTCTAAAAGGATTCTATACAAACATACATTAGGATAAATACCCTTCAAATCCTTAATGGAATAACCAATGGCATTTTTATGACTAAGCAACACATCATATAAAGTGTCAACATTATTACTAGGCAAAGATGAATTCACAATAAATGGAAATTTGAAATTAGATTCAAGAAATGCATATCTTAAATTAAGTGGTAAAGGCTTAAGCTCTAGCTTTACTTCTTCACTTAATGTAGTAGCCCTTGGATCATTATCCCTCCCTAAAGGTTCTTAAGTGAAAATGAATGTGGACTTTATGGTTTTTACTTATCTCTATAACTTCATGAGAATGAATGTGAACTTTAAGTGAAAATACTCTTAATTGACAATTAGAGTTGCTTTTAAGGAGAATTGGCTAATTTCTCCAATCAATACATGTTTATTTATATGATCAATTACTTTTAGAGTTCTTAATTAATACTAAATTATAGTTCTCATATATAATTGTTATAAACTGTTATTAGAACATCCAATTTAATTAGCATAATTAGTAATTTAGTAATTTTAAGTTAATTAGAATATATAAATACATATGTTTTATATTATCTTATATATCCATTTTAGTACTTATCTAGTTAATATAAAATTCACTCAAAGTTCCCTAGTGTTTGACACCCTACTTGCTCTATAGTAAGTCATTAAGACTAGGGTAAAATTGACTCATACTAATTTTTGGTGTCGTTGTCATGGAACTTGTTTAGTAATTTTTATTAACTTATGATAGAGAAAGGTTGTTTTAGGTTTTCATTTTGTATTTTTTAAAAATTTATTATTTATTTATTTATGATTATTCGATTTTAACTCTTAATTCTTCATGATGATTCCTAAAAGTGCTAGTCATAATACTCTGTATTTTGATCCTAAAATTGAATTGGCTTTACATGCTTTACAATGGTGTGATCGATGATGCAATAAGGCTTAGGCTTTTTCCATTTTTGGTTAAGGAAAAAGCACAACTTTGGCTTGCTAGTTTTCCTAGTGAATCAATAATAACATGGGACCAAGTGAAGCAAGCATTCTTGCACAAATATTTTCCTCCCTATAAGACAACCAAATTTTGCAATAAGATCACAACTTTTAAGCAACCTGGAAGTGAGACAATCTATTCAACTTAAGAGAGGTTTAAGGAGCTTCAAAGGCAATGTCCACATCATGGATTATCAGATTGGATGATTCCTCAAATTTTCTATAATGGGTTAATGGATGATAATAGGAATATTGTGAATGCAACTTCTGAGGGAAAATGGATGGATAAAACAACTAAGGAAGCCATTACTTTGCTTGAAGAACTTACATCTCAAGGGTATGTGGGTGATGAAACCATAATGGCAAAAGCAAAAGGAGTTTTATAACTTGACATAATTAATTTACTGAATTCAAAGGTAGATGCTCTCACCAAAATGGTACGTAGATCTTAAATTAATTCTTTAGAAAGTGCTAATGTTGTTTATGAGTATTTTGGAGGATCTCATTCATATTCTCAATGTAATATGAGCACTAATGAGGATGTGAGCTGTGTTCAAGGAGCTTTTAATCAAAAAATGGGGCTCAACTTCAATACTTATAACCCTCAATGGAGAAACCACCCCAAATTCTCATAGTCAAATCCATCCTCCTAATTAAACCCTTCATTTAACCCAAACACCAAACCCAAAACCCACCTGGATTTCCCATAAAGCAATAAGCCTTCAATCCTACTCATCCTAAACCTAACATCAAAACTCTTATGGACCACTTTGTCAACCAATAATTGATTATCAACAAATAAAATGAGGAGCAACTTAAGCAACTAAACTCTAAACTTTAATAACTTGCTACTTATAATCGCATCCTTTAAACCCAAATTGCTCAACAAGCTTCTTCATCCAACACTAAATCCTTAGGGAAGCTTCCTAACCAACCATAGTTTGTATAAAAGGAGACTTGCCAAGCAATTACTTTAAGTGGTAAGGAGGTTGAAAGGGATCTTAGTAAGAAAAAGAGAGTAGTTAATGATGATGATAAGGTAGAAATTGAAGAAGTGGTTGTTAGGCATAAAGATGATGATGAGGGTGCATTGAAGGTTAAGAAAGGAGATGTTATACCTCTTAAGGATGATGAACCTAAGGTAGATTTTAAAACACTTCCCTTTCCTCAAAGGTTCATAAGATAGAGTTTGGATAAATAGTTTGGCAAATTCCTTAATTACCTTAAGAAAATCACCATTACTATACCATTTGTGGAAGCTATTAGAGATATGCCGGCATAGGATAAATTCATAAAGGATATTATTAGCCATAAGAGTAAGCTTGAAGATTTTGGGTTAGTTTCTCTTGTTGAAGAATCTAAGGCTATGTACTCTAAGACCCCTCCAAAGCTTAAGGACTCTGTTGCTTTACAGTTCCTTATATAATTGGACGTACTCATTTTGATAAAGCTTTATGTGATATTGGTGCCAGTATTAGCCTTATGGCTTATTCCATTTATAAATGGCTTGATTTGGAAGAACTTAAGCCTACTAATATGTGCCTCTCCATGGCAGACAAATCCATCATCTACCCACTTAGCATTCTTGAGAATGTGCGAACAAAAGTGGGGAAGTTTGTAATACTAGCTAAATTTATTGTATTGGAAATGTAGGAAGATCTTGAAATTCTAATTCTATTTAGGAGACCATTTTTTATGACAGCAGGAGTAATTATTAATATGAAAAGAGGGAAAATTACCCTAGAAGTAGATAATGAGGTTATGGAATTTAATGTATTTAAAATAATGAAGTCTACACTAGTGGAAGTAGCAAGTAGAATTGACTCTTTTGATGTTATTAATGAATGCATTGATGAGGTGATACATGGATGTCTAAAGCAAGATCCTATTGAACCATATACGATCCAAGAGACTGGTGAGCAACTCTTGGAGGTAACTTCATACTTGCCTTCTCATAGGACTTCAAAATTTGAACCTTCAAAGAGGGACGATGATCCAAAGGCTACTACATCAAGTGAAGAAGTAAAGCTAGAGCTCAAGCCTTTACTAGCTAATCTAAGATATGCATTTTTTGACTCCAATTTTAAATTTCCATTTATTGTAAATTCATTTTTCCTAGTAATAATGTTGACACTTTTATATGATGTGTTGCTTAGTCATAAAAATGCCATTAGTTATTCTATTAATGATTTGAAGGGTATTGGTCCTAATGTGTGTATCCATAGAATCCTCTTAGAGGATGGTGCCAAGCCTTCCATTAAAGGTTAAAGGCAATTAAATCCCACTCTCAAAGAAGTGGTTTGAAAAGAGGTAACTAAGTTGCTTGATAATGGAATCATATATTCCATTAGTGATAGTAAATAGGTGAGCCCCATTCAAGTTGTTCCTAACCATTGTTAAGAATGAATCTAATGATTTAATACCTATAAGGACTATCACGGGATAATGTATGTGTATAGACTAGAGGAAGTTAAATAAAGCAACTAGGAAAGATCATTTTCCATTGCCTTTTATTGACCAAGTTCTTGAGAGACTAGCTAACTTGTCATATTTTTGTTACTTATATGAACTTAGTGGTTTTTACCAAATTCCTATTCATCCCATAGACCAAGCTAAGACTACCTTTACATGTCCATATAATAGTTTTGCCCTTAGGTGTATGCTTTTTGGTTTATGTAATGCACCTGCAACTTTTCAAAAATGCATGTTTTTAATATTTAGTGATTTACTTGATGATTGTGTAAAGGTTTTTATGGATGACTTTAGTGTGTATGGTAATAATTTTTCCCATTGTCTAGATAAAAATTTCTTAATAGGTGTATTAGGCATGGATTAGTCTTAAATTGGGAAAAATGCCATTTCATGGCACAAGAAGGAATTATTCTTGCCCATTCAGTACTAAAAAGAGGCATTGAAGTCGATAAGGTGAAGATGAAATTGATTGCGAATTTTCCACCACTGAAGTGTGTTGAGGATATAAGAAACTTTCTTGGACATGTAGGTTTGTCTCAAAGGACTTCTCCAAGATAGTTAAACCATTATGCAAATTACTTACTAAAGATGTTATTTTTGAGCTTGATAAGGCATGTACTGAAGAATTTGAAACTTTAAAGAAAGCTCTTATTTTAGCACTTGTTTTGTAATCACCTAATTGGGAGAAACCATTTAAAATTATGTGCAATAGAAGTAACTTTGTGGTGGCAGCTATTTTGGTCAAAGGAAGGAAGGAAAGCCTTATGTGATTTATTATGCTAGCAAGCTACTTGAGGATGCTCAAATTAACTATGCCACTACAGAGAAGGAGTTGATTGCTATTGTTTATGCATTTGACAAGTTTAGAGCACATCTTGTAGGGCAAAAGGTGATTATGCATTAAGACCATGCTACTCTTAAGTACCTTTTAAGCAAGAAAGATGCAAAACCTAGGCTCCCACGGTGAATTTTAATGCATCAAGAGTTTGATTAGGAAGTAAGAGACAAGAAAGGAAGTAAAAAAATTATTGCAAATCATCTATCAAGATTCAACCAGGAAGGGTTAAAGGAATGTGATGATGGTGTACTAGTTAATGAGATATTTCATGGTGAGCACCTCTTTACTATGGCATCAAAGGAACTTCCATGGTTTGTAGATATTGCTAATTATTTTGTGAGTGTATTCTTCCTTATGGGATGGATTATAGATAAAGAAAAAAATTCTTGTATGATAGTAAATTCTACTATTGGGTGGAGCCTTGTTTTAAAAGAGATGTGCTGATGGTTTGATTATGAGGTGCATTCCTTAAGATGAAGTTCAAGATGTTTTGAGACATTACCATTCCTTGGATGTTGGTGGACATTATGGTGCATCAAAAACAACATCTAAGGTACTCCAATATGTTTTTTGGTGGCCTACTTTATTTAAGGATGCTAGAGAATTTGTGCTTACATGTGATAGATGTCAAAGAATGGGTAATATATCTAGAAAACATGAGATTCCTTTGAAAATAATTCTTGAAGTTGATCTTTTTGATGTTTGGGGAATAGATTTCATAGGTCCATTTCCTAGTTCTCTAGGTTACAAGCATATTTTGGTTATGGTTGATTATGTCTCAAAGTGGGTGGAGGCAATGCTAACCATTACCAAGTTGTCAAGAAAATGCTCAAGAAAGTAATCTTTCTAAGTCTTGGTACTTCTAGAGCATTGATAAGTGATAGAGGTTCATATTTTTGTAATAATGAATAAAGGCTCTTTTGAAGAAGTATGGGGTAATACAAAAAGTAGCTACTCCATATCACCTACAAATAAGTGTGCAAGTTGAGGTAAGTAATAGTGAGATTAAGTGGATTCTTGAGAAAATCGTATCTTCTTCAAGGAAAGATTGGGCACTAAAGCTAGGTGATGCTTTATGGGCATATAGGACATCTTTTAAAACCCCAACTGGCCTTACTCCTTATCAATTGATTTATAAGAAGTCATGTCATTTATCTAATGAATTAGAGCACAAGACCTATTAGGCAATAAGGGCTCTGAATTTTGACTTAAAGAAGGCTGGAATAAAGAGATTACTTCAACTTAATAAGTTAGAGGAATTGAGATTGAATGCTTATGAAAATGCAAAGTTGTATAAGGATCACACCAAGTTATGGAATGATAAGCATTTATCTGAAAAGAAATTTCGTGAGGGAGAGCTTGTTCTCCTTTATAATTCAAGACTCAAGTTGTTTTTAAGAAAGTTGAAGTCATGATGGTTAGGTCCTTTTAAGGTTATCAAAGTTCATCCTCATGGTGCAATGGATATTGGTAATGAAAAGGGGGAAATCTTTAAGGTTAATGGACACCATCTCAAGCCTTATTTGATCAATGAAGCAATTGATCCAAGCTAGTCTATCTCTCTATCTACAACTTAATTAGAACAAGGGAAGGTCAAGCTCTAAACCATTAATTGTAGAAAGGTATTATTGTACATTTTTGTTTACTTTGATTTTATATTTGGTATCTCATACTAATCTATGTTATATATTTTATGTCTTATCTAAATTTTTTGTTATTTTATTTTATTTTATCAATATTTTTCTTTAACTTTTATTAGAACCACATTTAGAACATAGCCTCACTTGTCGTTCTGTGTGTGCCAAGTCGGCACTTACATAACGACTCATGACAGTAACACATCATGCCGAGTCATACCATCACGATGACTCATCACAGAAAGCTCATATGTCGAGTCGACACAATGGTGCCAACTTCTGCCTTCACTTAAGTTTCATAATTTCATTAAATATTACATATATAATTATATATACACATTCCTTTTGCATTATAACATATTTTTATCTATATATAACACACCTTTTCATTTTCTTTTTAACTTTATCATCATAATATAATCTAAAATTAATAATAACTACTATAATATAAATAGTAACTAGTCATGTACCTTTCTAAGAAAGATAATGACCTTTCATTATCACTTAACACCCCTTCCTCTTACCCTACTAACTATATATCTATATAATATATATATATATATATATATAGATATATATATATATATATATATCCCTTTTGACTACTCTTTTCAACACCCAATTTCCTAAATTCCATACATTTCCCCACTCTTCTAAATATATTTCCCTTATTTCTTCTTTATATGCCATCCATCAATCTCACCTTTTCAGTTTTTTCTTTTCATATTTTCTCTAACTCTATGCTATAACCAATCTCATCCTTCTCTTTTCTTAATTTTCTTTGTTTTCATTTCCTCTCCATATTTACTCTTTTCTTCACCCCCAATACCCATTCTCATTAGAATTTTCTTCAATCCTTACACATTTTGACTCTTGTGATTTAAAGTTAGTAAGCTTTTAGAGATGGGCATGATAAGGAGTTCCTCTTCTAAATGACCACACATTGAGGAAGAACATCAAGTACAAGAGGATCTTGCACCTACTTACAAAGCTAAGTTTCCAATCATTTCCTATAAAGAAGGTGCTAAGTTTACAATAATTAAGTTTAGAGGAATTACAAGTTGTAAGTATATTCTTAATTCTCTCCTTAATGATGTGGGTTTGAGTGATTCTTTTAACCAATTGTGACAACATCTAGGCTTAAGAAGTTTGTATCAATGCATGAAGACACTTATGTGGAGTTAATTACAGAATTTTACACTACTTTAGATATCGAACTGAAACAACTCATAAATTATGGAATTTTGCATGCAAGGAAATATAAACAACAACTTCCATAGTCTTTCATGCACCATGTCTTTGGTTTCAAAAAGGATGGTTTATGTGATCCCCCATTATCCTTTAAATTGAATGAGTTTTGGACATTTTTAACTGATTTGTAAACACCATTTTAACATAAGAAAGGCAAGGCTATATTTATTATAGATTTAAAATATTGGTTGTTGCATAAAGTTCTTGCATGTGTCATCTTTCTCAAATATGAATTTAATCATGTCTCTACACAAGAATTATTTTTAATTTGGTGCATGCACAATAATAAAAAAGTATGTTAGACTTATTGGATTTTTAATCAGTTATTAACTTGTGTTGCACATTAAGATGCTCCTCTTATTCATGGACATGTTGTTACCATCATTACTAAAGCTTTAAATATTAACCTTGATGATTATACTCATGTTGTTAAGTGTTCTTACTTTACAAAGCAAGCTTTTGTGAGAGGCGAAGTTGTGGACACTACATTCTGGTTGGTTCTAGCACGATCAAGATCATGCTGGCAGGAATAGAACAATCATAACCAATTAAGCAATTTCAAGAAGAGGAGGAAGATGTTGACCCAGAGGAGGAATTTCATCATTATACACCACTTGGTGATGTACCATTACTCACTTATCCTATACAAGGTAAAGCCAGAGATTCTTTAAATGCACAGCCCCCTATTTGGAATCAAATTTTGGATACACAACTTGTTATGCAGTGCCAATTTAATGAAAAGGAGGTTTGGAACCAACAACTTGATTATAGGTAAAGAAAAATGGAGTACAAGTTGAATCAATTCTTTGCTCATTTTGGATATCACATTGAGTCTCCTCTGCCTACCCCAACTAATAATTAAGGGAGTACTACTTTACTTTCCTTACATTACTAATAACACATTGAGGCAAATGTGCACTATAAGTGTGGGGGAGGGAAATATTATTCATAGTATTAATAGTTTTTAATAGTTTTGTTTTGCAAGGTCATTTTATTTATTGTTATGGTCATATTTGCTTAATATTGCTTACTTTTTTCTTCTCCATATTATTAATTCAAGTTTTCTTCAAGCTCATTTTGATTTTGATAGAGTTTTCTTTTTATTATTATGTAAGTAATTAATTTTTTATGATCGATTGATAGAATTTTAAAGTTTCATTTAGTATAAGTTTTAAGTTTTATCTTTTATCTCTTTTTATTATTTCTAAAATCTAAAGAATGTTTAGTCAACTTACTAACTATGCTTAAGGCTAAGATGGTAAAGATTTAAGCTTAGGTTTTAAAGATTTGAGTACCCTTAGATAAATTATAGTTATAATATGTGTGGAACATGCTTTTCAATATGGATGAAGACTTTTGTATATATATATATATATATATATATATATATATATATATATATATATATATATATATATATATATATATATATATATAGTTTGTGAGCTACTTTGAGTAGTCACAGGAGTTAAATCATTTTAAGAAAGGGTTTTTTTGAGAGGAAGATTCTCCTTTCTAAATTTTAGAAATAGGTTAAGGAACCTTACCTAAGATGCCTTTGTTGGTATCATCTTGAACAATAGCAGGAGGTTGAAGAGTATTCTGAATTGCTTTAAGGAGTTCAAGAGATTGGGAGATAGAATCAATCTAAAGTTAGATTTGAGATGCTTTATCAAAGTCTGCTATATTTTGACCTTGGTTAACTATATCAAACCATGAATTTATAGGTTTTTCAATAGAAAGAGAAGGAGGAATAGAAGATGTGTCCACTTTATCTTTGTCCTTTTATTTTTTTGTGAACCATCTTCATCTATTTTGTAAAAATTCTTTAGTCAAAAAATCTGGTAGAGAGTTTTTTATCTCCTTTAATAAATTCTATATCAAAATAAAAAATACTTAAAAATAGCTTGCCATCTTGCAAAAATATGTTTTGAAGCAATATTTTGAGCATCTTTTTGCAGAACTTCTTTAGTAGATTTACAATCAATGCGAAGTAAAAATTTTTTGTTAAGTAAATCAGATTGACACTTTAAGATGCACATGACAATGGAAAGGACTTCTTTTGTTATAGTGGAGTAATTTTTTCGTGTATCATTCCAGTGCCCTAAAGTGTACTGAATAACTACTTCTTTATCACATGAAACTTGTTTTAGAATGCCTCTATATCCTATATCACTGGCATCAGTTTCGATAATTTTTGGAAGGGATGGATCAACCAGATGAAGATAAGGAATTTCAGTGATTTGTTTCTTTATGTATTGGACAACTCTAGTATGCTTATCGGTCCAGCGGACATGGTTTTTCTTAATCTATCATGCAAAGGTTTGGCAATCCTATTGATTTTAGGACAAAAATATAAGACATAATTTAGGCTTCCTAAGAACCATTGTAACTGGATTTTATCAAGAATCTTATCAGGGAATTTGTAAAATTCTAAAGATCTCTCTATGGGAACTAAGGTACCATAACAAATATAATGTCCTAAAAATCTTACTTTAGTATGAAAAAGAGAAATCTTTTTAGCAGAGACTACAAGACCATTTTGCCTAACTGTATAGAGAAAAGTCTTTAAATGTTTGAAATGTTGTTTAATGGAGTTCAAAAAAATAAGCACGTCATCAATGTAAATAATGCAAAAATTGGAATAAGGATTGAATATATCATTCATTATTCTTTGAAATTATGATGGTGCATTTTTCAAACCAAATGGCATAACATTCCATTCATATTAGCCAAAAGGGACAGTAAAAGTAATTTTATACCGATGATCTTTATGGATTTGTATTTGCCAAAATCTGGATTTCATGTCAAATTTTGAAAATACAAATGCAGAATGGAGTTTTTGAAGAAGATCTTTTTTCTTTGGAATAGGGTATCTAATCCATTTTAAAGCTTTATTTAGAGGCTTATAATTAATAACAAGCTTTAGAGTACCTCTTTCTATATCAAAAGCTTTATTGACATAAAAAGCTACACAACTCCATGGAGCATGACATTTTGGAGATTAATCCCTTGGATTCGAGATCCTAGATTTCTTCCTTATAGTGCTTTTCCAATTCAGCATTCATTTGAATTGGTCTAGCCTTGGTAGGAATATTTTTCTCCTCAAATTCAGGTTCATAAGGCAGATCAACTATATGCTATTTTCTTTTCCAAAAAGCATTTGGTAAATCAGAACATACTTCTTTTAACACAATATCATGAAAATCAGAAATCTTTGATTTTACCAGTTCAGACTTTAGTTGTTATTTAATTTGCTGAAGATGAAAATTTTTCTTTAAATTATATAAGTCTATATCCTTTCCCTTAATTGAAGCATTGATTTCATTCTTATTGATAGAATGAGCTTTAATAAGGTTTAAGGATCTGGTTTATGGTTTTGCTAAAAAAGGAAAAGAAATATGAACTTTTTCATCTGTATAATCAATAGAGTTATAGGTGGTTAGATAGGGAGTTATTAAATTAATGAAAGGTGTCCCTAAAATCACCATATAACTTATATTAGAAATAAGAAGAAATGGAGTTTTTAAAAAAAATCCATTCTTAGAAATACTAGCCATTATTTTACCATCTATATGCATTTTGGAATTATTGGCAGAGGAAAGGTTTTCTATGGTATGCTCTTGAAAATGTTGTGGAACCATGCCAGTTTTTATATAGTTTAAATAAGCTCCAGTATCAAATAAAGAAATGGTATTTAGTTAAAAATCTTTATTGAAAATGATAGTGATCTTTATAAGATATTTTCTCGAAGTAATTTGATTTAAAGCACAAAGAAAATCATGAGGTACTTTATCAAGATTAGCCAAGGATCCTGATTCTAAGTCCTTAGTATCATCACTATCACTAGACTCTTCAACTAGTTTGGTGACAAGGAATTGTATTAACTCAGAATCTTTTTACTGTTTTTATTTTAATTGCTTTATTTCAGACTTTATGGTTTTGATTTCTACTTGAAGTTCTTGGATATCACCTAAGGGTTTTTTAGTGAGCTTTTTCTTATTGAGAATAGTAGTTAGGTTATATATTCCTATACTAGTAGAAGGTAACTCAGTATCCTTCAGTTCAGGTTCTTTTCTAAAGACTGCCTAAGTTGTTCTAGATAGTTTTTCTAAACATCAAGGTCGTTTATATGTTGAATAACATCTAGGATGAGGTTTTGTTCTTTAGTAAGGACATTAAGCTATTTTATTTTTTATCAAAATTTATACTGGACTAAGAAGAAAAAGAAGAGGAGTTGGCAAGTTCATCAATCTGAGGAGTTATAAAACTTTCAAAATTTGACTCTTACGTTTTTATAAGAAGAGCTATCATTTTGTTGAGGGTAGCTTCTTCTAATACTAACTCATGGAGTTTTTTAAAGACTTTACAGTATTTAGAGATATAGCCTGTTTTACCATATTTAAAACAATATCTTTAAGGTCAGTTTTCTTAGCTTTATCAAGTTTGGGCTTTCTAACAGTCTTTCTATAGGGTTTTTTATAGTAAGCTTCTCCCCTATCCTTTTTCTTGGAAGATTTCCTATATCTAGAGGAAAATTTGCTAGATGAAGGTTTTGAGGATTTTTTACTACAATCTCCCTTATAATAAGGGTTCTGGGTGATGTTATAGTCAAACTATTTACAGAAAGATCCTAGTTCCTATCTAGCCTTTTTCATTTCTTTCTTAAGACATTTTTGGAGATTTAAATCCTAATAAATTTTAAGACCTTCACGTTAGGTAAGTACTAATAAGTTCACTATAGGTAAGCTGGTTGTAAGGAATGATATGGGTTCCTAAAGATTGTCTAATGGTATTCCTGACACGTTCTCCTAATTGGGTGGGCATACCAGCAAGAAATTTTTCTTTCCAAAAGGGTTGATTGGAATCTTCTCTAAGCATGACCTTAGTAAGGAAGGTTGATTTATACCATTGGAAGTCAATGTATTTTTTGCACCTATGATTGGATATAAGGTCAACATTTTTATCTTTTAAATGAGAAGAGTCTCCTATAAAATGAAGTGCTATAGTTA
Source organism: Mallotus nudiflorus (assembly GCA_947683625.1). NCBI lineage: Eukaryota > Viridiplantae > Streptophyta > Magnoliopsida > Malpighiales > Euphorbiaceae > Mallotus > Mallotus nudiflorus. The sequence goes on along the minus strand of CANTUR010000260.1, from coordinate 1,679,500 downwards.
ATATTAGAGTAGAAACAACATCTTGGATGGGGTTTCCTATTTGGTCTAGAATAGGTATACCTTCATCATCTGTTTGGATAGCAGGAAGAATTTCTTATTGCTGCTCCTTTATAAGATGGTAATCCCACCAACCTTTCAGTTGGCTAGAAAAACTAGCTATAATAAGCTTAGTAATAGATCGATCAGAGGTTCATATTAAGCTTTATAAGCATTTGAGGCCATAGTCATTTGTTGAAGGGAACTAAGAATTTGATATTCAGATATACCATCTATATTCCATTCATAGATAGAATTAGCACTAAACTTAGGCTGGACGAGAGTGTTGGGTTGGCCATCTAGCTCAAGTTCTGGAAGTCTAGTTTGTAAATATCCAAGGTAAGGGGAAGGCTAATGAAGTTTAACTATTTTTGGGGATTGTGTTAGAGAAATATCAATTTTAGAAGAGAAGTCTATACCTTTATCTAGAACACTAACAGTTTGATTAATAGAAGGAAGAGTATCAGGGACAATTGGTTCTCTAAAACTTAAAGGATCAAGTCTACTGAGTTGTTCTCTAACAACATGTAAAAATTCTATGTGGTTACTCTTAATGTCCTATTATGCACTAGTAGAGATCTGATAAGATTTGAACATGGGGTTTTTTAGTTTCTTATCATATATGGTTGCATTATCAGAGGATTTTACAACTTTATAAGACTAGTTTTCAAGCCTAGATAACTGTTTACCTATACTATGAAGATAGACAATGGTAAAGTTGTTATGGGAGATTGTATTTTATAGGTTTTAGTAGTCATTATCCTGTGGCTTCTTATAAGGACAAGCTTTAATGGTCTCATCACCTATAGAGATCTTGATGTTCCTAAGAGGAGGATGTTCAAATTCTATTTGTTGACCATTTGATGCTTCCCAAATAGTTACCTTTTTTCTTATGGTGATAGGGTTTAAAATTTTGAAGGGATAAAAAATATTATTTTCTTATGCATATATTTCAAACCATTCAAAAAATAATATATTAACTTTATGTGCTTAGATGATATTGTAAAATTGGCTTTGAAGATCATTTCATTGTTCTAAGAAATGCTGGAAACACCAATTTCTTTTCTCTCTATTATGAGATGCATAAAAATATTTATGTAAAAGAACTTTATTAGGGGTGAATTCTTTATCCAAAACAGATTGTTCTTGAGCCATATTTTCTATTATGGCTGAAGCAGTAGGAGAAGTAGGAGGAGAAGGGTTTTCTTCTTGTTTTGGTTCTATATAGATAGGTCTGGCTATATTTGTGCTATAATATACATTTCTGATAGAAGAATAAGGTAGATCAGAAGTAGAATATCGAGCAGGGATATTATAAGGTAAATTTATGACAGGAGGTAGATTTGGATAAAGGTTAGCCTGATATGGCTATTGGGGTAAATGTATGGTTCTTTGGTGGTCATTTGTTGTTGGTTCAAAATGGTAAGGGAGGTTTATAACAAAAGGCATTTGTGAAACTCGTCCAAGATCAAGTGATTCTGATGAGGATGCATTAGAGAATCTTGAGCTAGAAAATTTTCTATCAAATGAGAGTTTTACTTTACCGTCTTGGAATTGGGTAATATGCTTTATTTTAGTGTTAGGAGTAGATGTTTCTTTTTATTGAATTTTAGTTTCAGTAGCTCTTTCTAAGATCCATTCTTGGGGAAATGTAACTTGGCTCCATTTGATAGGTTTAGGGATTACAATGTTGGCTTTAGACATATCTATTTGGAGGAGAAGAGTTTCTCCTTTTGACTATGAAAATGACTTTTTATATGAAATACAGACATCATAACTTTATAATGAACTTTAAACACAAGTGCAACATGTATGGATCCGTCATCCATAATATAGTTATGGGTCTGGATTTGTAAAACTAAAGACTTTAAAAGATTAATTTACATCATTAAGAGAAATAGTAAAGTTGGGATAGCAATCAAAAGATATAGGACCTAAATAGAGACTAGATTCTACAGTTCTTAAAAGAGAGTCTTAGAAGTTTTTGAATCTTATATCCTTAAGGCCAGCCAGAATAGATGTGTTCAGACCTTCTCTAGCTAAGGGCTTTATACCTACCTAAACAAGACCTATATGGATATATCTGAAACCTTTATCTTTATGTTTATCTAAGGAAGCAGGAGAAAGTAATTTTATATAATCCTGAGATTTAGAAACCTTGATATCTCTTTCTTTAATCTTTATAACATATTCAGATTTGAAGGGGTTTAGTTTAGGTGTTTTGTATACATGATCTTTCTTATAGTCTATAAGCTTAAAGTCATCTATGCATTTATCAAAGTCCTTAATGGTGATTTCATCACTACTGACTATATTCTTATGAGCTTTGCCAGAAGAGGAAGCAAAGGAAGAAGAAAAAGAAGAAGTGGTTCTTCCAAAAATTGTATTCATGGTAAAGAAATGGCTACAAAAATAGGTTTTACAACTACAACTTCACTAGTTAAACCAACGGTTTTACTGCGTCCCAGGGTCTTACTACCAGGACCACCTGTGACCAAATGACTTACTGTAAAGACTATCCTATAGACATGACTATAATATGTAAACAATTACTGTACAAATCACTCAACCCCGCCAGGCTTCCAGAGAACCAATTATCCCTTATACTCCTCCTTCTGTTAATCAAACTATTAGTGTTCTAGATAAAGGTATAGACTTCTCTTCTAAAATTGATATTTCTCTAACATAATCACTAAAAATAGCTAAACTTCATTAGCCTTCCCCTTACCTTGGATATTCATAAACTAGACTTCCAGAACTTGAGCTAGATGGTCAACCCGACACTCTCATCTAGCCTAAGTTTAGTGCTAATTCTATCTATGAATGGAATATAGTGGTATGTCTGAATATCAAATTCTTAATTCCCTTCAACAAATGACTATGGCCTCTAATGCTTATAAAGTCCAAACAGGAATCTCTAACCAATTTGTTGCTGATTTTTCCAGCCAACTAAAAGGTTGGTGGGATTACCATCTTACTAAGGAGCAGCAACAAGAAATTCTTCATGCTATCCAAACAGATGATGAAGGTATACCTATTCTAGACCAAATAGGAAACCCTATCCAAGATGTTATTTCTACTATAATCTTAACTATGGCACTTCATTTTATAGGAGACTCTTCTCATCTTAAAGATAAAAATGTTGACCTTCTATCCAATCTTAGGTATAAAAAATTCAGTGGCTTCCAATGGTATAGATCAACCTTTCTTACCAGGGTCATGCTTAGGAAGATTCCAATCAACCCTTATGGAAAGAAAAATTTCTTATTGGTTTGCCCACCCTATTAGGAGAACGTGTTAGGAATACCATTAAACAATCTTTTAGAACCCATATCATTCCTTATAACCAACTTACCTATGGTGAACTTATTAGTACTACCGAATGTGAAGGTCTTAAAATCTGTCAGGATTTAAAACTCCAAAAACATCTTAAGAAAGAAATGAAAAAGACCAGATAGGAACTAGGATCTTTCTATAAATAGTTTGACTATAGCGTCACCTAGAACCCTTCTTGTAAGGGAGATTTTAGTAAAAAATCTTCAAAACCTTCAGGCTTACTACAAGGGATATAGGAAATCCTCTAAGAAAAAAGGATAAGGGAGAAGCTTACTACAAAAAAAACCTTATAGAAAGACTATTAGAAAGCCCAAACTTGATAAAGCTAAGAAAACTAACCTTTCTCCTATAAAGCCCACAGGTTATAAAGCCTAAATTGTAAATATTTTATTTATGGCTAAATGGGTTAAAAATCCTTTCAAGATGGCCCATGCAAAACTAAGGCCATTTGTAATCAATAAAAAAAAGAAGTATTTTAATTATTTCTTTCTTACAAGTCATCATCTTGATCATTCAAAGTGGGATCTACTTGGACAACCATCAGGCAAATTTGACTTTACGTTAAGTATTCACCTCCACCTACTGCCTCAGTCCCACTCTCTTCCATTTTTCCACAAGGGTGGGGTCCCATATATGTGTAATTGAGTTTGCTCCTTAGTTACATTCATTCAGAAAGAATGCATCCTATGTACATATATATATATATATATATATATAATGCATTTCGAGTAAATTGATGTGTAATTGAGTATTCTCCCTAGTTACATTCATTCGGAAAGAATGCATAACGTCAGAAATAATGCATTTCAAGTAAGTTGTGTGTAATTGAGTTTGCTCCTTAGTTACATTCATTCAGAAAGAATGCATCATATATATATATATATATATATATATATATATATATATATATATATATATATATATATATATATATATATTGTCCTAATGTTACTTTTGTTCCTAGAAATCCTATGTTTGAAAAGTGAACACTTTTGGCTAAGTAGCTTGGTTAGTACTTTGACTTTGTATTCTTGATTTTGTTCTTAATAGATTACGATAAATTTTTAAATTTATTTCTTATGCTATGAAACTTGTTTTTATTTATCATTGTTTAGTATTGGAAGTTTAATTAATTTAACCATCTTTTTCTAACTTCTTTCATAATTAAAATGAATTGTTAAGGGAGCTACATTTATTTTGGAGAAGATGAAAATTTTGTTAACTTTCCACTGGGATCTTTATTTCTTACTTGAGGGCAAGTAAGGTCTAAATATGGGGGAATTTTTTATAAGCAATCAAGCATAGTTCTTTAGGCTAGTTATCATTTAATTTGTTTAAATTTGTTATGAATGCTTATGTTTAATTCATTTTGCATTATTATTTTCTATTTTCTTTGTTTACATTTTCCTCATATTGATTTTGTGTTCTTTAGGGTTTCTAACCATAATTCATGCATGGAAATGATTTTGGAAAAGGGGCATCAAGAATGATGCATGCAAAGCTTGGAATGAAGCTTAAGTGAAGGGTGTCGACTTGGCACAGTAGTGATGACTTATTACAGTAAGATGTGGTGTTGAGTCTTTATCTCCATGTCGAGTCATCCCTAGCTATATAAGAAGGAGGGATCTATGTCGAGTAATCACCTACATAATGACTCATTACAGAGACAACACGTAGTGACTCAGAACAGTAGTGATAAGTCATCACCTCACACCTTTTCACCTACACCTTTTCATTTTACAACCATTCAAAAGGGTAAAAATTGAGGTTCCAAGAGGCATATAAATGTATGGTTTTGGCTCTATTTTAGGATAAAAAAATTATATATACTTAGTTTGTTTTATGTATTAGTATAAAAACTTTAGTTTTATTAATAAAGAAAAAAATTGAAGTGTGAAAGCAGACTTAGCCAAGAAATCAAGAGAGGATCATTTATCATCAAGGGATTGCTAAAAGAATTAGTAGAGGGCTTATTCATTCAAATTTTCCCTTTTCTTTTACTATTATTTGATGTTATAAGTTCTTACTTGTTGTTCTTTAACTTATTCGAGTATGTGTCCCGGCTAAGTGCTTGTTTGTAAGAATTACAATGATGGCTTAACACATAAACTACATTTTTATCTTTTAGTAATGGTTGATTTAATTTCAATTAAGTTTGTATTATGTCATGTATGTTTAATCACCATATATCACTTGTTAATCAATTGTTCATAATGAGAGTTAGGACAATTTTATGGAAATTTAATTGAAATTACTTAAAAGTTGGAATATCACTTAGAGATAAGGCATTCACTTTAAGGTTATAAAAGAATTAGTATGGAACTTGATGGTTTTTACTTATCTTTGCAACTTCATGAGAATGAATGTGGACTTTAAATGAAAATACTCTTAATTGACAATGAGAGTTGCTTTAAGGATCATTGGCTAATTTCTCTAATCAATACATGTTTATTTATATGATTAATTACTTTTAGAGTTCTTAATTAATGTTAAATTATAATTCTCACACATATTGCTATAAACTATTATTAGAACATCTAGTTTAATTAGAATAATTAGTGATTTAGTAATCTTAAGTTTGTTAGAATATATAACTACATTTATTTTATATTATCTTACCTATCCATCTTAGTACTTATCCAGTTAATATAAAATTCTCTCCAAAGACCCTAATGTTCGACACCCTACTTGCTCTATACTAAGTCTTTAAGACTAGGGTAAAATTGACTCATACCATAACACCATATCAATTTGTGAAAGGATGATAAGCCTATTGTAATATACTTAATAAATATGTAGTAATAGCTCTTCATAACTTTGGTTGTGTTCTCTTATCTGCTGTAACATTTTGTATTTGTCCTTAAACTCCTGTACTCTGTATATAACATATGTTGTTCACTATCAATAATAATTTAATCAAATATAATTTCTTTAACAATTGATTACCTTTTTATTATTGTAGCAATGGCGACATCCAATTCTTAAGTGAAAATAAAGCTACTTATTAATAATAATGGAATATGAACAACCTTCTTCCTCCCTCACTTCGAGATGAGTGAAGGGAAGACTTGGATTTTGTATTTTTGAGGGACATGGCAACTTTACTGAATAGGGACAAATTATTGGTCTTAGTAGGAATGAGACACTTTTTTTTATTTTATGGAGTCACCACCCAATTTTTAAAAAATCAGGAAAAGAAAGGGATAGCATTAAGTCACTCAACAAGCATTACCCCCAGTAGAGATTTTTAGGTTTAGGGGATCACATCTACTTTTTGACTATTTCTCATTATACAATATTCAATGTATAAGTACCGCAACACCCTATTTTCAGTAATGATAGTTTACATAGCATCCACACAATACATCATATAATGGAAGATAATAAAGCTTAGTTATCATTATTACATCATTTCTTAATAAAATACATTAAAAAAAAGAGATTGTAAAAAAGTAAATCTAGCTTAGATATAATAAACCTGCAAGGTCAGTATAACTATGTACATAACTTGCTTGTTCACATAAATAATAGGATATGCAATGGACACTCAATCATTTGAAAGAGTAAGAAAAATGTACATAATCATGCATGTTTATAGTGATTATTATGCTATGACAATATATGATGACAATATCAAGGATGCATGATGACATCATTGGACCAGGAACATGATGACTCTAGTTTGAAATATGAACTTTTCAAGTTATTGATATGCACAATGTGATCTTATGTTTTAAAACTAGAGGATCCAAATGATTATAGGAGATGAGCAACATAAAGCATAAATTATTCATATAACATGAAAATTGCCAATCTCATCAAACAAATATAATAAATTTCATAAATGCTAGTGAAAATAAAGTAAAATGCAATAAAATAAAATAAAAAATGATTATATGGTCCTCATATTTAACTGAGCTTGTATTAGTTTTGAAGCCTTAGCTTCAAAGGATTATTAAGCTTTACTCATTGAGAGGTTCAAAAAGACATGTAAAATGATGCTAGTTTATATGCCTTTGAAGCGTGATTTGATAAAGATGAGGATAGGTTTAATGGAAAGGAAATCTGATAACCTATAAAAAATGTAGTAGGAGACCTAGAACTATATGTAAGTGGGTTTCCAGCATCCTCGAACGGATAGATTTTTTAGTGTGTGTGCATTTTTCTCTTTCTCCCCCTTCCAAATGAGGTGTGGAGACCCCTATTTATAATGCAAATTCAAGAAAGGGGGGTGTGTGCATGGTCACATGGGCATCCCTAGGATAGAGCTCGTGGCCACATAAAGTGTGCATGACTACGCACTTATTGTATGGTCACGTGCTAGGGCCCTCATCACGCACACTTTTGCATGATGCATGTGCAAATAGAGGCTCTTCGAGGGTTATTTTTTAGGGTTTTTGGGCTTTTGTATGCATTTTTAAGTCCATTTTGTCTAATTAAGCATCTATTTTAGTGTATAACTTCTAGGGGTGTTCGTGGCTACACATGCACTTCAAAGTGATATATGGTATTCATCGGGTTGTTTTGGACTATTTTAGGACCACTTTTTGGAGGTTTTAAAGCCTTCTAGACATCTTTTTGAAGTCCATTTTGTTAAAATTAGTTTCTATTTTTTCATAAAGTTGGATCCCGCTCAGATAGAATGAACACGGTTCAATAAATTATGCATTTCGAAAGGAGATTACTTGAAATAGGCTTTTTATTATTTTGATAATTCATATTTTGTAAGGCTAAAAAAAACTTAATAGGTCAGTGATCTATTCTGTACGTCGGTGGAATTGGTTAGGGTTTTTAGGGTTGCACACTTTAAAGCTATTACGAACGAGCAAACTCTAGTCATTTTGAAGATTCACTTCATCATTAGACCTTTTTGGGGAGAGTCAAATTTCTGGTTTGATAGTTGCCCCCTAATTTATTTGTGTTGTATAGCCACCTAGCATTAGTGTTAATACATATGAAGCAAATACAAGGATGCAAAAATCATTTGGTAGGGAGAGAGGTACTTACCTGTGGGTCATCCTTAGACATCTTATTAAGATTTTAACTGTTGTTGTTATGTTGTGATCAAACTTGTTGTTATTTGGTCACCATGCAAGATGTGATTTTATATAAGGATGTGATTTTAGAATCCATGCAAGGTGCATTAGGATTCATGTAGAGATGTGATTTCCATACAAATGGTGCATGTGCAATGTGTATGCGACTATGACCTCCTTAGGTGTTTCATAAATGAAGATGATACTAAGAAAAAATAAATGTGAATATAACCATCTTAGGTGTCATGTAAATGAAGATGCAAAATGCTACTAAGAAATTTGAAGATGTGATTATAACCTTCTTAAGTGTCACACAAATATAGACGCTACTAAGCAAAATGCGAATGCAACTATAACCTTCTTAGGTGTCACATAAATAAAGATGCGACTATAACCTTCTTAGGTGTCACATAAATGAAAATGCTTCTAAGTAAAAACAGATGTGACTATAACCTTCTTAGATGCTTAAATAAAGATGTGACTATAACCTTCTTAGGTGTCACACAAATGAATATGCAACTATAACCTTCTTAGGTGTCACGCAAATGAAAGTGCTTCTAAGGAAAAAGATATATAACTATAACCTTCATAGATGTCATACAAATGAAGATGCTACTTAGAAAAATGTGGATGTGACTATAACCTTCGTAGGTTTCATGCAAATGAAGATATGACTATAACCTTCATAGTGCCATGCAACTGAAAGTGCTTCTAATTGAAAAGAGATGTGACTATAACCTTTTTAGGTGTCATGCAAATGAAGATGCAACTATAACCTTCTTAAGTGTCACACAAATGAAAGTGCTTCTAATTGAAAAGAGATACAACTATAACCTTCTTAGGTGTCATGCAAATGAAGATGTTGTTAAGCAAAATGCAGATGTGACTATAAGCTTCTTAGGTGTCACATAAATGAAAGTGCTTCTAAGCGAAAAGAGATGCAACTATAACCTTTTTAGGTGTCATACAAATGAAGATACTACTAATAAAAATATGGATGCGACTATAACCTTTTTAGGTGTCATGCAAATGAAAATGCTACTAAGCAAAATGCAGATGCAACTATAACCTTCTTAGGTGTCATGCAAATGAAGATGTGGCTATAACCTTCTTAGGTGTCATGCAAATGAAAGTGTTTTTAATCAAAAAGAGATATGACTATAACCTTTTTAGGTGCCACGCAAATGAAGATATGACTATAACCTTCTTAGGTATCATATAAATGAATATGTGACTCTAACCTTCTTAGGTGTCACGTAAATGAAAGTGCTTTTAAGCAATGTGAAAATGCTACTAAGTAATACGAATGCTCCTAATGAGGTGGTAATGATGATGCAGTGATGGTATAGTAATGATGAGGTGATGATGTAATCACTTTTCATGTTGCAAATGTTATTTTGATGATTTTGAGCTGGATATCCTTACAATGATGCTTCCTTATTTTCCTTCTTTTGGGTGGTGTTAAGTTTTTTGAAAATGGTGAGGCCATGTGTAGTATCCTTAGACAAGTGTAGCCATATCAGTGTGCTTTTATGCAAGTTTGGTGCATGTCCTGTGCTCAAATAAAGGTTTTGGACCAGAGGCGTGAGTGTGCAAAGTCTCGGAGTGCACGTGTAACTGCACAGGAGTACTTGGAAGGGAGAAGTGCATATGGCCATATGTGTGGAGTGTGTGGTCAAGTGTTGATCATATGATCACATTCCTAGCGCATGGTCATGTGCCTTCCCCTTTCTTGGTCTATATAGACATAAGAGGCTTTTCCTAGTCTTCTCTAAGTGTTTTTTGCCTTTTTTTTTACTCCTTTTGAGTTTTGGGTGTTTTCTACTCTATTTTTGCTTCTGATTTGTTCTTTTATTTGTATAAGATAGAGTTCCCCAATAATCTTAAGGGTTTAAAGGATATCCTTATTAATTTGGATGTAGAGGGTGACTTTATGAAGGCTAATGGAGCAGGGACTTCCACTATAGAAACTAGTACTGATGGTCCATCTGGCACTCAGGGTCCTCAGTCATCTAAGCTTTTTTAAGGAAATTCAATCCCATAGTTCATAGTCTGGAGACTTATTCTTAGGTTTGTCATCATCACTAGGTAGGTTTTCCTTTGTCCTCTATTTTTTTTCAAGTTATTCAACTATATGTGCTACTTTGTTATTTGTTAGCTCTTGGTGTACTTATTATCCTTTTCAATTGAGGTTGTTGTGGCTTTTTTCTATAGCTCTATAATACTTACTGTAACTATCTATTTGTGCTTGTAATAATGTTCTTCTTAGCTTTTGTTATTATTATTATTATTATCCTATTAAATGACAAAGAGAAATATTTATTAGTATTTAGTAATTGTGCAAATACTTGATAGCATACTTACTATTTATAGCCTTGCAAGTTTATTACTGTATTGCCTGGTAGTTTGAATAAGCTCAGCATATACTTTCAAGGTCTCCTACTATATGTGAAGCACATGGTTGCTGGGAAGGGCTTCAATAGGATTTCTGCCACACTATCTTATGACTCGTATACGTCGAGTCATATTACTATGTATGCCTTGATTAAGCAATGGACGGACACAATGCATACTTTTCACTTACTTATTGGAGAGATGACCATCACTCCTCTAGATTTTTCTGCTATCATGGGCTTGAGATTTTCTAGGGAGCCTGTTCCCTTTAGCAAGAAGGAGTGTTCTTCCACAATAGCAAGGAGGCACCTTACTACAGAGTTGCTTAGGGTGGTTGCCCTTATGAAGTCTAGTTGTTTATACCTCACTCATTATACTGAGTTTATCCCAACAATGCAGATGATGTATGACACTGATCTTATTTTGTCAGAGTAGTTGGCCCTATTGCTTTTTTTTCTATTTGCTAAGTGCTGTCATTGTCCAGAATCCTTTAGGTACGGGTAGTCTGCAATTATTGCATGTTATGATGGACTTGGACAGCTTATCAAGATACAGATGGGGAATTTTGATTTTTGTCTATTAGTACTTGGGTCAAGACACATCATACAAAGGTGGCTCAAGGATTTATGGATGCTTGTTTTTGCTGGATGTGAGTAAGAGTTCTTGTTTATGTCCTTTTTACTTATGCTTATTTTTGTTATTCTTTGGGTTCTAATTCTGATAGATCTGGGCTTATAAGGTTAGGGTTCTTCCTCATCTAACTGTCAAGCATCTTCTAGAGGATGGTTTTCCTAATTATTCTTGTTATATTAGGAAGACCACTGACTTGATTAAGGATTGTGTAGAGGCTCGGGACTACATAGGATAAGTTTTCCCTTGCACATGTATGCTTGATTCCTACTATGTTGGTTGTTTCATTTTTTTAGAGATTATTTATTCATTTTTACTTTTTAAGTAGATCTTCCTTCACTGGTAGGTGGCGAGGTCACATTGGTTGGTAGAGATGGTGACAATGTGGCAGCTAATAGAGAGACGAGTGCTACTCTTTGACCTTACTGGAAAGATATAGTATTTGGGTGAGCGAGTCCATCATTTTTGGGATGGTCCATTTGTAAGGAGATTCCTTGTTCCTCCTCCTAGTGACATGTTCTAAAGTCATAAGCTTAGTGTGGATGAGCTTGCTATTGCCATGACAGGATATCCTTTTGAGAGTTTCCTAAAAGGTGTAGGCTCTATTTATGCTGATGTGTTAATTCCAAAGTTGATTGATGTTGTGGCTAGTGGCTTTACTCCTCCAGCTCCACCTCCTCAGGCCAATGAGGCTTGTCCCTCAAATTCAAAGATTGAGGCATCACGCAGATCATCGAGTGTTGCTTCTTCTGATTCCATAAGCTTTTATTCCTATTTTGTACAAGTGTGTAACAAACTTCATTAGTAATAAGCTATAATTGATATGGTTATAGTGACTTATCTATAGCGATGGGGATCTCACTGGAAGAGATCATGATCCCACTTTAAGGAGGATGAGACCACATTCCGCACTGATGCGACTGACCATGCTAGTGTTGTGGCTTTGAGCGGTGCCATTCTTAGGGACTTGGTGGTTAGGTCATCTTTGATTTTGTCTGGGATGGACATCTTTGGTGGAGTATATTTTGATTTGCCTTATCCCAACTATCCTCAATCAGATGTTATCCCTCTTGATGCTTCCCATGTTCATGCTTTATCCCACCTTTGTTTTGTTTATTCAATTTGGTGTTTGGTGTTTGACTTATTTGTTTATTTTCTGTAGGTCCCTGTCTCTACTACTTAGTACTAGTACATTATCGCGAGGAGTGCTAGCATCGTTTTTTGGAGTTCATAAGCAATCAGAGCGTATACCCCCTTTATTGTACTTATTTATTTATGCATATGTTTTATGTATGCATGTATGATATGCAATTTCATGTAATGCAGGCTTAACATCTCCATGCTAGTTGCTAGTAAGAGCAAGAGCACACAGCTTATCTGGATCGTATTGGTGAGTTAGATTCACGGCTAGCATCCCCCACAATGAATGATGAGGAGCCTGCATCATATGATAGGGATGCTTAAGCAGGATTGATGCTTGCTTTTAATGGCAGCCATTGTTGATGTAGTTGTTCTAAGAGCTAGGTGTAGGGCTTTTCTAGCTTATGGTTGCTTTGTTGTATTATTTTCCTGAGGTCATGGACTCTATGTGTTATATTTGGGCATTTTTCCTGTATGTGTTGCATAATAAATGATGATGACTTGTAGTGTTTATGCTTCTTACTATATGTCATTAGATGCCATTGCTATTGTCTACCGCTTTTACTTTTCCCTCTTTTGCCTAAGGAGTCTCATTTTAAAGCTCTTCATGCTTAGCTGGGTTATTTTTTTCTCCTCTTTTACATAAGGTATCTCCTTTTAAAGATTTTCACACATAACTGGGCTTTTATTAGGCTTTAACAATAGTGGCTTATCTTGAGGAGAGAGTTTAGAGAAGATAGTAAGAATTGTGGTAATGTAATGAAAGAAAATGCTAAGTATTCTTGATGCAATTCATGATGATAAAAATGTATTGCACTTTTTCAAAGACATTTTGCATAAAATGACAATCATTCTCATTTCACTGAAATCATATAAGAAAAGCATAAGTGCATTCATAAATATTTTGAATTTGAGGTTACCCCTATCCTTAACTAGCTTTCTTAAGTTTTCTAGTTAAGAATTTTCTCTTTTTCCCTAATTTTTTCCTAGGTTACCCATGTATGGTTTTCAATCTAGCGGGAAATCACTAACTTTTGCCTAAGCTACCTTTTTTAGGGTTTTAACTCAACAATGTTTCTTTGCTCTAGGCATAGTACTTTTTCAAGCAGTCTATATTGACAGGTTCAGAGAATTCATTGCCTTTAGAATCCATTAGCTTGACTACTCCTATTGATAAGACAAGTTTGACTAAGTATGGGCCTTCCCAATTTGGTTTGAATTTACCTTTAGGGTTTGGAACATTCTGCTGCCTTGCTTGCTTTAACACCCAGTCTCCTGCTTTCACACTCTTATATTTTACATTTCTGTTGAAGGTTTTAGCTAGCTGAGCTTGATACAACTATAAATGGTATAAAGCTTTAAGCCTTTGGCTATCTAAGAGAGTGAGATTATCGTGCCTCTATTGAGCCCATTGTACTTCTAGCAATTCAAACTTGATTGCTACCCGAAGAGACTTGATTTCTATTTCAACTGGGAGTATTACTTTTAACCTGTATACTAGTGAGAAATGAGTTGCTCTAGGTAAAGTTCTAATTGTCAGTTGATAACCCCATAAATCATATCGTAATCTGTTTGCCTAGTCTCGATGAGTTTGATTCATTTTTGACAAAATCTTCTTGATGTTGTTATTTACTACTTCGATGGCCCTATTTGCTTATGGTCAGTAAGGAGAAGATTTATGATGTTCTACCTTATAACTCCTTAGCAGTTCTCTAACTTCCCCTTGGAATTGTACACTATTGTCAGAGATGATATGATGGGGGATCCCATATCGATAAAACAAATTTCTTTTGATGAAGTTAGCCACTTGCTTGGCTCCTATCTTTGTGAATGATTCTACTTTGACCCATTTTGTGAAGTAATCCACTGCCACTAAAATGAACATGTCTCCTTTCAAAGCTGTTGGGTGGATTTCCCCAATTATGTCTAGTCCTCATATTGAGAAAGGCCATGGAGAGGAGATGTAAGGTATTTCTATTGGGGGAAAGTGACTGACATCCCTATGAATTTGACACTTGTGACATTCCCTTATAAATTTGATATAGTCTTACGTCATTGTCATCCACAAGAACCCTAGTTTGATTAGCTTCTTAGTTAGGATTACTCTATTTATGTGTGGACCACAAACACCGTTATGTACCTTTTCCATTGCTTATACAGCCTCTATTTTATCTTGGCATTAAAGTTGTAACCCATCTATCATACCTCAAATTTGATTGTCCCCAAAAAAGGTCCAATGCTGAAACGAACCTCCAAGATGACTAAAGTCTGCTCGTTCATAACACCTCTGAAGTGTGCAACCTTAAAAAACTAATTGACCCCACCAATGTGAAAAATCGATCATTGAGCCATTAAGTTGTGCTTTGACCTTACGAAATATGAATTATCAAAACAATAAGACGCTTATTTCAAGAATTCCTTTCTCGGAACACTCAGTTTGTTAGGCTGATGTTTGTTAGACTGGGACCCACCTATGTGAAAAAATGGAAATTGATTTTAATAAAAAAAACTTCAAAAACACATTTAGAAGGCTCCAAAACCTTTAAATGTGGTCCCAGAATGGTCTAACAAAACCTGAGGATCAGTGTGTGTCACTTAGAAGTGCGCATAAAGCCATAAACACCCCTAGGTGTCATGCACTAAAATTAAAGCCAAACCAGACAAAATAAACTTTGGAAACATATTTAGAAGGCTCTAAAACCTCTGAAAGTGGTCCCAGAATGGACCAAACAACCCAAGCATTAGCGCCTTCACTCCAAAGTAGGTGTATACACCCCTAGGTGTCACATGCTAAAATTGAGGCCAAATTAGAGAAAATGGGTAGTGAAAATGCATCTGAAAAGGCCTAAAAACCCTAGGAAACAACCTCGGTATAGCCCGCTAAGTCCTAATTGGAGCACGTGCGCACGTGGCCATGCCAAGTGCCTAACCATATGCTTAGCACATGACCACTTACACTTCGCACGTGCTTTATCCTAAAGACACACGTGTGACCATGACTATACCCCATATTCCACACATTTTTCACGATAAATAGACACCTCCATGTGACATTTTAAGGGGGGAGCAAGTGGAAACACACACACACTAAAAAAATATGTCCAATCAAAGGCGCTAAAAACCCTTTTCCAAATAGTTTTTACTCTCCCACTATTTTTTTAGGTGATTAGATCTCTTTTCCACCAAACCAAGCCTCATATTTGACAAAGCACGCTTCAAAGGTATACAAACTAGCATCATTCTATTGTCATTTTGAACCTCTTGGTGAGGAAAGCTTAATAATCCCTCAAAGCTAAAGCTTTAAAACCCATATAAGCTCAATCGAGTATAAGGACCACACAATCATTTTGGCATGTTTATTTTATCATATGGCATTTTATTTTATTGTCGCTAGCATTTGGGAATATTGTTGTGCTTCTATGATAAGACTAGAAACTTTGCATGCTAAATGAATAATCCATGCTTTATTATACTCATTTTATATCATCATTCTGCATCCTCTAGTTTCAAAACATGAAATCACATCATAAATTTCAATAACGTGAAAAGTTCATATCTCGAAATAGAGTCATTATGTTTTCTATCCAGTGATGACATCATGCATCCCTATATTATCATCATATATCATTATAGCATAAATAATCACTATGAGCACGTATGATCATCTACATTTTGCTTAATCTTTCAAGTTATCGAGTGTCCATTGTTTATTCCATTGTTCATATGATTGAGTAAGCTGTGTGAATGGTTGTATTTGCCTTGCAAATTCATCATATCTAAACTAGATTTACTTTTCCATAATCCTTTTTTTATATGTATTTTATTAGGAAAGTGATTTAATAGTAATATCTTCAGCTTTACTATCTTCCACTATTTGATAAAGTGTGTGAATGCTCTACAAACTATCATTACTAAAACTAAGGTGTTGTGATAGCTATACATCAAACATCATATAATAAGAAATAGTTAAAAAAGTATATGTGATCCATTGAACTTAGAAATCTCTACTACGGGCAATACTCACTGAGTGTGCCGATGTTATCCCTTTCTTTTCTTAATTTTCTAAAAATCAGATGGCAACTCTAAAAAATAAAAAAAGGATCTCGCTCCTCTTAAGACCAATCATTTGTCCCTCTCACTAAAGTTGCCATGTCCCTCAAAAACAAACTAAAAAGACCCTTACGGAATCAATTCACCTCAAAACTAAAAACACAGAACCGAAAAAGGTCGCTCACAATGGTGGCTCCACTAAGGACTTTTGAGTAAGAGAGATCAACTCAAAAATGACTATTTCTCATTATATAATACTTGTTTGTATAGAGCTCCTCACCACTACATTTGTAGTACACATCACATATTCACCATTAGTCCCTAAAAGCCTTGATAATACTAAATGACATTACCACCATGATTCCACTCGAGTCACTGGACGACGAAGATAAGGTATTATCACCTTTAGTCTTTACTTGTGCATTCACCGGACTCATTTTACCAGAGTTTGTAACCCAAGTCCTAAAAGGGGTGACCGAGTTATCAAAAGAATGCTAGACTCAATAATCGGAGTCTATAACCTTAGTCCTATAGGAACATTCTCACTTAAGGAACCCTTGGTCTTTCACCCTGGCTTAGCTCATGTAGATAAACCAATAGTAACATCTACTAGGATTCCATCAAATTATGCATGCTATTATTGTATTAATGTTATCCATCTCACCTGATATTCATAAAATGACATGACTCTCCCCGTGTCTATCATCGAATTATGTCATAATGTCAGTTTTTATAGAATATTCATGCTCAGGACCATATGATTCTCATCCACTTTGTGCAAGCCCAAAATATGGGGAATGATAAGAATTATGTACCTTAGCTTGAATACTCTTTGTTAACTAATAAATGCCAGACATCCCTCAATGATGGAACCTATAAGATGTCATCTGTTTATCCATATCAAATCAAATGAATGGGTTAGGAATCCAACTATATTATGGACCTTCATGCCGGCAAAATCAAACTATAAACTATCAAATGATACTTTCATGACTCCTAGTAAACATATCGAATATTAATATAGGGGTAAGAACCTAAACTCCTTTTGATTGACCTTGGGCACATACAGGCTCTGGACATTATTTGAAGCTCAACAATTGACCTTCACATCGATATTATGTAGTCACCTCAAGCACATTTTAGTATCGTTTAACTTACCCTTTAGTTTTGATCAACATAATTCAAAACAGCCTAGTTTCGAGAGTGGAACCATAGTCCCTCAATGACTAAAGATTCAAAACCTACCTAGGAAAGAGATTGAATAACCTCATGGAGAAATAAGGTTGGAAGCCAGACCTTACTTGTGATTGGTTTTTTCACTGTGCAGGAAAAACTACCCAGCTTTAATCATGCATATATAATATAAATGTAAATAAGCCGTTAATCTAAAATGACTATCCAGAATGCCCATGAAGCCTTTAATCCTACTCAGATAGGGACAACCATGTCATAAGAACTACAGAATAATGAAGATAGAAATAGTTGAAAAACCCTAGTTCTATGACATCTAGAGATATCTAAAAGAACAAGCTTATCCTGATCAAGCAGATGAAAGAGATAAAGTAGTCATTCAATGATTGGCATTAAAATTCACATCACACCAGGGTATGTTATATAGAAGAACCTCGAACGATTTACAACTCCAATGTCTAAATGAAACTAAGGTTACAAGAGTAATAGAAGAAGTACATGAGGATGTTTATGGTCCGCACATGAATGGAGCAATCCTAGCTAAGAAACTAATTAGATAAAGGTGAAAGCACCTAATTTCAGGATGATGGAGTATGGATGCGATAGAGGACTCCAATGATGAAAATATTATAAATAGATCTTCAACACTTAAAGTTTGAAACCTCAAAAGTCTAAATAAGTTTCCATAAGAGTTTAATTGGTTTTTTTAAGGAAGTTTAATTAGTTTTTTTAAGGACTTAATTGTAATGTTTCTATAAGGACCTAATTGAAAAGAGTAAATCCTTTCAGGGTCCTTTTTGTAATTAAAAGTTTAAAAATGATTAAAATTCTGTAATTTCGATTGAAATTCTATAATTATAATCAGAATTATGTAATTTCGATCAGAATTACATAAAACTAATCAATAGGAATTACATAATCCTGGTCAGAATTATACGTTTTTTATCTTTTTTATATATAGTAAATAAAATTTGGTTTTCTGAATTTTCATTGGTCAAATAATATTTATCTGAATTTTCAAAAAATTAAAGTCCATTTGAAATCAAAACTCTAGAGATAGCAGGTCATAATAGGACACCTCTTTTAGCTAGGGTTTTTCTATAAAAACTCAGCTTAAACTCTCTTAAGGAGGGACCTCTCTAAAAAACCTTTCTATTTTCCTTTCCTTTTTTAGGCTTTTCCTTTTGTTCCTACATAGTGTTCAAAAAAATATTTTCTTATGACATATATGTTCTTTGAAGAAGAAGCATGAGGCTTTTGACAAGAGAACCACAAATATTGAAGATCTATTTAACAAACAACGGTGATTTTCACTAGTCTGAGGAGCAAATCAATACTGCATCCATACCATCTCTTCTCTTACTTTCTTCTATTTTTTTATATTTATTTTTTGGTTCTATTAAATTTTAATTTTATTTAATTTTTATTGTTATTTTGTTTATTTAAAAATCATAACTCTTTTTATTTGTGTTGGTGATTATGGAGAAGGTTACATGATGAGTTCACTTAGAGAACAAAATCTATAAAGATCCATGGAATGCCATGGATTGAATTTTGTAGCAGAATATAGTTTCTAGGGTCTTTTATTTATTTTTTTATTATTTTTTTGATTGTTTTATTTTGCATTTAGTTTTTTTTAGATTGTATTAATTTTTATTTTTTAGTAGGTGTAGACACCCGATTCGGTCAGCCCGTGTTAGCGAACGAATTAGGGTTTCTCAGTTTGACTGGCCCATTATTAAGCCTAATGATAAGAATGTGAAACTTGGACATAAAGATGAAGCCTGAATCTCTAAGTGGAAAGTGGACTTGAAAACCCAAAGCTTGGAAAACCCAAAACGAAGCCCAACTACCTAAATTTGGCCCAACCCACCTAGCCCAGCACAGGCCCGGGCCAAAGGGCATCACCTCAAAGTAATGAGGCGATCGCCTCTTTCGGAGCTGCTAATGAGGCAATCGCCTCACCAATGAGGCGTTGCCCCTATGGCAGCCCACTTGTAGCTGCATTTAATGCAGCTACAATCATAACGGCCAAGTGGTGTGGGCCCCACTCTCCAGACCTCTTCCTTACGTGAGGGAAAGATTTTTGGGGAAAGAAAAAAGGCTATAAGAGCTCATGATGGGCTATGAGGCTTAGGGGGATGGGAAAGCTAAGGAATAAAAGAGAAAAAAAAAGAGAGAAGAGGGGGGTTTTTCTTTTGGAAAAAAAGAGAGGAGGGAGAGAGCTCTGAAGAAAAGAAAAAC
Source organism: Mallotus nudiflorus (assembly GCA_947683625.1). Lineage (NCBI taxonomy): Eukaryota > Viridiplantae > Streptophyta > Magnoliopsida > Malpighiales > Euphorbiaceae > Mallotus > Mallotus nudiflorus. The sequence goes on along the minus strand of CANTUR010000260.1, from coordinate 1,659,443 downwards.
ACAGAGGGGAAAAGAAAAGGAAAAACATCCTCAAGAAAGGGGAGGAAGGTTGAAGCAAAGGAGTCCACTTTCTCCATAAGGGAAGAAGAAACTTGTGTCGAAAGAAACTTGTATCAAAGGTAGATACTACATCCTAGCAAGGATCTCAATCAAAATAGCTCTGAGGGCCTCTTATTTTGGTATAAAATCTGCATTTAAACTTGACATGTTCATCATTTTGTGTCTTCTTGCTTATGTGTGACTAAGCTATTAGTACATTTTAGGTTTATCTCTAGTGTGTCATGCTTGATATCTTATTTTATTGATGGATCTTTGAATACTTTTGCATATAGTCGTAGTATGATGAGTGTAGAGTGTGTATATGCATGTTTTGGTTACTTAAAGTAGAAGTTTGTATGTCTTAGGAGTCAGAGTCGGCCTGGTGCATTGCCTCATCTCAATGAGGCGATCGCCTCTTCAATAAGGCGATCGCCCCATTGACAGGCCTCCAAGAGGCCCTTTTTTGTATGTGATTCACGTGCTTTTGGCAATGAGGCAGGTTCCCCTGTTGATGAGGCATCGCCTCATCAATGAGGCGACCACCTCATTGGCAGGGTTAACCCGTTTCCTGCTTCATTTTTTTATTGTTTGTTTGTTATGACGTCTGCTTTAATATGTCCCCTTTTGACCTTAAATATGTCTGCATGATTGCATGATAGTGATAATCTTGATTACTTGATGGTTTATTTTGGTCCGTAATGTGAAAACCCTCTTTTCATATATATAGAGTCTCCTTGCGAGTATCATTACACGTAACTTCATTTTTGTGAAAGGAAGGGCTAACTGTGTGTTATTTGTAGGAATTGCTTGATGATTTCTATCATCGAGTAGTCACTTTTGTTAGTTATTCCCTTGTACATTGCATTTTTTATGTCATTTTATTGGTTTATTTTCGGTATATGTTTGGTTTACTTTCTGTATATTATTTTTTATTTAGCCTAAAAAGTGTTGTAATCCTGAATCCCTTTCCCCATTTAATTTTGAATGAATGGTTATAAATTATTATTTATTTTATTCATTGTATGTTTTGAATGTTGGGACTTAAAGGCATGAAATTGGACTAATATGCAAACTCGGACTTAATTATAAAATTTGGCAATTATACGAAGGCAATTTCATTATGTGTGGTAAATGAGGAAATAATTAAATAATTAAATGGCAATAAAACACACAACACAAATGGAGGCCAACCGCAAGGTTGGGTGAGCATTCAAATGCTCATACCTAGTTTTCGAATCCGATCTCTGATGACGGCTTCTGGGAACCTCCGTGGGATCTAGTTGCTCTACAGTGTGTCCCGGCTTTTATCCAAGTGGCAACTCCATCTCCAAATGGGCCTATGACCTATATCGTATTTCCTAGTGGGCCTCAAGCCCACACAGTGCCATGGTCGCCAAACACTTGTGCGTGCGCTAAACCCCGCCGCCTACAGTAGGTGATTGTAATAGCCCTAATAGTGGGAATAATAAAGTTTTGTGTGTGATTGTATGTTTATTTTATTTAATTGGATAGTAAAATTAGGGTTTTAAGTGGATAATTAATTAAAATTAATGGCTATAGAGATAATTAGGGTTTGTTTAATTAAAATTGAATTAGATTTAAATGGATAAAATTAAGGTTGCTTGTTAATTATTTTATTTATTTGTTGTTTATAGTCACTTTAATTAAATTAGGGTGTTTAGAAAAAATAAATTTGATTAGTTGTTTGATCTTTTATTTTATTATTTTGACTTTTTTTTTAGGCTTGTTTACTTTTTATGTTTTGGGCCCTAAGCCTAGTTTAGGCTTTAATCCATATAATTAATTTTTGGTTTAGATAGTTCTTTTCGTCCATCTTTTTAATTAGCCCATTTCATTTAATAGGTTATTAATTAATTAGGTCAATTTTAATTAAAGTACATCTTTAGGCCTATAATTAATTAAATTTAGGTTAGAGATAACTTAAACCTATTTAGTTAATTAAATATAGGCCCACCTAATTTAATTTAATTAATTTAGACTTACCCCATTAACTTAAAGCCTTTTCCATAACTTGTAGATTTAAAATCACCTTAGAATTAAAATATGTAAAATTAGGCCCACTAATTTAAATACTTCATAATTTATAGATTTAGGCACATTTTTAGAACTAAAATAAGTAGACTTAGGATCAATTAATTAAAATTAAATAGGAATTAGGCTCATTAGTCTTTAGGGTCACTTGAAAATTAACATATGTAGATTTAGCTCATTTAATTAAAATCAAGGTAGATTAGACTAACTTAGGGAGATTTTAAATGAATGCATTGTTACTTGTATATTTCATGACTAGTTTTCCTATATTTAATTACTTAAGGGTTGATATGAAATTAAATGTAAATAGAGGGTAAGATGGCAATTCATAAAGTAATTCTAAATGAACACAAGACTAAAAGAAGTTAGTATTTTGTATCCAGAATCTCCTAGCTGTGGTGCTAGCTTTCTTTTAGAGAATTGAGTACCACCATTTTCATTTTGTCTCAGTTATAACCCTGGGTGGCAACTCCTCATCTCCACGCCATGTCTTTATGACAGTGGTTAGTGTGTTCTTTAAATACCTGAGCTCAAACAGTGTCACGATTGCTAAAATCTTAGATGCACACTATACCCTACTGTCTATAGTGGAAACTCCATTAGGGATAAGTGATACTGATTCTACTTGTGTTCTTTAGAATTATTTTATTAATTATTATTTTATTCTTGCATTTATTCTATATATCCTTATTAATCGATGGCATTGGTTTATGGTTCCATGATTCCACTAGCTTAATGAGATTGTAGATTAGCTAGCCATCACTCTTAGCCTTAACTCGAATCAAGAGAGATTACTAGGCTCATCTGACCAAAGTCTATAACCCAAGTCATAAAGGGGGGTAGTCTTCTCTCAAGTTTACAAAGGATGCAGGGCCCCTCTGACCTTAGCTTATAACTCAAGTCTTAAAGGAGGGCATCTTACTAAAGGAACCTTGACCTTTTCACCAGACTCAGCTCATGTAATGGCTTAGTAACTTCTTTTAGGATTACGCAAGATTGCTTATGAATATTGCCATAAGGTATTTCTATCTATAAAGGCCTAAGCCCATACTTTATAAGCCCATTTGGGTTAATAAAGATTGTTCTAATCTTTTATACCTAGAAATATTATTTCTATGTTTTACTACTTTGAGAGATTTGGCATGCACGTCAGTTCTTAATATCCCCAGTTGATAGAAAGGCCAAGATAAAAAATCCTAGGAAAAGAGACTCACCACTGAATACGTGTGTGGGACGAATAAAGTTGGAAGAATATATGTACACTTGACTTGACTTGACTTGATATTTTCTACTTGTTGCATGGCATGTGCATCATGCATCATACTAACACTTTGCTTTTCAACCATTATAGATTCATCTGGGTTTTCCTGTGTTTGGAGTTAGAAAGGTGTCAAACTAGTGATAATGGGTTCAAGCCTGCAGTCAATTGCAAAAAAGATCCTTAACAGACGGGAGTCCTATCAATCCACTCTACTTAGAAGCTGTATAAACTCCAGCTAAACAAGTAGAAGAAATGGAACAATGAGAAGGAGGAAACTAGACCCTAAAGGATGTCAAAAGAGCATTGATGGATGATGTAAGAGTGATGATGCAAGATGAAATAAGACAAGCTCTAGCTGGATTAATGACACCACCTGCTGTTGCACCTCTTATTACGGCCAACCCACCTGTTGTGGTCACACCACCTACTAACAATGACAATGTTAGGGGGAAACCTTTAAATGTTGCTAGGAATATACCTGATGTGGAAATAAAGTTGGAGGATGTTGAGAACTACATGGTTAAAAAAGCAAGAAGGGAATCCCTCGAGCAAGTTCAAGTGCCGGAATCCAAGCAGATGAAAGCACTAGCTTAAAAGATGTTTAAAATGGAAAAATTGATGAAAGCATAAGGCATAAGACACTCTGTAAACACCCAATTTCAAGATAATAAAATATGGATACAATAAAGGACTCCAATGATGAAAATGTTATAAGTAGGTCTTCAACACTTAAAATTTGAAACTTTAAAAGTTTGAATACGTTTTCAAAAAGAGTTTCATTGGTTTTTTAAGGACTTAATTGTAATACCTTTTAAGACCTAATTGAAAATTTTAATTTCTTTCAGGGGTCTTTTTATAATTAAAAGTTAAAAAAATTAGAATTATAGAATTCCGATCGGAATTATGTAATTGCAGTCGGAATTATGTTTTTTCCGTTTATTTTTCCTTAGTTTTGATTAGTTAAAAAAATTTCTTAAATTTATTTTTGGGATTTATCTAATTCTTTAGGAAATAAAGTCATTTTAACATTGGAACTCTTAATACGAAGAACTTAGGGTTTTTTGGTTTTTTCCCTATAAAAGAAGAGCTTAGGCTCATAAAGCAAGGGACTCAACTCTCAATTCTCAATACTAAGCATTATTTTCCATACAAAAATTCTTAGTGATTTATTCGTTGGGGATTTTTCAGAAAAAGAATAATAAGTTTTGAAGGCCTATTAAAAACAACAGTGATCTTACTAGTCTAAGGAGCAATTCATTCACAAGCATCCATATACATTATCTTTTCTCTACTTTCTTTTATTTTCATTATAATTTTATTCACTAATCATTGTTTTACCCTTTTATGATGATGATTATGGAGGGGATTACATGATGACCATACTTGGAGGACCAAATCCATAGAGAATCATGGAATGTCATGGATGGAACCTTGTAGCTAAATGTAATTTCTAAGGTTTTTTTACATTTATCTAATTGTCTTATTTTTATTTTTTTCTGATTGTATTAATTTTTCATTTTTATTATTCTTAATAGTTCATTGTAATAGCTCCAATAGTGGGAATAATGAAATTTGGTGTATGTGTTCAGATGTTTTATTTTAATCTAATTAGTTAGTAAAATTAGGGTTTCAATTGGGTAATTAATTAAAATTAATGGTTATAGAAATCCTTAGGTTGTTTAATTAAAATTAAATTAGATTTAAGATGCTAAAATTAGTATTGCTTGATTGATTATTTTATTTTATTATTTATAGTCACTTTAATTAAATTAGGGTTTTCAGAAAAAGTTATATTAATTATTTGATCTTTTATTTGTTTCTTTTTGATATTTTTTATTGTTTTTGGAATTTTTTACTTATGTTTGTGTGTTTTGGTCCTTAGTCCCACATTAGGCTTTAACCCATTTAAATTTAGGTTTTTTTAGGTTTAATTAATTGAAATGAATTTTAGGCCTACAATTAATTAGATTTAGTGTAGAGATAACTTAGGCCCATTTAGTTAATGAGACATAGGCCCACCTAATTTAATTTAATTAATTTAGACTTTGCCCATTTAATTTAAGCCTTTTCATAATTTGTAGATTTAAGATCATTCTAGAATTAAAATATGTAGAATTAGGCCTACTAAATTAAATACTTCATAATTTTTAGATTTAGGCCCATTTTTAGAATTAAAATAAATACACTTAGGTTTATTTAATTAAAATTGAATAAGAATTAGGCCCATTAGTGTTTAGGCTCACCTGTAAATTAAAATATGTAGATTTAGCTCATTTAATTAAAATCAATATAGATTAGACTAACCTATAAATTGTGATGAATGCATTGTTTACTTGTATATTTCATGACTAGTTTGCATGGAGTTGATTATTTTTTAAGGGTTTATATGAAATTGCATGTAAATTGAGGATAAAGTAGTAATTCATAAAGTAATTCTAAAAGAACACGAGACTTAAAGAAGTTAGTATTCTGTATCCAGAATCTCCTAGTTATAGTACTGGTTTTCTTTTAAGGAATTGAGTACCACCATTTTTTGATTTGTCCCAGTTATTACCCTGGGTGGCGACTCTTTATCTCCACACTATAGCTTTGTGATAATGGTTAGTGTGTTCTTTAGAGCCCTGAAATCAAACAGTGTTGTGGTTGCTAAGATCTTGGACATGCGCTAAACCCTGCCGTCTACACACTTGTTTGACTTTGATTATATGATTCAATTTAAGGAGGATAAGTTGCCAGATAAGTTCAAAATGCCACAGCTATAGAAGTTTGACAGTACTAGGGACCTAAGGATCAGCCTTAGTCAATATACAACTACTATGAGCACCACTAAGGCTCCTTTGTCTATAGTTACCAAGTTATTTATACTATCCTTAGAGGATATGGCTATTAATTGGTATCATAGGTTAAAGAAGTCTATCTAAGTAGACTGGAGAGAATTGTATACTACTTTTCTAAAACAATATAGCTACAATACTAGGCTTGAAGTGTCTGTCAAGGATCTAGAATTGACCAATCAGAAACCTAATGAAAATTTTTCAAATTTTTTTAGTGACATTTATGAATAAGGCAGGATTAATGAAGAACAAACTGGCTGAGAAGGATCAAGTTAGGATGATAGTCTGAAATGTGTCACCTAATCTTCTTTTTCTCATTTTTTATCTCCTCAGCTTGTAACCCATTGTCATAAAGGTCGGGTTGTACATTATTTGATCCAAAAAGGCCTCCTTAGACCCTTAACCTTCTCTAAACCACCAAACCTAAATCTCCCTAGCTTTAACCCAAACTATTACTGCAAATTTCACCAAGTTGTTGGCCACTCCACTAACTCTTACATGCACCTTAAACATGAAGTTCAAAACCTCATAGACTCTACAAAAATCACAAACCATGAGAAATCAAATCCAAACTCAAACACTAAAAATAACCCTTTCCCAAATTATCAAAAAATGCCACCCCCAACTACCATGATGAACTTAAGAGTAAGCAAGGAAGAAGTGCTAAACTCTTTTAAGGACCTAAACCTTAAAACCAATGAGAAATCTCCTAATGCCCTTAAAGATGAGGAAAGAGTAGAAGACTTGTTGGGACAGCCTTCAGGCAAGTTCGACTATAAGGTGTTTTATTCCAAACCACCTTCTTTTGATATACCCTTCAAGTCAATTATGCCTATAGGGTGGGGTGATGAATTTGATGATAAGAAGATGCCAAATAAAAAAGAAAAATGCATGGTTGAGGTATGGAAAGATGGAAGGAAGGATCAGACTATTAGGGTTATCGACATCTGGTATAACTCTAATGAAGAAGGCACTGAAGGCTATAATGTATGGGTTGATAATCTAGAAGTCAGTCATTTTACTAGAAGTGGTAAGGGTTACAAACTGATGGAGAAAATTATATAGAGAGAAGAAGTTGCTAAAAGAGAATACTCATATGAACATGGTGATGACTTGATCCTTGAATAACTTAAGAAGGCAAAAGCAAATATGAGCATTTGGGAGCTCTTGATGCACTCAAATAGCCATATGAACGCTTTGGTTAAGGCTCTAGCTAAGATGAACATTGAAACTACTACAACCCCTGAGGCAATGGTGGCCAAGGTTACTAAGAAAAAGCACGGTGTTATCACTTTCTCTAACGAGGATTTACCAGTGGAAGGGAGGAATCATAATAAAGCCATATTCATTCTAACTGAAGTAAGAAGGAAGAGGACTAATTATGTGATAGTGGATGATGGGTTTATAATTAATGTTTGACCACTACAGATCCTACGTAATCTAGGAGTGAAGGTGGAGGATTTAACAAAATCAGACTTTATAATTAGAGCTTATGATGATAGCATAAGGAATGTAGAGGGAACATTTATGGCTCCTATAAAGACCGGACCTATGAAGGCAATAGTAGAATTCATTATGCTAGATATCCCTATCACATATGCCTTGCTCTTGGGTAGGCCTTGGTATCATATTTTAGGAGGAGTGCCTTTAACTGTACATCAAAATGTGAAATTCCTACTGGGTGGAGAAGTGGTGATGCTAGTATGAACAAGATGGTGTCTGTAGTTATGGATAGTCAGAAGCAGGTAGTTACCCCTCTTAGTTTCTAAATAGCCATAATCTTTGATGGAATTAAGAAGGACCCAAGGGTTATGAGTATGACTAAGAAGATGAATTATCGACTCGGACAAGGACTAGAAAAGAATGAGCAGGGAAGCCCAAAACTCCCAAATTTCAAAAGCTAAGATGATACAAGGGGATTAGGCCATATAGGAGTTGGATTTTGTAGTAAAAGAGCTAGAAGAAGGCTTTTCAATGAGAATAACCTCTTAAAGAATGTGGGACCGCTGAAGGATAGCTTTGTCAAAGAAAGGAAAGAGAAGTTCTACTTGTTGGGTTTTGTGATGCAAACGCAGCGGAAAAATTAAAATTTGTCACATTCCCAAGCCAGGATCCATGTAATTTGACTAATTGATTAAATCTAGGGTTTTTAATAATCTTACCAAAATGCAGAAGAGGCAAGATTCTCTGGAAGGATGAGAGGAGGTTCACACCGATGACACCTTACCTCGAGCTTTTTGGCTTGGTTATTCGAATCAAGATGTCTCCAAAAGGATGCGTCCTCTATAGGTATCCACACGAACAACCCTTCACAAAACGAATTTGAGTGTGTGTGCTAGCAACCTCTTGACTGTCTCACAAATCAAGAACAAAAAAGAAAAACTCTGTCTTTTTTTTCTAAGAGGAAAGAAAATAAATTTGGAGGCAAAAACAAGTGTGTGAAACCCTAGAGAATATAACATATTTATAGACTCCAAGTTAGGGTTTCACTTACCAATAACCTTTTGGTAATTTTCTATTTATTATATTCTGATTTTGTTTAAAAACAAATCAAAAATAATATCTTATTTATTTATTTAAAATAACATTTATCTTAAATAAATAAATAAATAAAACACTTTAATTATTTATTTCCACAGAGTTTATTTTGGGCTTATTAAACCCATATCCGTTTTGGGCTTGTTCTAAGTGTGTGACCCTGTAGGTTCACATAACATTGGCAGTGGGCCTAAATCTCTATTTAGGCCTACAAGTCATAAGTGGCCTCTAGCAAGACATTATGACTACCCAAGTCATATGAAGTCAATAATCCGACATAACCTAATTACAGTGAATTTTATTGTCCCTTTATCACATGATATCTTAATTGAACATAAGACATAGAATGTCATCCTTATATAGTTCAATATTATGACTTGATTCCAAGTAGACTGAAAATTATAACTCTTTATCAATTCATTTCAGCATGGCCATGCATTTTCATTCAGTCTATCTCATCAAGGGGCCTTTAGATATCTTTCTCATATTAATGAGGGATAAATTCCTTATAAATCACTCACATTCCTCACATAACTAATTTTATATCCAACAACATTCTTTTAATCATCCGGTTAAAGACAATGTTAGAATGTGTCAAAACATAAAACAGCTATGTAGAAATCCATGATGATTTCAAGGTCAAAGGGCCGAAATAAATTACTGTGATAAGAAATACTTATGACAATAATCTATGTAGTATTCTCATAGTGGGTCAATCCAGTACATGATCTCTCATCATGTACCTATGAGTTGAGTTAATATCTCATATTTATGATTAGTAAAACATAACCATCAGTCAACATCATACTAGCCTTAATACTTTAATATTCATATAATGAATAAATGGCTAGGGATAATTAGAATAGAACTCTTATTTTAATCTAAGGGTTTTACTATCAAGTCACATACTTGATGGCCTTAGTAAGAATTAACCATTCATGCAATTATCATAAAATCAAATGATAATATAATACTTCTTTATTAATAAAATAAGAAAGTCAATACATAATCACAAATGATTGACCTAGTGCATATCACTAACACTACTTGGGTGAGTCCAAGTAGCTGGTGTGAGTATTCCTAGGTTTGAGATCTTTAAGAAGCAGATATTTGAGGGTGTGGTGTAAGACAACAAAGAAAAGGTGACTAAGAGAATTGCTGAGAAGATGAAGACTGAAGCCATCAAAGAGTTGCTTTGTCTGCCACCTAATGAAGAACCACCATATGATTTAGCTAGCATTATTAATAATAGTTATAGTGATGTTTTTTTATGAAGAAACTAATGTAATAATGTCTAGTCTGTTTGAGGATGAAAACTTTATTTTTCTTATGGTTAATAATATGAACTCTGGTTTGGCTTATTTGTGTGATGTTAATTATGATGTTCTTATGCATTTTAATAATGATCGTTCATGCATGTTTGACATTAATTCTATTCAATTAGATTCATTAAACATTGGCATAAATAAACAACCAAAGCACATTTCTATATCATATGATTTAACTCCTGAAGAGAGGGAAAATTTTGAGAGAATACTAACAAAAGAAAGGTAGTATTTGCTTGGTCCTATGAGGATATGCAAAGTTTAGACAGAGAAATTATAGAGCACTATATTCTAATATATCCAGAAGCTAAACCTATTAAGCAAAAATTTCATAGGTTAAGACTAAAATGGGAAAAGATAAGGGAAGAAATTGCTAATCAAATCCAGGCTAATTTTCTAGAAGTGGTAGAGTACCCTCAATGGCTAGCAAACATAGTACCAGTTCCCAAAAAAGATGGAAAATTTTGGATGTGTCTAGATTTTAGAGATTTGAATAAAGCATGCCTAAAGGATGACTTTCTTTTACCCTATATTGATGTGATTATTGATAATGTAGCATCTAGTGTAATGTACTCTTTCATGGATGGTTTCTCAGGTTATAATCAGATAATGATGGCAGTTATGAACAAGATCAAAACTACTTTTATCATGGAATGGGGGACATATTGATACAAGGTGATGCCCTTTAGGGTTAAAGAATGTAGGAGCAACCTATCAAAGAGTAGCCACCACTCTATTTCATGATATGATGCATAAAGAAGTTGAAGTGTACGTTGATGATATGATGGTTAAGTCAAAAATAAGGGAAGGACATTTTGAGGCTTTAGATAAGTTTCTGGCAAGAATAGAAAGATACAACCTAGGGCTTAATCTAAAGAAATGTATCTTTAGGGCCACTTCTCGAAAGTTGTTAGGGCACATAGTCAGCAGTGAGGGAATAAAAGTTGATTCAGAAAAGATCAAGGCCATTCAGGAGATGCCAACACCAAGGACAAAGAAAGAAGTATGATGGTTTATTGGGAAAGTACAGTACATTAGTAGGTTTATTATGAAACTCAGCATGGTTTGTGATCCAATCTTTAAACTCTTAAGGAAGAATTAACCAATAGAATTGAATGAAGAATATTGGAAAGCCTTTAAGAAGATTAATGAATACCTTACCAATCCACCTATGTTAAGACCACCAAGACAAGGTAAACCCTTAATCTTATATTTGGCTTTAGAGGAAAAAGCAATAGGGCAATGCTAGCTCAAGAAGGGCCATAAGAGGTAGAGTACAAAGTGTATTATTATCTTAGTAAAAATTTCTTGCCGTATGAAGAGAAGTATGATATTATGGAAAAGACATGTTTGATTATAATATGGGCTACAAGGAAGCTAAGGCATTATTTCCAGTCTTACAAAGTACAAGCTATTTTAAAAATAGATCATTTAAAGTACTTGTTTCAAGCACCAATTTTAATTGGAAAGATGTCTTGATTGTACTTCTTATTGAGTTTGATTTAGTGTATGTCACTACTAAGGTCATTAAAGGTAGAGCAGTAGCAAAATTCCTAACACAGAATGCAGTCAAAGGAAATGAGTAGTGGAATTTAGAGTTTTTGAATGAGAACTTAGCAGTAATAGAACAACGTGAATGGAGGCTTTATTTTAATGGAGCTATGAATAATAGAGGAGCAAGATTAGGAGTAATCTTTATCACACCAGGAGGAGAAACCATCCCAATGGCTAAGAAATTAGACTTCAAAGTTACAAACAACATGGCCGAGTATGAGGCATGTATCTACGGGGTAGAAGCAGCACTAACAGTTGAGCTAAAGACCTACTGGTTTATAGATATTCCATGTTAGCCATTAGCTAGGCTAACGAGAAGTGGGAACTAAAAAAGGAGAGGTTGAAACCTTACATCTACTATTTGAAGAAGTTAATAAGAAATTTCACTAAATGTCTCTTCATGCATTTTCCAAGAGATAAAAATCAAATAGAGGATGCCTTGGCAATGCTTTCTTCGATGTGGGACAAACTGATGGTGTCAATGATAAAACCTTTAGTAATAATGAAAACAAAAGCTCCATGTTATGGTGAAGAATAAATTATGAGCATTCAGATAGGGCCAAAAGAAAAGCCATGGTTTTATGATATTTAAAGATTCATTGAGGAAAGGAAGTACCCAAATGAAGTGACTTTAAAATAAAAATATGCTCTTCGTGTTCTTACACACCATTATGCAAGTCATTATAGGGTATTATACAGAAGAATGTCGAACAAAACGCAATTGAGATGTCTCAAGAAGGATGAAGCAAAACAAATGATGAAAGAGATTCATGCAAGGGTTTATGGATCTCATATGAATGGGATAATTTTGGCAAATAAAGTAATTTGATAAGGGTACAATTGGATGAGCATGGAAAAAAATTATATCTAAATAGTGACATAATGCCATCATTGCCAGATACATGGGAATCTCAATCATCTTTCCCCTATAATGTTAAATAGTTTAACATCTCCATGGCCCTTTGTAGCATGGGGGATAGATATAATAAGGGAGATAAGACCAACCGCCTCAAATGAGCATAAATATATAGTGGTAACAATTAACTATTTCTCTACATGGATAGAAGTAGAATCCTTTGGTACCTTGAAGGCTATATAGATGGCAAGGGTCACTGAGAAGAATCTCATTTGCAGATATAGGATCCCACATCATGTTGTGATAGACAATGGTGTTCAGTTTCAAGCAAAGATGACTGAGTTATTATAGAGATATAAGATTGAGCATCATAAATCCTCACCTTATTGACCTCAGGCTAATGGTGAAATTAAAGCAGCTAATAAGAATATAAGGAGAATCCTCTTTAAGATTGTGAAAAATGCATAAAGATTGGTTTGAGTATCTCCCTTTTTCCTTATAGGGATATAAAACTACAACACGTACTACTATAGGACAAACACCATTCTCATTAGTAAATGGTTGTGAAGCAGTTTTGCCTATAGAGATAGAAATTTATATCTCTAAATGAGAAAAGGATGGATGCTTTATTGCACACTTAGATTTACCATAGAAGAATAGTAAGAGCCTTTAACAAGAAGGTTAAATATGGAAAGATAAAGGCTAGAGATATGGTGCTAAAACAATCAAGGGTAGTGGTATTTGATCTAAGAGGAAAATTTAGACCAAATTAGGAAGGACCGTATTTAGTCAAGACTATTCTACCCAATGGACCTACAAAGATATCAGATCTAGAAGGGAATGAGTTCACTGAGCCAATCAACCTAGATTACCTCAAAAAATACTATCTTTAAAAAAAAGGGTCTATTGGCTAAAAAAACCTTTAAAGGCTAGTTAGGCAAAAATTAGGACATTCCCACTATTCAGAAAATTGATAAAGGGCTGGCAAATAAAATTAGGGAATAAGGTAAAAAAGGTGATCCCACTGATTAGAAAACTCGTAAAGGGCTAGTTAGGCAAAAATTAGGAAAATAAAAGTGAGAGAAAAATGTTTAATTAGAAAATTTGAAAGGACTAGCTGATAACAGGAGTTATGCCATGTGATGTAAGAAATGTACTCATTTTAGCCCTAATTAATGAATGTTTATGTTTCTTTTTTTTGTGACTCATCTAGTAATACTTGAGTCCTTTGGTACTTAGCAACTCCTGGTGGTTTTGTAGCTTGCATGATAACTTAAGCCTTGTAATAGTCATTAGTAGTTAGATCAACATTCAAGTGGATGTTCCACTCTAATGTTCTGTGAGGCCATAGGTTCTTCACTTTGTCCAGAAAGTCTTGTCTTTGAGGAAAGCCTTCAAAGTTAGACATGATAGTCATAATAAATTATGGATAACCATATTGAAGGAAAAGGCATGAAGGGGAAAAGAAGGTCAAAAAATGCAACCTAGAAGTAGGAAGACAATGGACAAATAGGTTAATGGTTACAAATTTCAACCTCCACCAAGGATAGACCCATGTAATCTCAGTGTCAGCAATGCCTTTCATCCAATCATTCCAGTGATCTATAGTACACTAGTCCTTAATCGTTAATGGATAAGATTGTAGATGGTTGATAAATCAAAGCATTGGTGGGAGCATTAAGCAGACTTAATTTCTCCTGTAATCAAATCTGGAAAAAAATTGTAAGTTGAAAACCCAAAAGGGCAACTTAGGAAAAAAAAAAGGGTTACATACCTAAAGGAGAAGCAAACTACCTAAGAATTGATTCTAAATCTTGAAATTATCTAATCCGATGATAGTTTCAGCAAATATGACAAGCATAGGGTCAGCTCTAGTTTCCACTTATTCTAGGATACTGACAATCCTTATATCAGCATCTCCATGAGAAGCCACTAGCAGAAATTGGGAAAATAAGCAAAAAGAGATAGTCCTAATCTAGGTAGCATTGTTCTTGTCCCTAGTCCTATGAGAAGTAATCAAAGAAGAAAGACTGATAATATCAAGTTTATGTGCATGCATGTAAATGTCACCTAGGGGCATATCAAAGAAAGCCACTAGTCTACTGGGAAACTGCATCTTAAGATCAGGGAGAGCAATCACAGCAGTTGAGTCTAAAGAACAACCAAGAATAGCAGTAAACTCCTCAATTAATGGACATAGCTCTTATCCATTGAATCTAAATACATGGTCCTTGACATCCCAGAAGGTGGTGGCAGCATGAAGAAAATTGTGGTCTATTTTTAGATGTTGAAAGGATTTCACAGATTTGACATGAAAGGATAGTAGTTTGTTCCAATCATCTCCATTAAGACTTTTAAGAAATTTCTTCATCAAATTAAGGGTGGTTTGTGTCATAATGAAAGAAAATAAAAAAAGGGATAGAAAATAACCCTTTTACAATCCCCTTATATAGGTGCAAAGGCTAACATGGATAGGATTAGGATTTTACATTTTTATATTGAACTCAAATCAGGAATCAAAATGGAAAAGAGCAAAGAAATAGAGTTAGACTTTTGATCAAAAATCTAGAATTCCGATCGGAATTCTAGAAATCCTATCAGAAATCTGGAAATCTGATAGGAAATCTAGAATGCCAATCAAAATTCTAGAAATCCAATCAGAATTCTAGAAATCTTATCAGAAATCTATAATTCTGATCAAATTCAGATTTCCTAGATTTTCAATAAAAAAGGATTAATTAAATTTTAGGGTTTGATCCAAAATAAAAGTCCACAATCCATTCAGAAAAAGGGAAGCAGTTCACAGTGAAAAAAGGGAAGATAAAGTACAATCATGAAAGCACAAGTCCTAAAGATAAAAAGATCAATCATCGTGAGCTTCAATGTCTGGCCAAGACTCCACCCTCTAGTTGGATCGTTGCTCTAATTTGGGGGCATAGAAGTCCAGTGCCAAGATCATCGAAGCCAAGACCAGTAAGCTATTGACGAAGCCTCTCGTTCTCACACTCCAAATCCCGAGCATAACTTTGTTACATTAGGAATAGCTAGAATCATACATATCATAAATAATATAAATACATTTGCATACTTGTTATAAATACTAACCCTCCAACTATTAGTGATCTATATAGTAAATAAACTCTAGGATGAGGCGAGTCCATACAAATACTCTGCCTATGTCCGAGGGACATGTAAAGTAAAAGTATACTAATTCAGCAATAAGTGTTAGTTTGTACAGGATTAGAAATTCAAATTGCACTTACATTTGAAGCATTAGGAGGAGAGAAGCTAGGAATCTAAGCTACATCAAAATACATGCGCTCCTCAATGGGAGTCTATACTGTAGGAGCCCAGTAATACATAGACCTATCAAATGGTAGAACATCACCCAGAATGGTACTCGAAGAAGTATTACCTCGAGCAGCCCCACTGTGTTGAGTATGCTCAACCTCCTACTCAGCCCTCTTAGTGTCACCCTCAGTCTCCTCCTCCATAGCAATATTAGTAGCTTCTTCAACCTAGATAGAAAAGTAAGTGTCATCTGCAGTGATGAAAGAGATGAAGCAAAATGGTAATAGCGATGAAAGAGACAAAGTAAGATGGTGACTGAAAGCATACTGTAGATGGCGGGGTTTAGTGCGCGCCCAAGATTTTAGTAATAGTGACACTATTTGAGCTTAGGACTCTAGAGAACACACTAACCAATGTCACAAAGACATGGCATGGAGATGAGGATTCGCCACCCAGGGTAATAAGTAGGACAAATCGAAAAGGTGGTACTTGATTTCCTAAAAGAAAGCTAGCACCAAAACCAAGAGATTCTAGGTACGGAATACCAACTTCTTCCAATCTCATGTTCATTTAGAATTACTTTATGAATTATTAAATTATCCTCTATTTACATGCAATTTCATATAAACCCTTATTATAACAATTAACTCCAAGGCAAACTAGTCATGAAAATATAAGTAAATAATGCATTTAATCAAACATATAATCCCTAAGTTAGTCTAATATACATGGATTTTAATTAAATGAACTAAATCTACAAGTTTTAATAAATGAGCCTAAAGACTAATTCATGTTAATTTTAATTAAATGAACCTAAGTCTATTTATTTTAATTCTAAAAATGGCCGAAAACTACAAATTATGAAGGTATTTAAATTAGTAGGTCTAATCCTACATATTTTAATTCTAAAGTGATCTTAAATCTACAAGTTATGAAAAAGGTTTCAATTTAAATGGGCTAAGTCTAATTAATTTTATTAAATTAAGTGGGCCTATGTCCAATTTACTAAATGGGCCTAAGTTATTTCTAACCTAAATCTAATTAATTATGGGCCTAAAATACATTTTAATTAATTAAACCTAAAAACCTAAATTTATATGGGTGGATTAGAATCTAAGATGGGCTTAAGGCCCAAAACATATAAGAATAAACAAACAAGCACAAAACGAATAAAAATAAATAAACAAGCCCTAAACTAAAATAAACAAACCCAAAACACAAATAAAACATATCAAAACAATTAAATTAAAAATTAAACAACTAATTAAATTATTTCCTTCTAAACCCTAATTTTCATTAGCATGCAACCTAAATTAATCTACTTTCTCCATTAATTTTAATTAATTACCCAATTAAAACCTTAATTTTACTAACCAATTAATCAAAATAAACAAACAATCACACATAATTCCATTATTCCCACTATTTGGGCTATTACAATAATGTATTGAAAATAACAATAAAAATAATTAATACAATCCCAAAAATAAAGCAATAAAATAAAATAATAAAAAAAACCTAGAAACTATATCTCTACAAGGTCTTATCCATGGCATTCCATGGACCTCTTATGAATTTGATTCTCCAAATTTGATCATTATGTGTTTTCCTCCATAATCACCATAAAAAAGAATAAAAATTATTATTAGTGAATAAACTATAAAATAATATAATAAAATTAAAAATCAATAAAATCACAAAAAGAAATAAATAAATCAAATAAAATTGAACAAAGAAAAGATGATGCTTATGGGTGATTTTAATGAAGTGCTCCTCATATTTGTAAAATCACCATTTTTTATAGGTCTTCGAATATCATTCTTCAAAAATTTTTCAAAGATCCTTTTAATAAATAAAGCAAAAATAAATTTGCAAAGAATAATTTTCTTTTTTTTTCTCATTTTTTTCTTTTCTTCATTCTTTTTTTCTTTTTTCCTTTCCTCTCTTCCCCCATTTTTCAAAGCAAAAGCCCTCCTTTTATAGCAATACATCTTGAAACCCTAGTTATAAATTGATTCCTAAAAGACTTCTATTTCCTTTAAAACATTATCAAAATAATTTTAGGAGAATTTCAGACCAATTAGGACTCAATTTATCTAGAAATTTCAAGAGTTATCTAGAAATTTCAAGAATTTGCAGGAGTCTAATTCCGACCAGAATTGTGAAATTCCAATTGGAATTACATAATTTTGATCTGAATTTCCAATCAGAATTACGTAATTTTGATCACCTTTTTTATAAATTTTAATTACATAAAGGTCCTTGAAAGAATTTAAGTTTTTCAATTAGATCCCTAAAAAGCATTACAATTTAGTCCATAAAAACATTAAATCCTTTCTTTAAAAAAATGCAATTAGACCCTTTAAGTTTCAAAGTTTCAAATATTGAAGACCTAGTCATGACATTTTCATCATTAGAGTCTTTTGTCATATCCATAACTCATTATCCTGAAATTAGGTGTCTACAGTTGCCCCTCTTTGTAGCTACTTGTATGACAAATTATGGCAAAGTAAACTAGCACCCGATTTCTTAATTGAAAGTTAGGATACTTACTTGTGCTTCATGAAGCTTTTTCTTATGAACTTGCTATACTTGAATGTACAACATTGATTTGAAATGGCATATCATACTCGGCCATATGATAATGACTATATTTGGTCATATAGTCTTGGGTGAAAAGAACTCATTGTACTCGATCGTACAATGCTAACTATATTTGGACGAATAATCTGAATTGAAAAGGAACATCACACTTGGTTGTATGATGCCGATTATACTCGGTCATATAATCTTGATTAAAAATACATTATACTTAGTCGTACAATGCTGACTACACTCAATCGTATAATCTGTTTTGAAAAGAAACATCACACTCGGTCATATGCTGTCGATTATACTCGATCATATAATCTTAGTTGAAATTACATTATACTCAGTCATACAATGCCAACTACACTTGATCATATAGTCTATTTTGAAAAGAAACATCACACTCGATCGTATGATGCTGATTATACTCGGTTGTATAATCTTGATTGAAGATACATTGCACTCAGTTGTACAATGCCAACTATACTCGGTCATATAGTTTGAATTGTTTTATATGATTATGCTGCAATCCATTATTACTCGTAATTAGTTGTAACCCTTTCATTGCTTACAAATTGACTACAATCCTTTCATTGCACGCCTTTGAAAATGCTACAGTCCATAACTGCTCGTGATTAGCTACAACCATTCATTGCTCACTGATGATGTTGCAATCTATAATTGCTTGTGATTAACTGTAGCCCTTTCATTGCTTGCTGATGATGTTGCAGTCCATAACTGCTCATGATTAGCTGCAACCCTTTCATT
This sequence comes from Mallotus nudiflorus, assembly GCA_947683625.1. Lineage (NCBI taxonomy): Eukaryota > Viridiplantae > Streptophyta > Magnoliopsida > Malpighiales > Euphorbiaceae > Mallotus > Mallotus nudiflorus. The sequence continues at coordinate 1,640,336 of CANTUR010000260.1, read as the reverse complement.
GCTCACTGATGATGCTACAATCCATAATTGCTCGTGACTATCTGCAACCTTTTTGTTGCACACTGATGATGCTACAGTCCATAACTGCTCACAAATTGACTGCAATCCTTTCATTGCTCGCCTTTGATAATGCTACATTCCATAACTGACTTCTGATTTTAACTAACTATAACCCTCTCGTTGCTCACCTGTGATGCTGTAATCCTTAATTGCTTATAAATTGTCTGCAATCCTTTCATTTCTCATCTTTTATAATGTTACAGTCCATAACTGCTCATGAATTGGCTGCAATCCTTTCATTACCTGCCTTTGATAATGCTACAGTCTGTAACTACTCATGAATTTTATCTTTGGTTGTTTGAGTTGAATGCTTTGAATTTTTAGTACTGACTGACTTTAAATTTTACTATACTGACTAATTAGAGTTTCTGTGTTGACTAATTTCAATTTCATTGTGTTAACCATCTCTACCAGTTGGGTGCTCTTTCTTCTGGATTTGTAAATTCCTATAGACATGTTGAAGTTAGTTTCAATCATGATGAATGCACAAAAGTACTTTATAATATTGAAAATTTTATAAGAAAATTCATCACTTTTCATGAGATAGCGTACACTCAACAAATCTCACTATTTTTTATTTTCATGACTATCATTTATTTGCCATTTGCAAGGTCAGAGGCATTATTAACCATCTTATGCTGAGAGAATATCGTTTACTAAGTGAAGAGCTTACTTCCACACCTAATTTTAGGGAGAATTTGCTAAACAAAACTCATGGAAATTGAGCTTAAAAATATTAAATTCAGAGTATCAAAATAGCCTTTGAATTATTTTTATGCTTTCCTTTTTTATCCAAGTATTCCCCCGCCTTTCTCATATTACTCAGTTTGGATACCGTTGGAAAGGTCCTTTGGATACTCATACTCGTATAGAGCATTGGAGTAAATAAAGATTTTTTTTTTGCATGGTCCTCTTTTAGTATTCCCCTACCTTTCTTATATTACTCAACAAGGATACCACCAAAGGCTTTATGTTAATACTCTTACTCATTTTTTAGCATTGGAGTAAATTATGCTTGGTTTTTTTCAATTCTCCTCTTAGTATTCCTTACCTTTCTTATATTACTCAGTGTGGATACCATCAAGGGATCTTGTACTCATACTCATTTCTGAGCATTAGAGCAGATTATAAGCACATTTATTATTCAAAAGACTAAAATGATACTTTGAAATTCAACCAATTTATGCTTCATGTCCATATATTTTATCTTTTGCATTTTCTTCCCCTCATTTGGGTACAAAGCAAGCATTAAATTGATTAGAGTTTATAAACTATCAGCACAAAATTGTTAACTACTCATCTAAATTCTACGAGGCTAATAAAAGAAAGCCATTATGATCAAAAGTCATGAGATAAGCTTTTCGCATATGATCTCATGAAGTGGATAAATTTACTTTCAATTTATGAATTTTATGATTGAGATGGTTCTTTATTACATAATCTAAGGAAATAAAGTTCTTTTACTTCCCTTTATTATCTTGATGAGTGTTTTCCATGCAAGATGATACTTCTGATGAATGATTAGCATTTGCAACCTTTCCCATTCTTGTTGATGTATCAATTCCTTTCACCTTCTTCATTCTCTTTTATTCTTCCCTACACAAACTACTATAAGTTAGTATGGTCTATTCGAAAGTGAAGAACTTTTGTTAAAATGCAATGTTATTCTTTTTTGCATTCTTCCCTTTAGATTTGTCTCCGATCGCAAGATCATAATACTCCACCATTGAAGTTTTGACTTTGGGTTGCATTTGTATTATCACCTTTCCATTAATGCTATGGTAGAGGGCTTCATTTCTCTTCTTGATATCTCCTGGAAAAAAGGTTCAAGGTTTAGAGATCTTATTTCATGATCAAATGATTTTCAGAGAGCATTCATTTTAAGTTTTGAGTGCCTTCTTCCTTTTTTAAGGTCAGCAAATGTATGCTGACATGTTGGACTTTCTCATCACTATATTCCATACCCTACACTCGTTTGACTGTTGTGGAGAGTTATTCCAAAGGATGCTCTAGATGAGGTTATGGAGATGGATACTAAATCTTAGGAGCTTGAGCATCCTATCTAGCCTTTTGAGATTGCTAAGATGAGGTTTCTTGATAATGTTGCTCTTCTTATTTTACTCTTTTAGATGCTTCACACATAAATACTCTGACTACTTTCCTATACTTTCACAACACTAATTTCAAATTTAGTAGCTGAGTATTTGCACAATCTTGACTAGGCTTAAAGACTTTATTATGCAAAGTAGGTATAGGCTTACGTATTGAATGCTTCATTATTGGTGCTTCTAATGTTAGAGCTTCATATACAGTTCATTAGACTGATGACTAGGCTAGTAAGTGGGGTCCATGGCTTGACACTAGAGCTTATGATTGATCAATGCACTATTGAACTTTTCTTTTTGCCATTGCTTTTGCTGCATGATACCCAATGTACTTGTATGGTTCTTTCTACCCTGAGATCTCTTATACTAGCTCTTATACTTCAATGTTCCATCTTTACTCTTTGAATGTAAAATTAATTTGCCCCCAGAGCTACATTTTGCCCCCAATTCCATTCTAGATTCATTCATGTTATTCTAGCAGTCTTTTTTTCATTTTCATGTCCAAGAGACCCCCTTCGCTCACTACTGTTGTTGATCCTTTAACTTACTAACCCTATTAGTTGCAATCTCATGCATTGGAGATGTAAAGGAATGGGCAAACTAACTAAAGCGAGTTCTTGATAATGAAATCAACTGGACTTGCACTTTGAAGAACTCTTAAGCAAAGTATGAAGCTTGATGTTGATGCAATGATTGATGATAGTTATAGGATAAGATTTTCAATGCAAGTTATTGAGCCACCTAAATTCTTAAGATAGACACTAGGCTTACAAGGAAAATTACAAAAGGGGTGGCAAAAAAGAAAATATAACTGAAATAGTGATCTCATAGCTATGATTTAGCTTTCATTATGTATTGTCTTTCTATTCAAATACTTATGTAGTATGATAAAGACAAATATGCAATATTTAAACAACAATTTAAAATTCAATTTTAATCATTCATTAGGGCAAAAATGAGAGCATTCATTACATCACATAATACAACTCCTGTTACCAGCCAATCCTAATTTCTTCTCTCTAATTTTTGCCTTACTGTTCTTTTTCTTTTTTCTCTCTTTTTTCTCTTTTTTTATTCTTTTTATTATTATTTTTTCTCAAATTTCCTATCTTCAGAAGTTACATCATGTGATATATGTATGTTCTTTGCATTTTTGCCCATGCTGCATTTGTGCCCATGCTGAATGAATCTAATTGAATTAAATTGAATTTATGTCAAACATGCATATGCAATCAATATCATGATGCATAGTACCATTAGGATGTACATTACATAAGTAAGCATGATCATACTTCATATTATCAATCACTAAAACAAAAAAAAAACTAAAATTTTATTTAAAGAAGACAATAATAAAATCTATTTCCTATTCTAGATGCTAAGGATGTTGGGTCTCATAGTAGTTATCCTTGAGGCGACTAACATAATAATTATTCTTGCATTTTCTTGTTGACTATTTGCATGACTTTATCTTTCTGTTCCTCAAATGTACATTTTTCTTCCTTGTCTAATAGCTTCTCATCATCAAACTCATCACCCCATCTTGTAGGCACAATCAACTTGAAGGGTATGTCAAAAGAAGGTGGTTTGGTGTAAACCACCTTATAGTTGAACTTGCCTGAAGGTTGACCCAATAATTCTTCTGCTCCTTCCTCATCTTTAGGGGCATTAGGAGATTTCTCATTGATTTTAAGGTCTAGGTCCTCAAAAGAGTTTAGCACTTCATCCTCGCTTACTCATGAATTGATCATCATGGTAGTTGGGGATGGTACATTTTGGTAGTTTAGGAAAGGATTGTTTTTAGTGCTTGGGTTTTTAAGGCCTGTGATCTTTCTAGAGTTTATAAGGTTTTGGATTTCACGTTTGAGGTGAATGCAATTATCTGTGGAGTGTTGGAGGTTTTGATGGAATTTGCAATGCTTGTTTAGGTTATGGCCTGGGGTTTTTGGGGTTGGTGGCTTTGGATTAGCTAAAGGTTAAAGTAAGCCCTTTTGCATTAGGCGCTCTAAGACTTTTGAAAGTGATTAGTTAAAATTAAAGAATCTCCTTGATTATTAAACAGCATGCACTTCCACAATCTAGCTAGTGCTTCCTTACTGTATGCCCCTAGTTGGGTAGTTCCTTATGCTGGTGCCTTTATCAATCCTATTTTTCTCATTCTTAATCTCCTCAGCTTGCAACCCATTGTCATAAAGGTCTAAAAATGTCTTAGGGTTCATCATTTGTAACCTCTCAACCAGATTAGGTGACACGTTTTGGACTATCATCCTAACCTGATCCTCCTTAGCTAATTTGTTCTTCATTAATCCTGCCTTATTTATGAATCTAATTAGAAAATCCAAAAATGATTCATTAGGATTTTGCTTGGTCAATCCTAGATCTCTGATAGACACTTCAAGCCTAGTATTGTGGTCATATTATTTTAGAAAAGCGGTGCACAACTCTCTCTAGTTCGCGCGGATGAACTTCTCCAACCCATGATACCAATTGATAGCCATGCCCTCTAATAACAATATAAATAGCTCAGTAACCACAGACAATGGATTCTTAGTGGTGCTCATGGTATTTGTGTATTAACTAAGGTGAATTATTAGGTCCCCAGTACCATCAAACTTCAGCAGTTGTGGCATCTTGAATTTATCAGTCAATTTATCCTCCCCGAATTGCAGCATATCATCAAAATCAAATGAGTATCTGATGTCCTGTCCTCTCATCAATTCCTCTATCTTGGACATTTTCTGAGTCAGTGCCTTCATCTGCTTGGATTCCAGCTCTTGAACTTACTCCAATGATTCCTTTTTCGCCTTTTCAACCATATAACTCTCAACATCCTGAAGTTTTATTTCCCCAGCATTGTCATTGTTAGTAGGTAGTGTACCCACAACAGGTGGATTGGTCACAATAGGTGGATTGGCAACAACAGGTGGATTGGCAGCAACAGGAGGTGCAACAATAGTAGGTGGTAGCATCAGTCCAGCCAAAGCCTGTCTTAACTCATCTTGCATTATCACTCTCATGTCATCCATTAATGCTCCTTTGACATCCTCTAGGGTCCAGTTTCCTCCTTCTTGTTGTTCCATTTCTTTGACTTGTTTTGGTTGTGCAACTTCTACGTAGAGTGGGTTGATGGGACTCCTTTCCAGTCTACTGAGGATCTCTTTCACAATCAATTGTGGACTTGAATTAGTTCTCACTGGTCTACCACCCTTTTGACTCCAAACACAGGAAGACCTGGATGAATCTATAATGGCTGAAAGACAAATGTTAGTATGATGCATGATGCACGTGCTATGCAACGGGTAGCTAGTAACAAGTTAGGTATACATACATCCTTCCAACCTTATTCATCCCACACATATATTCAATGGCGAGTCTCTTTTCCTAGGATTTTTTGTCTTGGTCTTAATATCAACAGGGGATATCAGGGACCAACGTGCATGCCAAATCTCTCTTAAAGTAGTAAAATATAGAAACAATATTTCTAGGTATAAAAGATTAGCCCAATCTTTATTAGTCCAAATGGGCTTTTAAAGTATAGGCTTAGGCCTTTATAGATAGAAATACCTCATGGCAATATTCACAAGTAATTTGGGTAGATCCTAGGGGAAATAATTAATCCATTATATGTGGTTAGGGTCCAATAAAAAGGTCAAGGTTCCCTTAGCAAGATGCCCTCCTTTAAGACTTGAGTCACATGCCAAGGTCAAAGGGGCTTGGCATCCTTTGCAAAGTTGAGAGAAGACTACCCCTCTTAAGGACTTCGGTCACAGACCTTGAATCGAGTTAATGCTAAAAGTGATAGTTAGCCAATTTACAATCCTATAAAGCTAGTGGAATCATGGAACTATAAACCAACGCCATCAGTTAATAAGGACATGCAGAATGAATGCAAGAATAAAATAATAATTAATAAAATAATTCTAAAGAACACAAGTAGAATCAATATCTTTTATCCCTAGTGGAGTTGCCACTGTAGATGACGGGGTTTAGAGCACGCCCAAGATTTTAGCAACCGCAACACTGTTTAAGCTTAGGGCTCTAGAGAACACACTAACCACAGTCACAAATACATATCGTGGAGATGAGGAGTCACCACCCAGGGTAATCATTAGGATAAATCAAAAAGGTGGTACTCAATTCCATAAAAGAAAGCTAGCACCACAACCAGGAAATTCTGGGTACGAAATACCAACTTCTTTCAATCTCATGTTCGTTTAGAATTACTTTATGAATTACTACATTATCCTCTATTTATATGCAATTTCATATAAACCTTTATTCTAGCAATTAACTCCAAGGAAAACCAGTCATGAAAATACAAGTAAATAATGCATTCAATCAAACATATAATCCCTAAGTTAGTCTAATATACATGGATTTTAATTAAATGAACTAAATCTACATGTTTTAATCAATGAGCCTAAAGACTAATTCCTTTTAATTTTAATTAAATGAACCTAAGTCTATTTATTTTAAATCTAAAAATGGCCTAAATCTACAAATTATGAATGTATTTTAATTAGTGGGCCTAATCCTACATATTTTAATTCTAAAGTGATCTTAAATCTACAAATTATGAAAAAGGCTTAAATTTAGATGGGCTAAGTCTAATTAATTTTATTAAATTAAGTGGGCCTATGTCTAATTTACTAAATGAGCCTAAGTTATTTTAAACTTAAATCTAATTAATTATGGGCCTAAAATGCATTTTAATTAATTAAACCTAAAAACCTAAATTTACATAGGTGGATTAGAATCTAATATGAGCTTAAGGCCCAAAATACATAAGAATAAACAAACAAGCACAAAACACATAAAAATAAATAAATAAGCCAAAAAATAAAATAAACAAGCCCAAAAAAACAAATAAAACATATCAAAACAATTAAATTAAAGATCAAACAACTAATTAAATTATTTCCTTCTAAACCCTAATTTTCATTAGCATGCAACCTAAATTAATATACTTCCTCCATTAATTTTAATTAATTACCCAATTAAAACCCTAATCTTACTAACCAATTAATCAAAATAAACAAACAATTACACATAACTCCACTATTCCCACTATTGGAGCTATTACAATAATCTATTGAAAATAATAATAAAAATAATTAATACAATCCCAAAAATAAATAAAATAAAGCAATAAAGTAAAGTAATAAAAAAATCTAGAAACTATATCTCTACAAGGTCTTATCCATGACATTTCATGGACCTCTTATGGATTTGATTCTCCAAATTTAATCATCATGTGTTTTCCTCCATATTCATCATAAAAAAAAAAGAATAAAAATTATGATTAGTGAATAAATTATAAAATAATATAATAAAATTAAAAATTAATAAAATAAATAAATAAATCAAATAAAATAGAACAAAGAAAAATGATGCTTATGGATGATTTTAATCAAGTGCTCCTCAGATTTGTAGAATCACCGTTCTTGATAGGTCTTTGAATATCATTTTTCCAAAATTCTTTAAATATCCTTTTAATAAATAAAGCAAAAAGAAATTTGTAAAGAATAATTTTATTTTTTTCTCTCTTTCTTCCCTTTTTCTCTTATTTTTTCTCTCTTTTTTTCTTTTCTTCATTCCTTTTTTCTTTTTTCCTTTCCTCTTTTCCCCCCTTATTCAGAGCAAAAGCCCTCCTTATATAGGGATACATCTTAAAACCCTAGTTATAAATTGATTCCTAAAAGAAATTTGTTTCTTTAAAAACATTATCAAAATAATTTTAGGAGAATTTCAAACCAATTAGAACTCAATTTATCTAGAAATTTTGAGATTTATCTAGAAAATTCAAGAATTTGCGAAGGAGTCTAATTCCGACCAGAATTGTGTAATTCTAATTGGAATTACATAATTCTAATTAGAATTTCATAATTCCAATCAAAATTAACGTAATTTTAATTAGAATTATGTAATTCCGATCAGAATTAGCATAATTCCAATCATAATTAAGGTAATTCCGATCACCTTTTTTTATAACTTTTAATTACATAAAGGTCCTTGAAAGAATTTAAGCTTTACAATTAGATCCCTAAAAAGCATTGCAATTTAGTCCATAAAAATAATAAATCCTTTCTTTAAAAAAATGCAATTACACCCTTAAAGTTTCAAAGTTTCAAATATTGAAGACTTATTCATAACATTTTCATCATTGGAGTCTTTTGTCGCATCCATAACTCATCATCCCGAAATTGGGTGTCTACACATACCTCAGCTGGGTCTAAAGGAACCTACTTTAGGAGATTCTCCTGAATATACTCCTAATAGTGAAAAGAATGCTCAAGCAAAGTTGAAGTATCATATCCCTCAAAAGTTGCTCTAAGCTCAGGACCACTCATCCTATAGCTCCACAACATCGAAGAGGGAATAGAAAAAGGAACACACCTCCTAGAAGGTCCCATATGCCAATGATAGACACGCTCACCAAAATACCATATCTAGTAATTGTAACCAAGAAGCAAAACCCTTATAGTCTCAAGTCTCACAGCTGCAATCATGAAATTGTACCACTGAATGTCTTCAACACCAACTAGCCAATCTCATCTAACTTGTAAATTCATCCAAATAAATTTTATTTAACTTTTACAATTATTTAAATATTAAAAAATAAATTTATCTTACCAGGTCCCACTCTAAGGAGTTCAGTTAGCCCCGATAAGTTTACAAATTATACTTGATGCTAGCCAGACGAGAAGAGCCCCATCTCTGCATCAAAGGAGACTCCTATCAAAGCTAATAGCGTTGAAGCCTCGGATCACCCCAATCTCAATGCCCCAAATCTGAAGGAGGAGAAATAGTTAAAATGAAAAGAAGATGTTGTAAAAGAGTAAAGTTAAAAGACTGTAGAAGACACATAAAAGACATACATGCAGGACATGCCAAAAGTCGTACATCATTATACCACCTCTATAGATAGTATCTAGTCTATAGTAAAGATAGCCAAGAGCTATGGATCCCCAATCAAAAGTAACGACTCTAACAAGATCTTGAAGTGGACCAAGAAGAGCAATGCTAACCTCATTACCAGTCTCATAGAAGAGGGTAGTACTTAGCAGTATTAATAAGAAACATCTCACCCTATGGAGGATCTGATTATGTGTGGTGGTAGGTAACCTCTTGAAACCCTGAACAAGAGAAGAAAGGAGTATGTTCTTCTAATTTTTCCATATTGGAATGACCCACGCAAGTCACCAACATAACGACTCCTAGCATCCTCTGGAAGAGTGTAGTAATAGATATCAAAGGGAACTGGGGCACCCCTGAAGGTAATCCTAGTGAAGGTAAAGAAGCTCATGGGGAAATAGTCAGCTCACTCACTTGTGGGTGAAAGGTGTGAGTGGTATCCATCTACTTCTCGATAAGAGCAAAAAGTGAATAGTGGTCTGACCTACCTTGAGCAGTCAGTAAAGTAGTAATGAAGCGATGGAAGCCAGATGCCCATATGTGTTGTACTACCTCTCCAAATAAATTATGAAATAATTCTCAAGCCAAATGAAAGCAACCCAAGAACTTCAGTGGTTTTTAATAAAATTTAGAAAAATGATAGGATTACCTTCTTTACAAAACCTTAACTTTTTATTGTATTTACTTTTTTAAAAAAAGAGACATCAAAAGACTGGATTTCCAATCGAAAATCCAGAATTCCTATCAGATTTTTGGATTTTCGATTAGAAGTGCATATTTGCTATTGAATTTCAAAATTTCCGATCGAATTTCCAAATTCCTAATTAAAAATCCAAAAATTTTGATCCAAAACTCATATTTTTTACTAGAAATCCAAAAGTCCAATTGGAATTCTGTTAGTCCCTGTGACATGCAAATAAATATTTTGCAAAATTTTATTCTCAAATTGACAGTTTCATGCAATTTTATATAGCAAATATTCTATAATTGCATGTATATATTAACTTACATATTAATAAAAATATTTTTTTCCTACAAAATCAAAGATAAAAGAAGAAAAATTTACCTCATCTTTAGCCTGAGAGCATCTATAGAGCTACAAGAGAGTCAAAAGGGGTACCTCTTCCCCTTTATTGAGTCCCAAGTTATTTTGAGGAAAATGTAACTATGAAATGATCGGATCTGACTACCTAGAGCTACTTCCATGTAGTCTACATTGTGGGTGAGACATAGGATCAGACGGATTTTAAATCAGAGGTTAGATGAAAGAATAATTGAAAAAAGAATATTTGAAAATCAAGAAAAAGGAAAAGAAAAACAAAAGAATGAAAGTGATAGGAAAATAAGAGAAATGAATCGACAAAAGGAAGAAAAATGTTTATATTAAAGTGGCAAATGTCCACTTTAGTCCTTCAATCTTGTTTACATTTTAATCCAACATTTCTCTTGCAATTTAGTCCTAAATTGCAATGCTATATGATTTGATAATTCATTGAATTATTAAATTGTTAACATAAAAGAAATCAACACTATATGTCTGAGTGTAGTATATACATAAATTAGGACTATACGACCGAGTATAGTCAACATTGTATGACTGAGTATAATGTATCTTTTCAATCTGTGTTATACGACCAAGTATAGTCAACATTGTTCGACCGAGTACAATGTATCTTTTTAATATATGTTATATGACTGAGTATAGTCAACATTGTACAACCGAGTACAATGTGCCTTTTTAATCCATACTATACGACTAAGTATAGTCAATATTGTACGATCAAGTACAAAGTATCCTTTCAATCTGTACTATATGATTGAGTATAGTCAACATTATATGACTAAGTACAATGTATCCTTTCAATATGTACTACATGACTGCATATAGTCAACATTATACGACCGAATGTGATGTATCCTTTTAATCAGGACTATACGACTGAGTAAAGTTAACATTGTATGATCAAGTATAATGTATCCCTTTGATCAACACTATACGTTTGAGTATAGTCAAATTTTTATGATGGAGCATAATATACCTTTTCAATCCATACTATACAACCAAGTATAGTCAGCATTATATGACTAAGTACAATGTATCCTTCCAACCTGTGTTATACGACCGAGTATAGTTAATATTGTACAACCAAGTATAATGCATCCTTTCAATATGTGTTATACGACTAAGTATAGTCAACATTATACAACTGAGTATAATGTATCCTTTCAATTTATACTATACGACTGATTATAGTCAACATTATACGATCGAGTACAATGTATCCTTTCAATCTATACTATACGATAGTGTGATGTATCCTTTCAATCAGGACTATACAATCAAGTATAGTCAACATTATATGACTGAGTATAATGTATCCCTTTAATAAGCACTATACATTCGAGTATAGTCAAAATTGTACGACTGAGTACAATGTACCTTTTCAATCCATACTATACGATCGAGTATAGTTAACATTGTAGGACCGAGTACAATGTGTCCTTACAATATATGTTTTATGACCGAGTATTGTCAACATTGTATAACCAAGTACATTGTACCTTTTTCTATCCATACTATACAACTAAGTATATTCATCATTGTACGACCGAGTACAATGTATCCTTTCAAACTGTACTATACGAACGAGTATAGTCAACATTGTATGACTGAGTAAAATGTATTCTTTCAATTTGTACTATATGATAGACTATAGTCAACATCATATGACCAAGTATGATGTGTCCTTTCAATCAACGCTATATGTCTGAGTATAGTGTTTTCTCAAATGTTTTAGTATTTTGCTTAGTGTTGCATGGCAACACAAGCATTCATCATGAACCAACAATCGCTTACAAGTAAAAGCCTCAAGGAACACAGGTAAGTATCTAAACTTTTATTCCTAAGAAATTTTGTGCTCATTTGCTTTACTACAATTTGTCAAGCAAACAACGACAAAAGGGGGCAACTATAAGCACCCTATTTTACGATGATGGAGTATGGATGCAACAGAGGACTCCAGTGATGAAAATATTATAAATAGATCTTCAAAAAATGAAGTTTGAAACATTAAAAGTCTAAATATGATTCCAAAAGAGTTTAGTTGGTTTTTTAAGGACTTAATTATAATGTTTCTTTAAGGACCTAATTGAAAAGTGTAAATCCTTTCAGGGGTCTTTTTATAATTAAAAGTTAAAAAAATGATCAAAATTCTATAATTCTTATCAAAATTATGTAATTCTTATTGGAATTACATAATTTCGATTAGAATTATAAAAAAGGTATCTTAATTATGTAATTTCGACCAGAATTATACATTTTTTGTCTATTTTTTATTTTTTATAGTAAATAAAATTTGGTTTTCTAAATTTTGATTGGTCAAATAATATTTATCTGAATTTTTAGGAAATTAAAGTCCTTTTAAAATCAAAACTCTGGAGATAGAAAGTGATAATAGGATACCTCTTTTAGCTATAGTTTTTCTATAAAAGCCCAGCTTAAACACTCTTAAGGAGGGACCTCACTCAAAAACCTTTCTCTTTTCCTATACTTTTTTAGGCCTTTCCTTTTGTTCCTACACAGTGTTTAAAAAAAGATTTTCTTATGAAATATATGTTCTTTGAAGAAGTAGCAGGAAGCTTTTGACAAGAGAACCACAAATATTGAAGATCTATTTAACAAGCGATGGTGATTTTCACTAGTCTGAGAGGTAAATCAATATTGCATCCATACCATTTCCTCTCTTACTTTCTTCTATTTTTGTATATTTATTATTTTGGTTCTATTAAATTATAATTTTATTTAATTTTTATTGTTATTTTGTTTATTTACTAATCATTATTTTTTTTGTTTGTGTTGGTGATTATGGAAATAGTTACATGATGAGTTCACTTAGAGAACAAAATCCATGAAGATCCATGGAATGCCATGGATTGAATTTTGTAGCTGAATATAGTTTCTAGGGTCTTTTATTCATTTTTTTTATTATAGTTTTGATTTTTTTATTTTGCATTTAGCATGTTTAGGATTGTATTAACTTTTATTTTTTAGTAGGTCATTGTAATAGCACCCAATAATAGGAATAATGAAGTTTTGTGCGTGATGGTATGTCTATTTTACTTAATTAGATAAAAAATTAGGGTTTTAATTGGGTAATTAATTAAAATTAAAGGCTATAGAGATAATTAGAGTTTGTTTAATTGAAATTGAATTAGATTTAAGTGGATAGAATTAGGATTGCTTATTAATTATTTTATTTATTTGTTGTTTACAGACACTTTAATTAAATTAGGGTGTTTAGAAGAAATAAATTTGATTAGTTTTTTGATCTTTTATTTGATTTTTTTGATTTTTTTTTTTTTTTTTGGGCTTGTTTACTTTTTATGTGTTTTGGACCCTAAGCCTAGTTTAGGCTCTAATCCATATAATTAATTTTATGTTTAGATAATTCTTTTGGCCCATCTTTTTAATTAGCCCATTTCATTTAATAGGTTATTAATTGATTAGGTCTAGATTTTAATTGAAATGCATCTTTAGGCCCATAATTAATTAGATTTAGGTTAGAGATAACTTAGCCCCATTTAGTTAATTAGATATAGGTCCACCTAGTTTAATTTAATTAATTTAGACTTAGCCCATTAACTTAAAGCCTTTTCCATAACTTATAGATTTAAGATCACCTTAGAATTAAAATATGTAGAACTAGGCCCACTACTTTAAATACTTCATAATTTATAGATTTAGGCCCATTTTTAGAATTAAAATAAATAGACTTAGGATCACTTAATTAAAATTAAATAAGAATTAGGCTCATTAGTCTTTAGGGTCACTTGTAAATTAAAACATTTAGATTTATCTCATTTAATTAAAATCAATGTAGATTAGATTAACTTAAGGATTGTGATTTTAAATGAATGCATTGTTTACCTATATATTTCATGACTAGTTTGCCTGGTGTTAATTGTTTAAGGGTTTATATGAAATTGCATGTAAATAAAGGGTAACATAGTAATTCATAAAATAATTCTAAATGAATAAAAGACTAAAAGAAGTTAGTATTCTGTATCCAGAATCTCTTAGTTGTGGTGCTAGCTTTCTTTTAAAGAATAAAGTACCACCATTTTTTATTTGTCCCAATTATTACCCTAGGTGGCGACTCCTCATCTCCATGCCATGTCTTTGTGACAATGGTTAGTGTGTTCTCTAGAGCCCTGAGCTTAAACAGTGTCGTGGTTGCTAAAATCCTGGATGCACACTAAACTCTGGGAAGACTATATCAAATTTATAAAGAAATTCCATAAGTGTTAAATCCATGGGAATGTCAGCCACCTTCCCCCAGTATAATTTCACAACATCTCCTCTCCATGGCCCATCTCAGTATTGGAAATAGACATAATTGGGGAAATCCACCCAACAACCTCGAACGGACACAAGTTCATCTTAGTGGTAGTGGATCACTTCACAAAGTAAGGTCAAAGCATAATCATTCACGAGGATAGGAGCCAAGCAAGTGGACAAACTCATCAAAAGAAATATGTTCTATCAATATAGGATCCCCTATTGCATCATCTTTGACAACGATGTCCAATTCTAAGGGGAAGTTAGAGAGCTACTAAGGAGTTATAAGGTGAAACATCACAAATCTTCCCCTTATTGATCATAAGAAAATAGGGTCATTGAAGCTGCAAATAAGAAGATTAAAAAGATTTTATCAAAAATGACTCAGACTTACTAAGATTGGGCAAATAAATTACCATATACCTTATGGGGGTACAAAACAACAATGAAGACTTCAAACCGAAATAACTCCTTTCTCGTTAGTATATGGATCAGAAGCAGTGCTTCTGGTTGAAATAGAAATCAAGTCTCTTTGGGTAGCGATCAAATCTTAACTACTAGAAGTACAATGGGCTCAACAGAGGCATGATAATCTCACCCTTTTGGACAGTTAAAGGTTTAAGGCTCTATATGACACACAGTTGTATCAAGCTCAGCTAGCCAAAACCTTCAGCAAGAAAGTGAAACACAAGAGTGTGAAAGTAGGAGACTCAGTGTTAAAGCAAATGAGGTAGAACATTCTATACCTGAAAGGGAAATTCATATCGAACTGGGAAGGCCCATACTTGTTCAAACATGTTTTATCGAAAGGAGCAATCAAGCTAATGGATTCTGAAGGCAATGAATTCTCTAAACCTATCGATATAGACCACTTGAAAAAAGTACTTCATCTAAGGCACATAAAAAATCCCACTGAGTTGAAAATCTAAAAATAACAGCTTAGGCAAAAGTTAGGAACTTCCTGCTAGGTTGAAAACCCTACATGGATAACCTAGGAAAAAGTTAGGGAAAGAGAGAAAATACTTAACTAGAAAACCTGAGAAGGCTAGTTAAGGATGGGGGTAACATTGAGTTTGAAGTTTGTATGAATGCACCTATGCTTTTCTTAAATGACTTTAATGAAATGAGAATGATTACCGATTAATCCAAAATGTCTTTGAAAAATGCAACACATTTTATCATCATGAATTACATCAAGCATGCTTTGAATTTTCTTTCATTACATGACCACAGTTCTTAACTCTCTCTTTGAGATCAACCACTATCATTAAAGCCTAAAAAAAGCCCAGTTAGGTGTGAAAAGCTTTAAGAAGAGACACCCAAAGCAAAAAAGGGAAGAAAAAGAAAACCCAGCTAAGTATAAAAAGCTCTGAAAGGAGACACCTTAGGCAAAAAAGGGAAAAATAAAATAGGCAGGCAAGAGCAATGACAAACATCATCAATGATATATAGCAAGAATCATATACAATCATCATCATATAAGTATCATACAGCACATGCGAGATAAATGCCTAAATACAACACCTAAAGTCCATAACCTCGAGAAGATGATACAATAAAGCAAACCAAAGGCCAAAAGTCCTACACCTAGCTCCTAAAACAATTACATCGGTCATGGCTGCCATCAGAAGCAAGCACTAATTCTGCTCAAGCATCTCCCTCATATGATCCAGGCTTATTATCAGTTATCACAAAGGATGATAGCCATGACTCCATCTCACCAGTACGATCACGATAAGTCATGCGCTCCTGAACCTATTCACAACTAGCATAATGATCTTCAGCCTGCATGACATATTGCATATCATACATGCATACATAAAACATGTGCATAAAATAAATAGGTATAATAAAGAAGGTATACCCTCTAAGTGGTCGCAAACTCCAAAAAGTAATGATGCGCACTCCCTATAATAGTGTACCAGTACTGACTAGAGGAGATGAGAATCTACAATAGCAAGTAAATGAGTCAGTCGCCAAATAAATGAAACAAAGGAAAAATAAGTGAAATAAAATATGAATATGGGTAGTTTTAGGAGGAGCAACACCGAATTAAAGAAAGCCAAGGCAAGGTAAATCAAAATGCACTACTCTACCAAAGATATTCGTCCCAAGCAAAGCCAAGGATGGTTAAACTATTAAGTCCCTAAAAATAGAATTAGAATCCACACTACTATCGTAGGCAGTTGCCTCAGTATAAAATATACCCTTATTATCCACAAAATAAGACCTAGATCTCTCTCTTCTAATGAGATCCTCATTGCTATAAATAAGCTCTCATAACTTATGTCAATTATAGTTTATTACTAACAAAGTTTGTTACATGTATGTACAAAATAGGAATAAAAGGCTATCGGATCAGAGGAAGTAACTCTCGACGATCTACGTGATGGATCAGTCCTCAAATCTGAAGGATGAGACGCATCTACCTAAGGAGGTGGAGGTAGAGGAAAAATGCCACTAGCCATAATGTCAATCAGGTGAGGGATCAACACATTAGCATAAGGCAAGCTCGTACTCTCTAAGAGACTCTTAGAGGAGCATTCCATCATGGTAGCAACAAGCACATTACCACAAAGCTTATGGCCCCAGAACATGTCACCAGGGGGAGGAATAGGGGCTCTCCTCATAAATGGACCATCCCACCAATGGTGGAATCGTTCGCCCAAATACCACACTCTACTAGTAAAGCCAGAGTGCAACACTCGTCTCTCTATCAGCTGCCATGCATTCACCATCTTTGTCGTCCAATGTGACCTTGCCACCCACCAACAAAGGAAGATCAGCTCAAAAGGCAAGAATGAACAAAGAATCTCTAAAAGAGAAATAACCAACATAACAAGAGTCAGATATACCTTATAAAGGGACAGCTTGCCCATGTAGTCTCAAGCCACTGTGCAATCCTCAACCAAATTAGTAGTCCCCCTAATCCAATAAGAATAAAATGATTGTATGGTCCTCAGATTTAATTAAGCTTGTGTGAGTTTTAAAGCTTTAACTTCGAGGGATTATCAAGCTTTCCTTGTCAAAAGGTTTAAAATGATGTGTAGAATAATGATACTTTATATACCTTTAAAGCATGTTTTAACAAAGATGAGGTTAGGTTTAGTGGAAAGGAGATCTAGTAACCTAAGAAAATTATGGTAGGAGAGCTAAAACTATCTATAAGTGGGTTTCCAGCATCTTTGAACTGACAGATTTTTGAGTGTGTGTGTATGTTTTTATTTTGCTCCCCCCCCCCCTAAAAGTGAGGTGTGAAGACCCCTATTTATAGTTCAAAATTCAAGGACAAAGGTGTGTACGTGGTCACGTGCACAACCTTAGGACAAAGCATATGGCCAAGCAAAGTGCATATGATTGCACACTTAGCGTATGGTCACACATACTTTTGCATCATGCGCACATAATTTGAGGCTCTTTCAAGCTATTACAGGGTAGGTTTTAAGGTTTTTGGGCCTTTCTAATGCATTTTTTAAGTGTGTTTTGTCTAATTCAGCCTCAATTTTAGCGCGTGACACCTAAGGGTGTTCGTGGCTACACACGCACTTCTAAATGATGTGCGCTATTCCTTAAGTTATTTTTTACTATTTTAGGACCACTTTTAAAGGTTTTGAAGCCTTCCAAATGTGTTTCTAAAGTCCGTTTTATCAAAATAAATTTTCATTATTTTCACAAAATTGGGTCTCGGTCTAATAAAATGAACACCGGCTTAATAAGCTACTCATTTTGAGAGGAGATTATTTCAAATAAGCTTTTTATTATTCTAATAATTCATATTTCTAAGGCTAAAGCACAACTTAATGGCTCAATGATCGATTTTGTACATTAGTAGAATTGGTTAGGGTTTTCAAGGTTGTATACTTCAGAGGTGTTATGAAAAAGTAGAATCTAGGGACCTTTTTAGGGATAGTCAAATTTAAGGTATGACATGGACATAGAGTCCTATTTATAGAATCAGGGAAAGAATATGTAGATTTTTTTTTTAGCATCATATTGTTGCCATTGGGAGTCGTGGTTGAGTTCTTAACAAAGACGAAAATGGTGGGTTACTTAGGAGACCTTTACAAGAGCATTGAAGTACTAAACGAGATGTACATATAACCAACCAAGAATAAGGAATTCATTTTAAAGTCAAAAGCTCCAATTCTTGATATTGAAAGTCCTTTTTCGCTATATATGGTAATTTTCACTCATGTTACCCAGCTTTTGGCCTTTATATCCCTATACTATCTAACTTTCAATTC
This sequence comes from Mallotus nudiflorus, assembly GCA_947683625.1. Classification (NCBI taxonomy): domain Eukaryota; kingdom Viridiplantae; phylum Streptophyta; class Magnoliopsida; order Malpighiales; family Euphorbiaceae; genus Mallotus; species Mallotus nudiflorus. The sequence continues at coordinate 1,621,674 of CANTUR010000260.1, read as the reverse complement.
ATTGTACAAAACCTTCCAACCTTTGGTTTAATTATCAATAAATGTCCAGATTCATTTTCCAACTGGCGATGTTGAAGTGGTGCTTGTCTAGATGCTAATATGTGTTTAAAAGTGTATGTGTGTCATATTAACTGAAACATATAATGCCACATCAATTAAATAGGACAATTAGTGTCACATCCACGATGCCACATGTCCCATTTTTAATATTATATTATATTTATAATTGAATTTTTTGGCTAAGATGTATTAAGGCCATTAAATTAATGACTAGTTTAATTTAATTAAATTTTAAAGCCCTAAAATTAAGAGAAAAGTTCATCCCAATATGATTTAATGAGTAAGACATAAGAAGATTCTAGAGACCGATTTTTGCAAAGCACCTTGGCACCAAAGCAAGAAGGTCTTGGAGATTAGATAATTATTCAAATAGCTTGGGGATGAGTATTATGTGAATTCATTCACCAAGAATAGAAGACTCTTGAGCTGCTAGAGAATAAATGAGAGAAGTAGCCTGCAAGTAAAAGAAAGTCTATAAAGGTAAGGGAAGAACACATAACAAGGACACACAATAAATCATCAACATTCAACACACATTTACAATTATCTAATTTAATTATCATTAGCCAATCACTTTAGTACTGTTATTTTCTTTAGCTTCTTCAACTTTGCTCTGCATTAAGCTTTTAAATTAATACAATTTTCGTTAATATTTTCTAATAGTTTTTTTAATTTTCATCTGTTTGAAATCCAAACAAATTGTGATAAAGGAGTTTATGAATCCATAATCTATCTAAAGAAGTTAGGTTTTTATTTGAGGAATTTCTCCTCTAGTATGCTCATAAAATGTAATTGCCAATAATCTTTTAGCATGCACTCAAAACCCAAAAATTAGAGAAATAATTTTTGGCACGCACGGTGGGGCCATTTCAAAAAGATGAATAAATTTGAAGAAGAATTTTTTAAAGTTGGTTACTAGACTAACAATTAACCTGTAAACTTAGGTGATTTCTAGAAACAAATGAATGACATATTAATGCATCATGATCATCCTTGGACTGAGGCACCTATTGGTCATTCAGGCCAAAATTTGGATATTATTAGTGCTTTCACAAAAGGAATAAAGCATATAGGAGTTATCTTAAAGACTCTATACAAAAACTTAAAAATAATATGTAGAAATTATGCAAAGGAGAAATATTTCATTGGCTAGAATGAATGAAAAACCTTCTAAATAATAAGGTCAAAATTATGCACCAAAAGTGGAGATTCAACATCAAAAGTAAGAAAAAGACCTGAGGGGTAATATTTCTTATAAGAAAGAACCAAGCCCCCAGGGCTACATGTCAAATCCCCAGGCTCAAATGTCTTTTCCCTAAGGCTAAAAACTATTTCCCTAAGGATAAAAATAAAATATAAGGAGTATACATGATGAACAATTAATTCCTGAAGCTCAAACATTACTTCCCTAAGAACAAGAGCTAATTCCCCAAGGATTAGAATAAAACATAGAAGGTGACATAACACTTGAGGAATAATTAAGTCCACAAGGCCAAACACTGGTTCCTCAAATGTTGATGCATCAAGAAGATTCACCTTCTCCTCAATCCCCAATGGTAGAAGCGAACCTAAATGCAAAAAAGGGCACAGAGTTAATAGAGGAAAATTCACTTTCCTCAGTAACATCAACCAAATCTGTTAATATGGATTCAAGAATATTGGTGGATCAAAAAATAAAATCAAAGAAAAGGAGATGGTTCAGCCTTCCAAGATGAATCTGAACAGGATTAAAAATTATTGGAGGCCAGTTCCTTACAGTAAATTTTTAACATTAGATAAAAGGCGACCTGATCCAAATTCATTCAAAAATAACCATAAAAATAAGCCAATGAAAAATGAGAGGCATGTATAACCTAGATTTATGGTTCCATAGTTTGTTCCACCAAATAGGCAGTCATAAAGGGTGATAGATAAAAAGTTTTCTTAACCTCTAACTCATACTCAGAAAATAAGATTGCAAAGACAAAGGGCATTTGAAGAACAGAAGATCCAACCTAATGCTAAGGTCAAATTCAAGTGTAAAGCTACAAAAGATCCACTTTATAACAAAAATGGATCCATGATATAGAAGAAGGTTAAGGAAAGTGTCACTAGGTTCCACCCTCGAGGGGGCAACTTCCTAAGGAGAAATATAAAGGGTCATCCAAAAGTTATCAGGAGAGGTAATTAATGCAATAATAATGGTTTTTCCAATTATTGTTGACCCTAAAAAGTCCCTTAATATTTTCTCTATGGGATATTCAATTAAAATATTGAGCTGTAATAGAGATTATTTTGCTTGGGACAATATTAAAAATCAGGTGGTTGGATATTACCTTCCTAGTAAGCCAAAGAGGGGTGTGAAAGGAAGTCGAGCTGAAAATATTTCCCACTATGTGGGAAAATAAAAGCTAAATAAAAATAAATAATTGGCCTCAAGCCAGGAAATGGCAATTTAATGGCAATATTTTTCTTTTTCTTTTTTTTTTTTTTTTTTTGAAATTGGCTTGATAACCATTATCTTATCTTAAATGAAGTTTGAATTTTGTAAGTTTTTGGTTTATTTCTATTGCAAGTTTTTTATGTGTGTTTCTATTTACTGATGTTTGTCTCTAGTGTGTGGAATAAATACAGTGAATGGTGATGTGTTGGCATAATTTCAGCAGCATAACAACTAAAAATTGGGCATTTCTAATGCATGATTGTGGTGTATGTGTGTGATATGATCAGTGACGCAAAAGGTTGAATTGAAAAACAGACAAGCAAAATCCTTAGAAGATAAGACAATCAATTCATCTTCACTATAGACAAATGACTAGAGAAATATCAAGAAAAGATACAGACTGGCTATTAGAAGTTAAGATAAATGGAGATCCTAAGATGCACATCAAATGGAGAAGAATTTGCAAGTTCATGGAGCAATTCATGCAGAAAATTTGCACAATTCCAAGGTTCCTAGGCAAAAAAATAGCAAAATAAATAGGCTAAATAAGTAATTAATTTGGCCATGACATAAAAGCTGTCTTAGAAATATAATTTGTCATGATAATATATAGTATTTTGGCATTTTACTACTAAAATAAATAAACTTGCTTTGTGGTGTTATATACAGGCATGCATGGATAGGAATAGTGTGGTTTAAGACATAAGGTGTTTGTGGTTTCATAAGCCACATGCTACTTTTGATCAAGAAAGTCATATGCTTAAAGGCAAAATAGTTAGATTATTTTTGGGTTAAGAATGTGACCTTTAAAGTTAACATGTTTATGGCCTTGACAAAAAATAAAATTTGGCCATATTAAGGCGAGAGTAAAAGCTAAAAATTAATTTAACTAAAAGGATGAAAAGCCAAATTTATAATTTTCTTGGCCACACCAAAAGTGCAATACCTTGGTTAAAGTAGTTTGGCTATATGGCTAGATAAATTTGCATTACTCTTAAGCATCAAATTACATGATAATTGGCCAAATAAATGGATTGCAAAGTTAAGAGGACCAAGACATATATGAATTTTTTGGTTAAAGAATGCACTTGCAATTTGAGAATGGAAGTTGTTTTGGCGAAAATTGCTAAAATACAATCAAAGAGTCAAGATTTGAATTTTCTTGAAAGGAGGCTAGTCATCAACCAAAATCTTATTCTTGGTTAAATTTGGCCAAATTTTCAAGTTTACCCTCCTATACAATTTTGTTTTGACATGAGAATTGCCAAAGCGAAGCCGAAATTTTACAAAACTAAATGGTCCATAATTAATTATTTTTTGGCTAAATATGTATTTACATTAGAGTTTCATTACAAGCATTCAAAGATTAGCAAATTCTTAGGGAATAGCCAAAGAAAATCATCAAATTGGTGGAATTTGGCTAAAAAAATATTTATCAAATAAAATTGATGCATATTTTCAAACAATATTCATTTCCCCTAGAAACCACTTCCAAAAATCATCCATAGAGCACCACCAAAGTCACAAAATTATAATGCAAATTAATTTAAATAAGAATTTAACAAGGGAAAAACATGCTACCTTGTCTAAATCTTTTGAAATTTGCTTGGAAATGTGCTTTAAAGAAATTATGGGATAGTAGTTGTCCTACATCGCTTAGGGAAAATGTAGCATTGTCAATGCTTGGTGTTGCGCTAGGGACAGCAGTAGAGGAGCAATGACACGACAGCAACAACAGCCCCTAGTTATTGTTCAATGATGAAGGGAGCTGGTGAATCAGCAAGGAGTTGCTGCCATAGTGAGATGGTAGTGATTTGATGATGTCCAATGGTGTGAGCTTGACTAGGAAAGAAAAGACAGGAAAACCAAATTAAAAAAAATCAAAAATTGAAGCTGTGTTTATTTGGGGATTTTTTTGATAAAACAATTAATTGGGAGGAGAGTTGGTCTCTAAATTTTTTAAATTAAATTCCTGAGCAAATGGGTTTTGTGTGGAAATTGGAAATGGAAAGAAGTGGGCTGGTTAAGGTGAAGGCAGACTAAAAGATGAAGAAAAGCAATGGTGAAGAAAAAAGCAAGCAGAAAAGACTTCGCTATTTCAAAGAAAAAAAAAATGGGCCACATCTGATGGAATAAACTTGACCAAGGGCAAATTTTAAAAAAAAAATGAAAGATCTTTCTGCTAGAAGAAAGATAATCCTAAATCAAATAGAAAAAATTTCAAAAGAAAAGGAAAAAAAAATTCTAACCTCGGAGAAGAGATAGGAAACATGCTCAATATCATTTGATTGAATAGTTGACCCAGCTCCTTGTTGTTTGAAGAAACCCTCCACTTCAATTGATATTTTTTCACGAAAAGTAAACATGAGATAACAAATCCAGTCTTTCACTAAGATCTTTGAATAGGAAAAAGAGTGGATCTGCAGGGTCCCCAATGAATCGGCTTATTCAAAGTTTTTAATAGGCCATCTTTTCAAGTAATTGACTTTGTTCATAAGATGATAATTTATGTGGCTTGTAACATTTTAATGCCTTTGCATTTTTTTTAAATATATATAAAAAAAATGAATCTTTATGGCTTTTTATTTGGGGTTTTTACATAAATATACAAAAAATAAAAAAAAAATCTTTTAAAAAAACAATTGACCTTTAAAACTTTCAAAACAATTTTTTCTAACTTTTTTCTTTCAAATATAGTTGATTCTCCTTGCCACTTTTATTTTTAGGGTTATCTTTTCTTTTTCAACATTTTTTCTCCTTCACTCATTTTTTTTATCTTTTTTTACTTTATACATATTTTTCAACATTTTTTTTAATTTCTTTCCTTAACAATTTTTTTTACTTTATACTGTTTTTTACTCAATATTTTTTATTATCTTCATCTATTTTTTTCTTCATGTTTTTTTGCTCAACATTTTTTTTTCACAACATTTTTTTGTTAAACATTTTTTCAATTTTTATCGTAATATTTTTTTTCTCAACATTTTTTTCTAATATCTTCATAGTTTTTTCTCAACATTTTTTGCTCAATATTTTTTTATTATTTTTAAGGTATTGTCTTCATTTTATTCTCAACATTTTTTTTGCTCAATATTTTTTTCTCTTAAGACCTTTTTCAAATGAATAAGTATAAACTAAATATCTTCAATTATTGTTAAACCAAACTATAAATATCTTCAACTGTTATAACAACAATAAATAAAAAAAAAATTCTCCTTTTATATTCTTAAAGATAAGGATTTTATTTTTTTACTTTAATTTCTTTATTAAAATGTTTTAAAAAATTTTTGAAATTAATTATTTGATACTTATTGATCATCAATTAATATGTCATAAGTTTACAATACTTATGATGTATTTATAACATCAACAACAAAAAAAAAGCTGAAAAAATACAAAAATCAACAAAATTTATGTTGTTGATTATTGTTTATTTTTGTTAATTTTTGTTGATTATTGTTTATTTTTGTTAATTTTTTATTATTGTTTAAATTATTTTTATATTATATTATTAATTACAAAATTAAGGCTGTAAATAAAATTTTTACTTTTATTAGTATTAATGATAAAAAATAATGAATTTTTTATATATCTCATAATTTTTATTTTTTTTATTGTTATTTTTTTATTTTTTAAAAATCAATAAATATAAACAAAGAGACACAACAAAAATAATTGAAAACTAGAACTGAAATAACAAAATTAACAAAAAGCAACAAAAATTGCAGTTGTTGATTTTTGTTGATGTTTGTTGTTTTTTCAATTTTTTCATCTTTAATAATAAAATTAAGATCATAAATATAATTTTTACTTTTATTAGTATCAATAATAAAAATAATGATTTCTTTAATATATTTCATAATTTTTTTTGTTATTTTTATTGAAAAAATAATTATTGAATACCATGGGTAATTTTTAGTTTAATTTCTAAATTTTAAATAATTATGAAAAAAATAATTATTGAAGATTATGGATAATTTTATGTTTAATTAGCTTAATTTTTATATTCTAAATAATAGTAATTTTCAAAATTAAAAAAAAAATTATTTAGAATATTTAAATTACTTAAAATATAAAAATTAAATAAAATACATACAATCAACTTAAATTAAATATGTCTTTAAAAATAATAAATATATAAAAAATTATAAAAATGAAAAAAATGAAAAAAAAAATGAAAAAAAAAGAAAAAAAAATAGGGAAATGACCGAAGTTGTTGGGCAACTTTCAAAAATGGCCCAAAATCAAGAGAAAAAGGAAAACAACAAAGTTAAACCTGAAAAAAAAAAAATATATATATATATATATACGAGAGCCACAAATGAAAGTTTTTATGTTGACCAGGCCACCCAATGAAATTTCCTCTTTTTATTTTACATGTAAATTAGTATTAGATTACCCAAGCTAATTACATGTGGAGGGCATTGTTTGTGTTATAATTGAATTTTTTGGCTAAAATGTATTAAGGTTATTAAATTAATGACTAGTTTGATTTAATTAAATTTTGAACCCTAAAATTAAAAAAAAAGTCCAGCCCTATACAATTTAATGAGTAAGACATAGGAAGATTCTGGAGACCAACTTTTGCAAAGCACCTTAACGCCAAAGCAAAAAGGTCCTAGAGATGAAACAACCGTTCAGACAGCTTCATGATGAAAATTACGTGAATTCATTCACTAGGAACGAAAGATTCTTGAGCTGATGGAGAATAAATGAGAGAAGTAGCCTGCAAGTAAAAGAAAATCTATAAAAGTAAGGGAAGAACACATATCAAGGACACACAACAAATCTACTTTAATTATCATTAGCCAATCACTTTGGTGTTGTTATTTTCTTTAGTTTGTTCAACTTTTGCCCTATATTAAGCTTTTAAATTAATACAATTTCCTTTAATATTTTCCAATAGTTTTTTTAATTTTCATCTATTTGAAATCCAAACAAATTGTGGTAAAAAAGTTTAGGAATTCACAATCCGTCTAAAGAAGTCAGTTTTTATCTAAGGAATTTCTCTTTTGGCATGCTTGCAAAACGTAATTGCCAATAATCTTTTGGCATGCATTAAAACCCAAAAATTGGATATATATATATATATATATATATATATATATATATATATATATATATATATATATATATATATATATATATATATATATATATATATATCTGAAAATTATTATATTTGAATTTGTGTAAAGTTTGAATGAAATCCACCATTAGAAAAAAAGATTTGTTAATTGATTCAATGAGTTGGCTTAGTGTAAAACCCAATAAAATAAAATAAAAAATTAATACAAATAGACAACTTATGTAAATTTTATAACTCATGTTAGTTTTAATAAATAATTAAAGTTTCAAATATTCTATAACTCATATATATATATATATATATATATATATATATATATATATATATATATATATATATATATTAGTTTGATATTATTTGATTCATTTTATACACGGAAAATATATTAAAATATACAAATAATAAAATAGAAATAAATGAAACATATTTTTCAAGTTTCATGCATTTGAAAAAAAAAAAAGGGCACTTGGATTCAAATTAATTGATGTGCATATATCAATTATTTTTATTATTTTTATTTTAATTAATTGAATACAATTATATTTGAAATTTATTACTTAAGAACAACTATTTCTTTGATAATTTTTCTAACAATATATATTTACTGAAATTATTATATTCAAATATTGTTTTTATGAGTTTGAGATATTGTTTTCAATTTCAAATATTGTTCTTACTTTTAAATACTCTTTTCAAGTTTCATATACTTATTATATTCATATCATTTTTTTTTTCATGTATCATATACGAATAAGATTCCAAAAATATATGGATAATATTCAAAAATGTAAATAACTGAAAAATGAATATGACACTTGTTTTGCATTTTCAACATATACGAATAAGATTCCAAAATATACGAATAATATTCAAAAAACTTATATAACTGAATAATGAATATGATACTTATTTTGTATTTTCAACATATACAAACAAAATTCCAAAATTATACGGATAATATTCAAAAATGTTGAATAATGAATATGACACCAGTTTTGTATTTTCAACATATAAAATAAGATTCTAAAAATATACGGATAATATTCAAAAGTGTTGAATAATGAATAAGACACATGTTTTGCATGTTCAACATATACGAATAAGATTCAAAAAATATTCGAAAAATATTTAAAAATGTTGTATAATGATATGACACTTATTTTGCACTTTCAACATATATGAATAATATTCAAAAAATATTTAGATAATATTTAAAAAATGTAGTTAATTGAATAATGAATGTGCCACCTATTTTGCATTTTCAATAACCTATTTCAACAAACAATATCATATAGCATTTTTAATTTTTTAATAAATTATATCTGGTAGTAAACATGTTCAATTTTATATATATATATATATATATATATATATATATATATATATATATTCAATAGAGAAAAACAAGAATTGAATAAAAATGTAATATTTTCATCAACAACCTATTTCAACAAACAATATTAGATACTTGAATCCTAACTCACACTGCAAGAAATCATTAATTTCATCCTTGACACTACAAAAAAAAAAAAAAAGTCCTATATTAGATCGTTTTCACCGGACTAATACATAAAATTGACAAGGAACCCTCTTCATTTGTCATAAAAGATGAGGGGACTACACTAGCAAGATATGTCTCTCATTTGTCCAAAAATAGACCTACTTTATGACCATTAATGGCCACCAATCAAGCAATGGCCGCCAGCAATTTGACATGCTAATTCAGTTAAATTTCTTTGGCAAGGTAGTTCCAATATTTCATTTCTTGAAGCCCCAATCTGGATGAGTACACAATTAGTGGCTCTACTGCTATAACGAAAATATTCATCAAGTGACCAACCTGACCTCTTATTTGTTCAAGTATGTCCATATAGTAGCAATACTAAATCGTGGGGAAAATAAGCGAGTAAAAGTGTGTAATTTAACAACTATAACATACAAAATGACATAAGCTAGCATAACCAAGATTGATATGTTAAATCATGTGTCGACGATCCCAAGTAAGAAAGACAACCTCAGCAATCAACCACCAAATGAAACAAACATATTTATTGATATTTCCTTGCACAAGAGTTCTACCTAAACTTAAGATCCACAAAAAGGCCATTTATCAACTTAACAATCGTACAATCAAAGAGAAAAAACCAAGAGCAGCTACCCTTATCCATTGTCCCAAAATTACTTATAAATTTAAAAAAAAAAAAAAAAAAAGATTTCAGTAATGACCTACTAAACATATCACTGTGAAGAACTAAAACAATGCACAGATATAGAATTTTCAGGAGCAAGACAACAGAAAATAGATTAAGTGCAAACCAGATGCCTCCAAAGTCCAAACAGGGTGCCCTATCTTTGCAAGTTCAATATTTGAGAAACAGGAGAATCCATCATTTGATAAAAGAATGAGGTCTCAATTCTCAAAGTCCAACCAAAAATCTTGAGAAGCATCCCAAGTCCTTTTGCTTGAAGGAGATAAACAGCAACCCACAAATATGCTTCATTTTCGGATACATATTCATCAATTTAACATCAAAATTCTAAATTTGTTAGCCATACCCACATTGATTCCTATATTAATCAGATGTGTTGTTGTACAAACGATTTGATTTTGTAACAAAATAATTTGTATGAGTATAGTAAGGCACCTGATAGCTGGATGGAAAAATGACCATTTTGCAAGAGGAGATCAAAATGGTAGAATACAGAAAAAACAGTAGCAGACATAGTCCAAAACAAAGCAACCGGAATCCTCCCACAATTCCCAACTCTAATCACCCAATCCAAGTTTCCAACCCTATAACAATAAAAGTTTCCACCAAATCTCCAGACTAACACACGCTTCTAATTCCGAACTAGCAACATAAAATATAATCTTTTCAATCAAAACCTAATCCTCTTTTCTTCAAAAAAAAAAAAAAAAAAAAAGGAAAGAAGTAATAAAGTTACAACCTGTGTTTAGTTTTCACCCACTTAGCTTGTTCACTACTTGTGCCAACATCTCTTTCCATCCTTCAATTTAAAAAAAAAAATTTGTGTGAAATAAGGAAGAAAGGAAACCAGAAAAAAAAAAGGAAGAATTAAAAGAAAAAGGAAGAAGTTGCAAATGACCATTTTTGCTTTATGGAATCCAAAACTTGGCTTGGGTGAGTTTGATGGAAGCAAGGTGATAAGGGAGAAAAAAGAGGCACACGTGTAATTTTTAATAAAAATAGGACATGTGTGTAATTGTCTTAAAAAGGTCAGTATTTTGCTGAAAATCTAATGTAAAAAGCGGGTATTTTTGTAAAAATACCTAACCAAAAAAAAAAAGTGTGGCTTAGTGCATTAAATTAGCCCAAAAAAATTAGTTCAATGGTGTGATGTTTCACTGAATTTTTGTGTGAAAATTTTTAGCGCTAATGGCTACTACTCAATAAATGACCGCAAAACTGGTACTGTATATCAAAATTTGTTAATGGGAGATAATATGTTTCAATTTTTATTAGGTCAAATTTTATGAGATAGGGTTTTAACACCCAACTAATCAGGATTTAATCCAATTAGGACATCAAAGGATGATAAAAGCTTACCTCATAAGTCTTAAAGTAGTTATATATTTAAAACTTTTATGAACAATAATGTGATATGAATATGGCTAAATGTAGAAGGAAATGAATAAAGTGTTGCAACATATTTCGTAAAATGTTCCTTCATCCTTAATTCCATATTCAAAACTAATTTATTATAATCCTCTTATTTACTAAATTATTTTTACTTTTTTAAAATATTTTTACTCCATTTGTCTACAAATTTTGAGAGAGTATTGTCAATATACTCACAATTGATTAGTTGAAGAGTTAAAAATAATAATAATAATCCTTTGACAATATTAATCGTTCCAATTCCTGGCTCTATTGACAATATTTTTGTTTTTATTGTTCATCTTCCTTCTCCTCATAAAATTAATCACCTCATTACCAATAATAATATTATTTGAAAGGACAATGACACACGTAGCAATTCGCGATTGATATGAGCCGTTACATAATAAATTTGTTTGAATTACACTTGTTCTCTTGTTTCTTGCCCCAAATAAAGGGCAAATTTATGAAAAAAAAAGGTATTTTGATAATTTACAGCGGTCCGTAATGTCATGCTATGTCTGTCTGAAACAAAGCCACTGTGAGTTTGGACCACTATCCTATCTATAAAATGTTAAAATCGGCTGGCAATGAATTGATAATCTTATTGTAAGACAACGTTACACAAAGTGATAGGTCTCAAAAGAAGGGGAGGATCTGGGTTGTTCACCTTATTGGAACTTGAATTGATTAATGTTTCATTCATAACTATGAATTAGTACCGTCTAACTCAAAAGTAATGGGTGGATATATGCGCATGACAGCGGGTCAATAGGAGACAAAAGGACTTTTAATCTACAACTTAAGAAATAATTATATATAGCTTTTCAATTCATATTTTATTAAATCCAAACCAAAATATATAATGACCATTCTAAAATTAAAATAGAAATATAATTTTCAAGTAAATATGTAAATAAATAAAATGAGATCGGATATAGTAATTTTCAAGTAAATATGATAATTATCTAACACTAAGCTATGTACATTTGTTTAACAATGACATAATAATAATATTAAATATAAGAAAACACAAAAGGATAACGTCAATTTTTTTTTTCCTTTAAAATCTAAATTTTTTACAATAATTTTCATAAATTATGTAATCATAAAAAAGAAAAACAAATGTATTTTTTTTCTTTTACAAAATATAAATATATATATATATATATATATATATATATATATATATATATTTATTTATTTATTTATTTATTTTTTACAGAAGGCATCTATATGACAGGTTCCTTTTACAATAAGAATAATTGCAACATTTTCCGTACTGATTTTACAAGTATAACATTATTAAACGCATTGGAAAACGTTCCAACAATAAATATTAAATATATTGGAAATATACTAAATTACAGAATGTTTCATAATGAAAATTTTTTTGTACAAAAACTCAGTAAGTCAAATGCTCTTGAATCGACAAGAGTCACAATCTGCTAATCAAGATAAATCTCATAACTAATGTAGTATGGATACACCTTAGAGTTGCAAAAAAAATAATAATAAATATTTAAAATAAGTAAAAAAAATTCTCCTAAGAAAAATAAAAATTTTGAATTAAAAATTTTCCTTATAAGGAAATAGATAAGGTTATGTCAACTAAAACTAATAATTTACATGTCAATTAAGAAATAATTAAGTGATTATTTCTTTTTAAAGGCATTATGACATGTAAAATTCGAATCTCAACATGGTGCATTTATGGAATTTTATTTTCACTTAAAAAATCATCATAGTAAACAATTAACTAAAAGCATCTTCAATTGTACTATTTAAAATAAAAAATATATTTTAAGTAATAAAGAGTATTTTAAGAAATCTTTAAATATAAAGAGCAAAAAATTTTATTTAAATTTAATGTTCTATTTAGAACATCTCCAACTCACTCTTTATTTATCATAAATTCTTTATTATAAAAATTGATTGTAAAAAATAAAACTTCAATTCACTCTCTAAATCTAAATTATGGATTAGAGAGTAAGTTTGACTCTCTACATGTAAAGAGTCAAAATTCTCTATAAGAACATATTAAGGTGTTGTCAATTCTATAGTTATCTTTTCTTTTTTTAACAACTCGGATAGCAAGGGGGGAGTGGGGGATCAAACTTATGACATCACATTACAATGTTCATTATCTGAGCAACTAGGTTACAAAGAGAGGACTATAGTTTTATTTATTTAATGTCACAATACACAATATATAGCTCTAACTCTTAGAATCACCTAGAAATTTCAGCATAAACTTAATACATCCAGTCATCCATGGAAGACTCCACAACCAAAGTGAGCTTGAAGCTTATTATTGATTCAAAGGGTACCTAGCAAAGTCCTCTTCGCTAAGGATGGAAAAGATTTTGTTGATTTTTTGTTCAGCCTCATTTGTTTTCCTTTAGGTTCTTTTATTAATGTACTTTAAAATGCACATCTACTTGGCTGTACAGAAAATCTTCATAACAGTGTGAAAAACCTCATCGTAGATTTCATAGAGTCGATGCATGCAAACAAGGATGCATTCTTGAACCAACGTTTATCAATTTATGTCTTGAATATTGTAATATCCTGAGTTTTTAAATAATTTTAAACTGTATCGGAATATACAGTGCTAATAATTTTTATAATATTTATGATTATTTTATGAGTGTGCTATTTATTAAAGTCATTTTTAAATTATTTTATAATATTTTAAGATATTTACGTAAAGTTTTCCAGGGATTTTATTTTCGGAAAAATTAAGACGTAGATAATTAAATATTAACTATTTTAAACAGTTTTATGAATTTGCATAAGCTCATTCGTGATTCTAAAATGTCAATAAAATACATATTCGTGCATGCATTTAAAGGTAAAATTAGGTTTTATTTAATTGAATTAAATTATAATATATAGTTTTAATATTAATTAATTAGGTGTGTATATATGTATATATGTGTATATATTATTAAAATGTGTGTGTGGTGCACATTTAGTCTGTATATTGTATTAAATATTAATATAATATAAAGTAGGATATATATATATATATATATATATATATATATATATATATATATATATATATATATATATATATATATATATAAAATCACTATTAAAAATAAAGTTTGAGAAAATTACAGAATTGCCATTAACTACATCCCCTTCTTCCCCAATCAGTTTCTATCACCCTCACCGCCTGTCATCCCGTTTTCAGGCCGTCGGTGTGCCACCCTGAGCTCCGCCCTTCCCAGCCAGCAGCTCCACCACCCTCTCTTCTCTTCTGTAGCGTCGTTTCACCCTGTTTTGGCCGAGAAGCCGAAATTTGAAGCCACCATCAATCAAACACTTTTTGGCAACCAAATTTGACACCAGCAGTCTCTATCTCTTCTTTGAGCTCTGGTGAGTCCATTTCCATGCTTTGTTTCACTTGAAACGGTCTAGATTTCCCTAGGTTTTGATTTATCATTTTCGGCCATTTAGGGTTCTTGAATATTTTTAGCTTCGATTAGATTGATTCATGCAAAATCCCTTCACAAACATTGATCCTTGTAGCTTAATATACCTCTATGAATTTTTGTATAATTTTTGGGAATTATTTTGATTTTTGTGAATTTTTGATTATTTTATTAATATTTTCTAATTTTTGAAAATTAATTAATTAAATTATGAAATTGTGTTTTATGGTGATTATAGGTGTTGAAATGCATTTTATAAATTTATTTGTAATTTTTGTGAATTTTATATAATTATTTGGAATTTATTTAGTTTATGTAATTTTGGGAAAATTAGGTTAATTATGTGTTTTATTAAAATTAATTGGTTAATTGAGTATATTTATTGATATTATTGAATTATATGTTGAGAAAATTAATTTTGAGTAATTATACTATTTTTGGTGAATTTTTGATTAATTTTAGTGAATTTACGTAACTAGGGGTATTTTGGTAATTTGACACTAAATTGGCTAAAAATGTAATTAAATTGGTTTTAATAATTATTTAAGGTGTAAAAATTATTTCTAAAAATTATTTATTATTTTTAACTAATTAAAACTATTTTTCGTAAATTATTTTTAAATTATATATATAATATACAATTTTTCTAAATAAATGAGTTTTTATTGATTTTTAGTAAGTTTTAGGGTTAATTATGTAATTTGGATTTATAAAAGGTATTTTGGTCAATATTTATGAATTTATTGAAAATTATCGATTTTTAATAATATTTTATTAAAATTAAAATTTTTGTGTATTTATCGGTTAAATAAATATTTTTAGCGTTTGAATATCTAAATTTGCTATATTTTGAGTATTTAAGGGCATTTTTGGTATTTTTTGTGTGTTCTGTAATTATTCTGTGAATTGTGAACCTCGGTCGATGAATTATAGTTTAGAGTCCGACCGAGGGATTGTGAAGTATGTTCTGCGTATATTCAAAGTGTGTTTCTTTACAGGACCAACTCTACTCTTTGAGTAGAGAGATTTCCGTTTTACAGGGGAGATTCTACTGAATTTTCAGTAGAATTATCATAAAATGTGATGTCCGATCGAATTCTTATTATAATTCTGTGTCTAAGATTCTAAATCGAGTCTTTAGAACTTATGTTAGAATTATTCTGATTTCCTGTTATCATTTGTTTGATTAGTTGCACCGAGACTGAGACCTAGTGGACCAGGCCCGTCGGACCCATCTCGAGGAGCGCAATAATTGTGAGTTGTTATTTTATATATACATGTTTTAGAAATGTATGGTTTATTTTAGTAAAGTATGCATAAATGATTTACATATTATTTAGGTTTATTTTTGGTATATTTTCGGTATATTTTGGTATATTTTAAACTATATGTATGTTTTATTAATGATTTATACTTAAAAAAATTTTAAGTATATTTCTAGTTCATTTTATAATTAAATTGAATTTATTTGACATATATATACTCGGAATATACCTAGTTTATTTTTGTTATATTTCTAGTATATATATGATTTATGTTGCTATTTTATTTAATATCATGCATCATTTGTTTTAATAATGTATGTTTTATATATTAATGAAGGATATCAATAGAACGTGCTACCTAATGGGCAGCGCTAGGACCGAGTACGTATCGGTACACTGATAGCATTTAGGCTTCATTACTAAACTATTTTATGGATATTGATCAGATTGATTTGATTTGATGTGTGATATGATTTGGGAGTGTGATTGCTGGAGCTCGGTTGACCAAGTGTCTCGGGGCCAATCACACTGACAGTCAGACTGTTGTAGCTCGGTTGACTTAGTATCTCAGGACCAGTCTACTGTCCAAATGGAACAAGTGAATTTATTTGGAATAAGTGAGCCTATATGGATAGAGTGTTGTCTAACACTGTTTGAGGTTGCGATTTTCTAGGGTTCTATTTGATCCTTCATATACGGATGTATTTCTTAATATTTATAAAATGATTTTGTTGCATCTGAGTGATTTTTCCTGTATATTTATTTATTATTTATACTATTGAATGTGTGCATTGTCATTTAGCTATGCATGTATATATATTATAACAATTCACTCAGTGAGATCTGACTCCCCTCCGTTGACTATTTTTCAAGAGAGTCATCGTCTTCAAACCTCAGTAGCAGACCTTTACGTTAGATTTCTTCCGCCCCGGCTTCACTATGTAAACTGCTTACCTGAGCTTTATTTTATAATCTAGACACTGCAGTAGTTATAGACAGTTGTGAGACTTATGTATTACATTATGGTTATAAGAAATTTATATTATAAATATTTGAACTGAGATTTGTATTTAAAAGATATCATTTATATAAGATGAGTTGTTTATTTAAATCCATTGGTGGATATTTACTTTATCTTATTTATGACTTTGTTTCCATTGCAAAATATTTTAATTATGTTATTATTATTATTGCATGTTTTACTTTATTTTTAGGCTTGCTACGGGTTCCGGATTCAAAAGAATTCTCGTTCCCTAGCGCCGGTCATGGCCCCTGTTTTGGGTCATGACAAATATGCCTATCCTGCTTCCTGATACAACTTCATAACCACATGTAAAGAAACAATTAATGCTCTATTATTGTACAAATGTCAATGATGATATGTACAATAATTCTTGCTAGAAGGAGAGGCTTGTGTCAAAGTACCGAAATAAAATGTGTTCCTGCGAGCATGCTATGACAGAGCCAGTGGAAGTTATTGACATGATTAATGATTCTAAAGCTAATCAAGTAGGTTATATGAAAGGGATTATTGCTAGATACATAGTGATGGATGATTTGAACATGTCACCAATATTGTTAATAGCATCTGGTTTTTATGTATTAAAGAATTTTAATATTTTGGATGTAGGTGAACTTCAAGAACAGGTTATTGATGTAGGGGTTGATGAGGTAAGGTTTTGAGCTTGCCATTTTTCTTTTTTTAGCTCCTAATTAGGGTTTGAATTTAATATCTTTTTCTAATTTGATTTTAACCTTTTTTTTATGTTTCCTATACCTTATTTTTTAAGGTCTGGCATTGTTGAAGGCTTGAACAAAGTCAAAGGCAGCTTTAAATAAATATGTTTCTGTCAAAGCAGCAGCAACATAATTTTAAAAGTTAGAGTGTTTAGATTTGGGTTTCTAATTTTTTTTTTTTTGGAAATTTGCACATTATATTGCAAAGAGACAATGCCCTAGGGTAGAATATAATCATTGGACAAACTGTCCATGGACCAAAATAAGAGCTTTATCTTTCTAAGCTCGACTTTCCTTGAGGATGTCATAATGGACAACCACTTTTTAGACATAAGAGAAATTTAAACTGGTCATAGATCAACCTAAAATAAGTTTCTCATGTGTCAATGGCACTAATCTAGAAGAAAACTAAAAAAATAAGAGCAAAACCCAAATAGAAGACTTACACCACCTAAGGAGCAACTAAAAAATAAAGACTATTACAATATTATTAAATAAACAAAAAGTTAGTCTGCATAAATTAGCCATTTTTTACTTCAACCGAAGAAACTAGCTCACCCTTTTTATTGTCCTATGGTACCGATCAGCCTTACTGTCCATTTTCGACTAAGGACTGAAGTGCACTACATCAACTCTTGATATAGCGGAAGGGTAGATAATAATAATCAAATATTATTGAATCACGTACGACTGTCAATAATCAATTTTCTATAGCGATTTAGACTATAGGCATCAAAATTTCAATAAATTTTAGAAGAACAAAAGAGAATTCAAATTATCATAAAATTGTTGTCCAACAATAACAACTAAAGCTTAAACAGTAAATCCTCAAACAACCCTAAACAAAAATAGGAAAATAAAACCCTAAAAATAGGAAATCATAAAATTACTCGTTTAAGGGCCTAACTAATAGAATTTGGCCGAAAAATGATGGATCTCATAAGCAATGCTCATGACTTTGAACCATTGGTCCATTTCCACACGAATTAGTCTTTTGAATTGCTCAAATTTAATACTTGAAACTTGCCCAAAATTACAAAATTGCCACTATCGTAATTTGTCAAATTTGTGCATTAATTGGAGGACTTGTTCCTCTATGTTGCCTGCATTAAGTCTCAGTCAAGGATCAACTACTTCTGGCCAACTACTTTACTATCTACCAACACCAAACTTTCAGCTGCTCATGGCTTTTCTTTCAGCTCCTCCATCCTTCTTTGGATCTTATAAACTACAAGTGGCTTGTACTCTAACCTTCAAAACTCATTAGATCAATTATTCTAGACCATGATCCATTGATTCTCAAGATGAAAACTCAAAGGATTTGAGACTAGATGATAAGTAATTTTTGCAAGTGCATGGTTCGTAAACAAGTAGTAAAGTTCGAATATTCGAGTGTCGTTCCCACGAGGAGATTAATACCAAGTACCAGCCTTAATTTTATTTCCATAATCTAATCAAAATAGATTAATTAAAATAGAAAATGTACTGACTAACAAAATCAAAGTCTAATATAAAGTTTCCTTTAAAAATTTAATAATTAATAACTAGAGTCCGAATTTGATTCACTAGACACTTACCCGAATTACAGGATTAACTTTGATTCAATTTATCAATACAATCATGGGTAAATTGCTCAAATTACCTAAAGTCATTTTCAAGATCATTCAAGCATACCAAGGTCAATTACAACCTAGTTTCATGGTCAAAATAATTAACTAAGGCTCATTAAGCTCTTTAGTAATTTAGTTCTCCCCTCCCCAGAGCGCTTGTCTACTTTCATGATCAAGGATCCTTAGTTTCACATGTTTATGAGCTAATAGACTATGCAACTTTCGTTGTCTCTAGCCTACCCACAAAAATGCATTCAATCATGCCTAAATTAAATACAAGATCAAGATAAAACAACCTAAGAAATTGACTGAAAATTAATTTATTGCATCAAATGAAAATCCCAATTAATAGTTATTTAGCTACTCAAATCCAAACTCTAAATAAATTAGTTGCACATGATAGAAATATTCAAAACCAAAGATAATTTAAACATGAGAACAATTCTTGTATGAACGTGGTTTTGCTTGAATCTCTGTTTCTCTTCCTTGCTCAAAATCTCTAAATCAATTGATGACTGAATGAGTGCCAGGATTAGGTATCTCTTCCTTTATATACTCGCTTCTTGCCTAAGAATTTCCAACTTTCCCATTCTGAAATCTTCCATTTTAGAAATCTTCTATATCAATGAACCACAATAAAAAAAGAAGAATTTCATGCTACATAACTCAAGAGATGGTCATGTGGTAGAGTGTGTGGAGTACATGGTGACTTGCATAGGGTGTGTACAAGGGTGTGTGCACTAGTGTGGGGCAATTTTCAACACACTTTATTGCATGGCCAGGCGGTGGGGTGTGCATGGGTTCTTCATCGAGCTTAATTTCAACTAGGCTAGTACACAGGTAACGACATAGGCATGCAGTAGAATATGTAGAAATCTTGATAGAGACACGGGCATGTGCTAGCTTATGTGCGCAATTGCTCAAAGGCTCTCATCGTACAAGTGCTAGGACATGGGTGTGCAATAATTCCAACTGCAAAATATATAATAATTAGACACTAAAACATAGTTAATTATCAAACAATTTTGCAAATGAGATATTAAAATGCAATTTAATAACATTATGCTAAATGCAAGTGAAATAGACAATAATTAAATAAAACTAAAATAAAAATGCTATAAAACCTAATAAAAATGCTTTTAAAATTGTATGTATAAATGACACATCACTATATTCAAATCCATATTATTTGAGAACTAAAACAGCAAAATAAAAAGTAAAATAAAGGGGAGAAAGGAAAAGAGTGGTGATTTTTGGCCATTTACAAGGAACCACTAGTAAAAAAACCACTTAAGAGACTATTTTCTCTATTAGAGAGAGTGTCGATCAATGGCTAAATCAGTAGAAGGTGAGATTTGGACCGTGAAACAACAAATCTTTTGACATAATCTTCAAAACAACATAAAAGAGTATAACACCACCCATAAAGAGCAAAGGACCCAAAAAAAAAAAAATTCGGATTTTATAAAAATACCCATTTTTAAGTTATGATTTTTAGCAAAATACTCACTTTTTATAAGATATTACACTGTTAGAAAATTTATGGCTTCATATAAAACAAAGAATGACAGTAACTATGGACGTCATAACCAGGTTATGGCAATCTAGCAATGCTTATGGTAACATTTATTGTTGATAAGTTTCTAGGAGTTGGAAAATGTTGGCAAAATGTCTCAGCTTCATAAACAATTAACTTCCGAGTAATTTAGGCTTGAAAGATGTATCAGAATTAGGTAAATAAATCTTTATGTGAGCATGACAAAGCAGCAGTTTAGATGAGAAATTGGAAGTCTAACTAATGAACAAGGGCTTGTAAACAATGGTGGGGACATTGCTTTCCAAATAATTATACAAATTATTGAACCCACCTTTTCCAGGTAGCCCCTAAAATTCAAATTAAAAGGCTTGATTCTTGAGTTGTCAGATGTGGAAGTTCTGAACTGCTGTTTAAATATTTAAACACCTATAGCTTATAAATAAATTTTTTAATTAAAATTTATTTTTTTTGTGAAATTTTTGTTTTTTATGAAATTTTTTTTTTATTTTAAAAATAATTAAATTATAAAATCTAAAATTTAAAATGAATTGGGTGAACCTATCTTACTATGATCTAAACATGTCTATTTTGTAAATAATTTTATACATGTCACGAGTAGCAACATTTACCATTTTCCTTAATAGAAAAATGGAGTATTTTTTATTTACATTTCCCATGAAAGAAGGTTTCTTTAATCTACAAGTTAAAGGTGTCTAAATTAATAGAAAAAGGGATATTTTTATGTTAAATAATTAAAAGTTGGGTCAATATTTTTCAATTGTGTTAAAAATTAACAAAAATTATTAATGAAATTATTTGTTGCACAACAAGTTTACGAAGTTATAAAGAATCATACTTAAAAACAATATATTTTAGTTTATTTATAAATATTATCCAAATAGTTTTGAATATTATCCGAATAGTTTGAATATTATTCGAACATTTTCTAAATATTATTCAACATTTTGAATATTATCCGAATATTTTTTAATATGATCCAAATATTGTCTGAATCTTATTTATATATATTAAACATATAAAATAGGTTTCATATTAATTATTCAACATTTTTAATATTTTCCGTATATTTTCGAAATTTTATTCGTATATGTTGAAAATGCAAAACATGTGTCATATTCATTATTCAGTTATATACATTTTTTAATATTATCCATATATTTTTGAAATCTTATTCATATATATTGAAAATGCAAAAAAGGTGTCATATTTATTATTCAGTTAAATACATTTTTTAATATTATTTGTATATTTTCAAAATCTTATTTGTATATGTTGAAATGCAAAACAGGTGTTATATTCATTCTTAAGTTATATACATTTTTTAATATTATTTGTATATTTTCAAAATCTTATTTGTATATGTTAAAAATGCAAAATAGTATAAAAACATTATATGATTTGAATATAATAAGTATTTGAAACTCAAAAATAGTATATATTAGTCTAATATATATATATATATATTGAAATATTTATCTAGGATATTTGAAACTTAATTATTTATTAAAACTAACATGAGCTGTATAATTTAAATATCTTAATTATAATCTTTGAATTAGAGCACAATGCCTACATATATATTATTACCCAAAAAAAACAAAAAAAAAAAACTAAGAATAAAAAATAAACATAAGGAAAAATTTAAAAAAATTAAAAAATAAGGATAACATAAAATAAGAAAAAAATAAATATAAGGATAAAAGAAAAAAATAAAAAATAAGAATAACAGATAATAATAAAAAAATATATAAATAATAAATAATATAAAAATAAGGAAAAAAATAAAATAAATAAAGAAATAAAAACAAAGAAAAATTGAAAAAAATAAGGACAACAGAGAAAAATAAAAAATAAAAAAATAAGGATAATAGATAAAAAGGAAAAATAAGGATAAAATAAAAATAAAAATAAAAAAGGGAGAAAATTAAAAATTTTAAAATAAGGATAAAGAAAAAAGAATAAAAATAAGGATAAAAAAATTTAAAAAATAAAAGAGAAAAAAAAAAAATAATGAATGAATAAGAAGAACCTAAATGGGGTAAAAACAGAAAAAAAAATAAGAAAAGTGGACACTCTCGAAAATAAAATGGGTATGCATGTAATTAATTAATGGAAAAAGAGAATATTTTGCTGAAAACTAAAATCCAAAAATTATATATTTGTGTAAATTTCTCAACAAAATTCTCCACAACTAGATTCAAAGAGTACCAAAAATACAAAAATGTCTAGAAAAGAGCACATATAACATTTACTACTTATTTTGATTCAATTTCATTAAGAAATTCATTTCATTTTCAAATGAATTCCAAATTCATTTAAACCAAACACATTTCATCAATAAAAATAAATTTAATGTTAAACAATTCCACAAAATTAAAAGTTATAATTGAAAATGATTTTGATGAAGTTTTCATTTAAATCAAACACTCATTTAAATTTGAATCAAATACACTCTTACATATATGACAAATATTTCTAATATTTTTATATTTGATGTAACATACACTCTTGGATGCTATACATTTAATCAATAAAATTACAATATATATATATATAGGACATCTGTGTGCACGCACATGCTCCAACATAAATGTTGTCTCTAAATTGGCACCATTACTCAAGATGATGACCTTATCATGCGGGAACTTCCATAAGGCAGATAAAGAAGAAGAAACGGAACTAAAGAGAAACAAATTATATTCACATGGAAATTAAGATAATGAACAATGTACGGTTTCTGCACTATGGAATATTGGATACAATGAATTAGTTCACATGCTATCTTCTTGTTCACTGAAAATGGCTAGTTTTTTTTTTCTTCCAATTATTCAAAAAGTAGTTGAAATGTAATTGAATATATATCAGAGTACTCATGACATGATTTTATTCATTTAAGGGCAAAGGTGCATCTATGTCTTTAATGTTTAATCAAAAGAACACAAAATTAAGTTTTTTAAGAGATCTAAACCCCTTATTTAACCGCAATTAATATCTCTGTTTATTCCATTTGATGTGACCATGTTTTTTCAAAAAGAAAGGCTATTTATGTTATCTTAGTTCAGATTGTTTGTATTTCAAATGAAGCTAACTTCTTGTGATAAGATTTTTTTTGCAACAAACATTGCAACACTGAATATTACACCCTATTATTTACGAACGGCAATTACAGTTTGAAATTGGACATTGAGGTTGAAGTAGATGGCGTCATTCTAGTTGTACCATGAGGTCTGGATGGAAGTAAAAACCTAACATCAACCATGCTGATACTAGCTAGTAGTAGTTGTGAACTCTTTTTGAGCTTATATTTTTCTCTTCCCACGATGGGTATAAATAAGTACAACATATAGATATGTTCCTAAAGTTAAGAAACTGAATGACTAATTTACATGAGAAATTATAAGTATCTTAATATAATATGAATAATTAAGGAATAAATAAGAGAAAAAGTAAAATATACAATGAGAGAAATCATTGGATAAGAGATTATAGGTATCCTAATATAATATGGACAACTAAGGAATAAATAAGAGATCAAGTAAAATATATAAGGAAAGAAATCATAGGAGACTAAGTAAAATAACCATGAGCTGTGTCAAAAAAAATCGATTATCATGGTAGAGAGCACACTTAACAGATGAAGCCCATATGGATACACAAATGTTATGTTAACGATTTCCATGATACAAGAAGCCTAATTCTTATCTACATTCACGCACACATATATAAATATAGACCAAAAAAATCAACTTAAATGACTTTGTAAAAGAATGTCCCTTGGACTAGAGGTGTGAATTTGGTTAATTCGGTCGGTTTTGGACTATTTTTTAACCGAACTAAATTAATTAAACTGAATTAATCTGAAAACTGAACTGAATGGAAATAATTAAAATTTTTAGGATGAAAACCGAACAAATTGAAATAACATAAATTTTTTTAAAAATATCAATTATTTTAATTTTTTATACATTACTAAAATATTAAAAATTAAAAAATTATTAAAATTTAGTTAACCAAATTTTTTGGATAAAAAACTGAACCGAACTGAATTAAATCGGTTCAATTTTTAGTTCAATTAATTTGAAAAACTTGCACACCTCTACATTGGACTACTTCATTTATGTTGAATTGCCATAAATATCTAATTTCTGATTAAAATATACATTAAATGGGTTACAAATAAATATAGTCTATTTAGATTAATAATAGATAATATTAGTTGGCATAAATTACTCTTACTTAAATTACATTTAAAGTTTAAATTATAATTTATTTTGTCACTCTTCTCTCTTCTATTATTTACTTCTAAATATGAAAGTTTACACCCGACAGAGAAACGCGCACACAAACAGTCCTACATTAATCATATCATGCTCCTTTAACTTTGAATTGACCAATCACTGTAATCAAAGCTTCCACTAAAATTCAGCGCCCAAGAATCAATCACTTCTACCTAGGAATGTCTTTATATAAAGTCAAAATCAACTTGGATGCCCATCATGATATAGCCAATTTAATTTGGAAGAAGCCATATAAAGCGCCTAAAATTTGAAAATTGACTCTATTGGACCCCTCAATTTTTATTCTATTTTATTAACCTATCAATCTTTTATTTTTATATAAATTAAGGACGAATTAGACTGAAGTAATCAAATTGTGCAACAATTTAGGTTCTTTGTTGTTAAATATACTGTAATGAAAAGTTTAGATATACGTTTGGTAAAGAATGAAAGAAAAATGTGAGGGCAAGGTATAAAAAAAAATATTCATGGAGATAATTTGCTTCAATTGATAATTCTAATGACATATTCACTGTTAAAACTTACCACCAATATTATAATTGTGGTAGAGTAAACTAAATTTATTTCACAATTTTATTACTTCAGTATAATTTGTCATTAATATATACGAAAATAAAAGATTGATGACTTAATACATTACAATAAAAAGTTGAGAAGCTCAATAGAATAAAGTGTCGAAGTTCATGAGCTTCATAATGGGTTTATCCATTTAATTTCTTAGCTTTATTGAAGCTAAAATGACTTTGTAATTACCAATTATCACTAGGTCAGATTGTTGAGATTTGATTTTGTTTAAGTTAGATTTCGAATTCAAAACTTAGCATGTGCAAAAGCGTTAAATACTCATAGGGAGACTTTTGCCACCTTTTAAGGTCCTGCCCAAATTGAATCCGAATTAATCAAGTCCTACAAGATATTGGATAACAAGTGCATCATATGCCCAAAAAAAAAAAAAAAGAGAGAGACTTTGTAAAAAAGTGCCCCTTGGACTACTTCATTACTAAGGTTATATTTTGAACATTAATAAAAAATTTCCTACAACTTTCATATATGTTGAATTGCCATAAGGACACTTCTAAATGGCTAGAATCTATCCAAATGTTTTTTGCTAGAAAAGATGAAAAGTTCAATATGACCTTACCTATAAATGCTATTCAAAAACCTTTTTTTTATATGTGAATTTAATTTTTTGACATATAAATTTAGAGAAATGCCACTATACATCAATAAAATAATAATAATAAATTATATAAGATATATTTTATCTCTTTCTCTCTTAATTTTCTCTCTCCCTCTTGATTTGTGCAAAGAAGGGCCAAAAATCAAAAGTTTTGAGTGAAGGATTTTTTTTAAATGAGTTTTTAAATGTTTTCAACTAAAATACTCATACTTTTCAATAATTATAAATTTAACCCAATTTATTTACAAGTATGTCTCTTTCACTTTACAAGCATACCCCTTCTTTCTTTTACTTTTTTTCTCCTTCTCTTCTTTTTTTTTTTCTTCTTTTTTCATTATTCTCTTTATTTTCTCCTTTTTCCTTATTTTTTTCATTTTTTTTATTTTTTCTCATTCAATTTTTTTTTATGGTTTAGTGCACCGTTGATTCCATAACTTTGGGCCATGTTTTACTTTGATACCAAATTTTGAATTTTTTCTTTTCGGTCTCAAAAATTATATTTTTGTTCCAAATTAAAGTACGTAGAATATATCCGATCAAATTTAGCACACACGACAACTAGAATAAATATTTTTTTAGTATATTCACTATGTAAGCATCCTATTAAGTGACCTAATCACCTTATGGACTCTATAAAATAAAATTTGCTAAAATTTTATTTTATGGGGCCACAAGAAAATTTTGTTTTATAGGTCCAATAAGATAATTAAACTGTTTAATGGGATGCTTACAAGGTAAATATACTAAAAATATGTTTATTTCATCTATTACGTATGTTAAATTTGATAGGATATGTTTGAGGTACTTCAACTTAAAATAAAAATAGAATTTTTGGGACTGAAAAGAAAAAAATTAAAGTTTTGGTACTAAAGTAAAACATAGCCCAAAGTTGTGGTACCAACAGTGCAACAAACCCTTTTTTATCTTTATTTTTTATTTCTCTCATTTTTTTTCCTTTTTCCTTTTTTTTAATTTTTATTTTCTTTTTTTTATATATATATTAGTGGAGCATTAGGCAATATATTTCTTTCCTTTTTTTTTATTTTCTTTTATATTTTTGTCCATTTTATTCCTTACATGATTTAACTTCTTTACACACACTTTTCTTAGCATCTTGTAAATAAAGGAGAAGGATAGGTGTAGACACCCGATTTGATCAGCCTATGATAGAGGGCGAATTGTGAATACTTGGTTTGGTCAGCCTGTAACAGAGCCCAATGACGAGAAATATAAAACTTGAATGCAAGAAAGAAACCCTAAATCTTCTTAAAAAATGAGCCTAAGGGCTGGAAACCCATAAACAAGCCCAATACCCTTACAAAAATAGTCAAAACCGCTTAGGCACATCAGGCCTAGTGCAGGGCAAGCTAGAGAGCGAACGTTTCTATGAAGAGGCGATTGCTAGTAGAAGAGGCGATCACCTCATCATAGAGGTGCAGCCTCTATAGCATCCACTTGCATCTGCATTAATGTAGAGGTGACCATGGCAGCCAACTTGGTGGGCCATCCTCTTCTATCACTCAACCTCTGGTCTGAAAAAGAAATCCTCAGGAGAAGAAAGAGGTTAGAAAATGCAATAACGGAGGATAATAGTGGGGGTATGGGCTATAGATGTTAGTAAAAGGAGAAAAAAGAAAGAGAAAGGGGACCTTTCTAGGGGCAACTAAAAAAAAACTAAGCAAAAAAAAAAGAGTTTCAAACAAAAAGGAGCTTTAGCAAAGGGAGTAAGAACGCTTTTTAGAGAGAAAAACCTAGAGGTTGATTTGCTTGAGAAGGAGAAAGGAAGAAGCTTACATTTAAAGGAAAACGAACATTCCTAATCATTTATGAGGGTCAACATTTTGAAAGCTCATTCTTCAGTAATTATCTCAATTCTTTTCAAGCTTAATTTATAGATTTGCATGATCCCTTTACTTGATTGCATAATCTCTAGTTTATTTATTTACTAATTCTTGTATTCATTTCTTTTTGTATTATTTGTAATGTGTCTTGTCGTTAGCATGATTCCTTAAGTTTTAAGTATAGTTGTGCATTTAGTTTGCTTTTAATAATAGATCCTTACTTGAAATGAAAGATTTACCGGTTTGAGAGTCATTTAAGACTGTTCATCAGGCAATTGCCTCTCTAACTACCATGAGGTGATCGCCACTTCGACAAACCTACATGAGTTCATTATTTGTCCTAGTCTCTACAAACCATGTCACCTCATTGCCATGAAGCAATCGCTTCTTCATAAAGGTGATCACCACTTTGACAGGGTCTCATATGACTGTCTCATTTTTTATGTATTGTGTATAGTTCCCACGCATGTATAGGCCTTAACTACTCAAGTTTGTTTTGTATGATCCCCACAACATCGTTCAAATTAAAAGTTTAACATTTACCTTTCGTGGCTTTGTACCTTTGCTTATTTAATAGTTTCTTGAGTTAGTTTTATAGATTTTTATATAAGATCTTTATGTATTTTGAGGAACTAATATTTTTCTTATTGTAGGGATTCATCAGTGATGTACAATCATTAAGTATTTATCCTATTAATTAGTTCTTGAGGGGTTTTACACTTTTACTTAAATCAAGCAGTTTATTTTTAGTTTATTTTTTATTTATTATACTTTTTATTTTTGCACAAGCATTGTAATCCTTAATCTTTTCCCCACTTGATTTGGAATGTATGGTTGTAAATCATAATTTTTTTTTTACTTATGTTGAATGTTGGGACCAGTCATATGAATTTAATTAATGTGCAAATTCAAGCCTAATTATGAAATGCAATAATTATTTGTAAGAAATTGCAATATGTGTGATAACAAAGAAATCATTGAATAATTAAGGATAATAAATTACAAAATATAAATGAAGTCCAACCGTAAGTTTAGGTGGGCATTCAAATACCTATACCCAATTTTTGAACCCAATCTCTAATGAGCTTCTGGGAACCTCCGTGGGATCCAGTTATTGTACAGTATGTCCTGGCTTTCATCTGAGTGGTGACTCCATCTCCGAGTAGGCTTTATGACCTATTTTGTATTTCCTAGTGGGCCTCGAGCCCACACAGTGTCGTGGTTACCAAACACTTAGACGCACGCTAAACGCTACCGCCTACTTTGGCGACTCCACTAGGGATAACGAAACTAATTCCAAGTGTTTTATAATTTATCATATTTAATTATTCTTTAATTTCTTTTACATTTCTTCTGCATTCATTACACTTTTTACACATAATGAGCACTTCAATCCTATTTTAACCCAATAATAGTAAGTATTTTACTACCTACATTTCATTCAAACCTGATGGTGGAATATTTGATTATTGTCACTCATAATATATACTATCCACATCATATGAACCCTTGGGTGGGGAGAAGTATATGGATGTATATCATTATGGGAGCCTAAGCTTGTTACCCAAGACTCAAGCTCATGTAGTGGCCTAGCAATTTTCCTTAGGAATTTTCCCATTGCTTTTGTTTTATGCCCTTTAATGGACCTTTAAAATAAAACCCAAGCCTATTATAAATGGACCTTGTCAATATGGGCTTTTCACGCCTATTCTCAACCTATTTCAAAATAAATATTGTCAAAATGGGCCTATCATGTCCATGCTGGCCCATTGAAATGGATCTTGAAGAGGCAAAGCCTTAATGCCATTCTTAACCCATTAAAGTCAAACTTTGGATTTATTTAGAGGATCTATTACTTGTTTGTACCATTCTAAGAGTTATGTTACATACATTGATTTTATGATCCCCTATTAATAATTAAAACCCAGGCTAAAAATCCTAGGACAAGATACTCACCATTAAACACGTGTGTGGGAGTAATAAGGGTGGATGTCATCATTTTTTAAGCTTTGCATTTTATCTTTATGTTGTGTATATATTAAATGTGTTTATTTATTTTCTTTGAATAATAAAATGAACCTGCATATCATGCATACACATTATGCATAATTCTAACATGTGGTCTTATAGTAGTATAAATCCTTTAAGCTCATTCAAGTGGGTCCGGTCTAGTTCTGGTCATTTAGTCAAAAGTTTAGAAATGAAAATGGCATAAGGTTTTGATCCTAAGGCTTTTAAGGCATAATTAAAAAAGGAAGTGTTTGCTGAGACCTGGTCCATGATGAGGGAGAAGATGAGAGAGATAATTAAGTTAATCAAAGAAAATCAGCCGGCACAGCCATCCAATCCGATTAATCTTGATGATGAAATCCTGGTGAGAGAAAGGGAGGGAGATGATGTGATGGTATTAGCCCGAAAGAGTGTGAACCCAACTAACGATGTGGAGCAAACTGAGTGGGCTAAGAATATAACCAAGGCTATGAGTCAAATGCAGATGCTGATGAAGGAGAAAAGCATGGATGCTCCATTAGATTACATTTATTTGAATCTGGATAGGGAGGATAATCCGTTGCCTTAGAAATTCAAATTCCCCGACATGAAAAAGTATTTTGGAATTGAGCACCCAATTTGCATTTGAAGTAATATATGACTTACAAGAAAGCCATTGAACTGGTTAAGGCTCAGATAATCAAATAGTTCTCTATGTCATTTGAGGGTGAACCAATCAACTAGTACTATGCTTTGGAACTATACATTCAGTTTGATTGGAAAGAACTGTATGCTACATTTATGAAATAATACAGCCTTAATGTTCAATCTGAGGTGTCTTTGAGGGATTTACAAAACACCAAGAAAAGGTTTAATGAATCCTTTGCTAATTATCTAACTCACTGGAGAAGGAAAATATCTCAAATGAGGCGTAGGTCTTCCGAGTCAGACCAATTAACTAGTGTTAGTAATAAAAGGGTGTGTTCTGACACTGTTTAAGAAGCTGAGGGATTTGGGAATCTAAAATTTCATAGAGTTATATAGATTTGGGGTTCAGAAAGAATTAGATTTAGCCCAGGAAAAAAGATTCTTTAGAGGGAGATATGAGGGCAAAGATGGCACCAGTTCAAACAGCAATGTCCATATCAATACCATAAAGCAACTAAGCAGTAGTCTGTAGATTAATGTTATTAGGAAACCCTAAAGATTCTCCAATTTAGGGTGGCCTTTATCCAAAGTCCTCGAGAATTTTATCTAGAAAAACCTATTATGACCCTTACTTTTATAGCGACCCTTGTGAGATGCCAACCTAAAAAATTTCTATAAATTCCACCAAACCATTGGGCATGACACCGACAGTTATGCCCGAATGAAACATGAAATCCAAGACTTAATCAATGCAAGTAAAATCACTGAACACAAAACAAGACAACTAAACACCCGAAATAACCCCCTGCCCAATTACCAAAACATGCCACCACCTAACCCACCCATTTTAATGATTAACACCGCCCTAATAGAAAAGCAAGTCTAAAACTCTTTTGTTAACACCATTCCTAATCCACCAAAGCTTGAACCCGAACCAAAAGACCTAAACCAAAATAAATAATCCACTAAGTTTTCTATGCATGTATTGGATATCTGGGGCTTCGATGATGAAGATGAAGTGAAAATTGATTTATGGGACGATGAGCAAAGTAGATCATGCCAATCTGTGAAAAAGGTCAAGGAGAAAAGGCAAGAAGTTAAGATTGCTGAGCCTGAACTAGAAGAGATAAAGAAGACAGGAAAAGGGAAAGAAGTAATGAAAGACTAAGGAACCATTGCTAGTGTTTAGGAGTTAATTATGCATTCCAAGGACCATTGAGAAGCACTGGTTTTGGCACTAGATTAGAAAAAATCTCCACAAGTTGTACTCCTAAGCAGATGATTAATTCATTAATAGAAACCCCCTAAGGCACCATAATTTTTTTGATGATGATTTATCTTTGGAAGGGAGGGATCACCACAAAGCCTTATTCATCAAGGCTGAAGTGAAGGGAAAGATGACTTGTTGTGTTATGATAGACAATAGTACTGCCATTAATGTGTATTCATTAAAAATTCTACCAAAGCTAAGGTTGATTGTAGTGGATCTAAAACCTTCTGAGGTAGTTATCAAGGTATGTGATGATACAAAGAGGCCTGCCAAGGGGACGTTTAAAGCATTGGTCAGGACATGACCTATCGAGACTTAGGTCAACTTGCACGTAATTAATATTCCTATTACCTTTGCTATTTTATTGGGAAGGCCATGGTTTTATCCTTTGGGTGGCATGCCCTTTATTTTCCATTAGAAAATAAAGCTTCCATATGATGGCAAAGTTATCACCATCTCAGTTAAGACTGAAGCTGATGTAGCTACCTTAAAGCTAGTCCTCAAGGAAATAGCTATAAACATGAGCTTTTTAGGTATGCATAATCTATAAAGATGAGATAGATGAGAGGGTTCTTAACATAATGTGCAACATGAAATTTATGCCCGACATAGGATTGGGAAAAGACTAAAGCGGACCTTTGAGATTTGTTGAGCGCAAGGTACCTATTCTGAAGCATGGGGTAGGGTTTGAAAGGATTGATGGTTCTGAAAAAGAATTTGACATCTAGAATCAACGTGAGAAAGAAGAGGAAGAGATTATGGTTAAGAGAAAGGGCTTATAGGAAACCTTTGTGCGAGAAGGCACTAGGTACTCGTGTAATAGGACTCCAAAACCTCTTTTGATGGTCGGGGAAGTCATTCCGAGATTTGAAATCTTTACTGAGTTCATGAACAAAATAGAGAAAGATATTGTTAAGTCCCTACGGAAGAGTTAGTACTAGACGAGGAAGAATTTGAGGAGACACAATTGTAGACACCCAATTTTGGGATAATGAGTTATGGATGTGACAAAAGACTCTAATGATGAAAATGTCATGAATAGGTCTTCAATATTTGAACTTTGAAACTTCAAAGATCTAATTGCATTTTTTTAAAGAAAGAATTTAATGTTTTCATGGACTAAATTACAATGCTTTTTAGGGATCTAATTACAAAACTTAAATTCTTTCAAGGACCTTTCTGTAATTAAAAGTTAAAAAAAGTTATCGAAATTATGCTAATTCTGATCAGAATTATGTAATTCCGATTGGAATTAGACTCCTTCCACCAATTCTTGAATTTCGAGATAAATTGAGTCCTAATTGGTCTAAAATTCTCCTAAAATTATTTTGATAATGTTTCTAAGAAAATAGAAGTCTTTTAGGAATCAATTTATAACTAGGATTTTAAGACATATCCCTATATAAGGAGGGTTTTGGCTCTAAAAATAGGAGGAAAAAAAAAGGGAATAAAGGAAAAAAAAAAGGAATGAAGCAAAAGATAAAAAGAAAAGAAAAGAAAAGAAAGAAAAAACAAGGAGAAAAAAAGAGAAAATCTTATTCTCTATGAATTATTTTTGCTTTATTTATTAATTAAGGATCTTTGAAGAATTTTTAAAGAATAATATCCACTAGCTATATGGAGTTGTAGATTGGGTAACCATCACTCTTAGCCTTAACTCGGTTTAAGAGAGATTACCGGGCTCATCTGACTAGAGTCTATAACCCAAGTCCCTATGGGGGGTAATCTTCTCTCAATTTGGTAAAGGATGTTGGGCCCCTCTGACCTTGGCTTGTAACTCAAAGTCCATATTGGAGAGTATCTTGCTAAAGGAACCTTAACTTTTCACCGGACCCTAACCATATATAATGGCCTAGTTACTTCCCCTAGGATGTTTTACCCAAAGTGCTTGTTTGTTTGAATTGCCATGAGATATTTTATTTATAAAAGCCTAAGCCTATACCTTTGAAGCTCACTCAGGCTAATAAGGATTAAGCTAGACCTTTATACTTAGAAATGATGTTTCTATGCTTTTGTTTTAAAGAGAGATTTGGCATGCACGTCGGCTCTTAATATCCCCTGTTGATATGAAGGCCAAGACCAAAAATCCTAGGAAAAGAAACTCACCATTGAACACATGTGTGGGAGGAATAAGGTTGGAATGTTTATGCTAGCCTGTTGCTTGTTGATGGCTTCTTGATACTTGCTACTTGCTAAGTGCTTGCCTGCTCTTTGTTACATAACACATGCATCATGCATACATACAGTCCATGCATCATACTAACACCTTGTTTTGTAGCCATCATAGATTCATCTAGGTCTTCTCGTGTCTGGGGATGAAGAGGTGGCAGATTAACCAGAGTTGATTTAAGTCTAGAGTCCATAGCTCAAAGCATTCTTCACAGACTGGAGAGACTAGAGGGAAGTCCAATCAATCCACTATTTCTAGAAGCTGAACCAGCTCAAACTGAACATATTGAAATGGAACAATAACTAGAGATATGGACCTTAGAGGACATCAAGGGAACTTTGATGGATGACATGAGAGCTATGATGCAAGATGAACTAAGAAAGGCTTTGGCCAGACATATGCAACCTGTTGTTGAACAACCATCTACTGTTGTTATTAAATAACCACCTGCTACTACTATTGAACAACCACCTGTTATAGGAGCTCCACTTGTTGTTGTAGCTCCTCTACCTACTACTAACAATGCTGGGGGGCAACTTGCTCCTAGAAATGTGCCTGCTACTAATATGAGAATGGAAGATATTGAAAACTACATGATAGAAAAGGCGAAGAGAGAATCACTTGAATTGGTTCAAGACCTTGAGTCTAAGCAGATGCAAGCATTGACTCAAAAAATGTCCAAGATGGAAGAGCTGATTGGAGGAAAATGAATGGGATATTCTTTTGACTTTGATGACATGCTGCAAATGGAGGGAGATAAGCTACCTGAAAAATTCAAAATGCCTCAACTACAAAAGTTTGATGGGAGAGAAGATCCAAGGATTCATTTGAGTCAATACACTACAACCATGAGCACTACTAAAGCACCATTCTCAGTAGTTGCTAGGTTGTTTGTACTGTCCCTGGAAGGAAAGGCTGTAAACTGGTACCATGGGTTAGAAAATTCTGTTAGGGCTAACTGGAAGGAATTATGTACTACATTCTTGAAGCAATATGATTATAACACTCGATTGGAAGTGTTAATTAGGGATTTAGAGTTGACTAAACAGAAATCAAATGAGTCCTTTTCTGATTTCTTAACTCGTTTCATGAATAAAGTAAGGATGATGAAAAATAAGCTTGCTAAAAAGGATCAAGTTAGAATGATAGCTCGTAATGTGTCACCTAATTTGGTCGAGAGGTTATAAATAATGAATCCCAAAACCTTTATGGATTTGTATGATGATGGGTTACAAGCTGAGGAAATTGAGAGTGAGAAAAAGAAAATTGTTAGAGGCACAGGAACTCGAAACTACCTAACTGGGGGCATACAACAAGGAAGTACTAGCCGAGCCATAGAGGTGTGTGCAGTTCAACAACCCTGAAGGTTCTCCAATTTCAATCAACCACTCTCTAAAGTCCTAGAGAAGCTAATCCAAAAACTCCTGCTCTGACCCTTAACCTTTTCCAAACCCCCAAATCCAAATCTCCCTGGCTATAATCCAAACAGTTACTGCAAGTTTCATCAAGTAGCTGGCCATTCCACAGATACCTGAATTTGCCTAAAACATGAGATCCAAAACCTGATAGACTCCGAAAAAAT
This sequence comes from Mallotus nudiflorus, assembly GCA_947683625.1. Classification (NCBI taxonomy): domain Eukaryota; kingdom Viridiplantae; phylum Streptophyta; class Magnoliopsida; order Malpighiales; family Euphorbiaceae; genus Mallotus; species Mallotus nudiflorus. The sequence goes on along the minus strand of CANTUR010000260.1, from coordinate 1,585,892 downwards.
CATCGACCCTGACAAATCCAATTCCAACCCAAACACCAGAAATAACCCTTTCCCAGATTACCGAAATGTTCCACCACCAGCCACCATGATGATTAACTCAGGGGTTAGCGAAGAAGAAGTGCTAAGCTCCTTTGAGGACCTCAACCTTATACCCAATGGAGAACCTTTCGGACAGTTATAGAGAGGAGTAGAAGACTTATTAGGCCAGCCCTCAAGCAAGTTTGATTATAGAGTATTCTACTCGAAACCACCCTCTACTGATATCCCTATTGAATCAATTGAGCCCTCAGGTTGGGGAGATGAGTTTAATGATAAGCCAGTAAAAGAAGAGCCTAAAATTCTTGAGCAATCGCTAAAAGGAGTTGAAGATCTATTGGGACAACCTTTGGACAAGTTCAATTACAGAGTATTCTATTCTAAACTTGCTTCTGCTGACATACCCATGAAAGAGATCATGCCGACAAGATGGGGTGATGGGTTTTAGGAAGATGAATTCTAAACCCCAGAACTATCCCAAGAAGGGGTTAAAGAGCTACTAAGCCAACATATGGACAAGCTGAGGGAGTTGAAGGGAAAAGAAACATGCACAATGGAAGTTTGGAAAAACGAGAAGAGAAAACGGATTGTTAGGGCCATGGACATCTGGTATGATTCTGATGAAGAAAAACCCATTAGAGTTGATGTATGGAGTGATACTCCAAATATGAATCATGTTAATCGAAGCAAGAGGAATTACCAGACAGTAGAAAAGCAAAATGAAAGTTTTGTAGAAAGGGAAGAAATAGAAGATGCAAAAGTAGAGAAAGGACAAAAAGAGGATTTGATCCTAGAACAACTTAAAAAGGCTAAAGCGAGTGTTAGCATTTGGGAATTACTGATGCATTCAGGCAGCCATAGAAGGGCTCTTGTCAAAGCTTTATCAAACATGAGCATTGAAACAGCTGCTACTCTAGAAGCTATGGTAGCAAAAGTGACAGAAAAGAAACATGGGCTAATAACATTCTCAAATGATGACTTGCCTTTAGAGGGAAGAAATCATAACAAGGCATTATTTATCCCAGTTGAAGTAAAAGGGAAGAGAACCAACTTTGTAATGGTGGATGATGGTTCGGCTATAAATGTATGCTCGCTAAAGATCCTGCCTAATCTGGGTCTAAAAGTAGATGACTTGATGGCTTCAAACCTCATAATCAAAGCTTACGATGACAGTACCAGGAATATGGAGGGAACATTTCAGGCTTTGGTCAAAATAGGTCTCATAGAATTGACTATTGAATTTACTATACTGGACATCCTTGTTACCTATATCCTGTTGTTAGGAAGGCCGTGGTTTCATGCCCTGGGAGGAGTACCTTCAACAGTGCACCAAAAAATAAAATTCCCTCATGAAGGAGATGTCGTGACAATAGAAGCTGGAACCCATGCAGCTATGGCAGCCATACTTGATAAACAAAAGTAAGTGTATGTTTCACCTGGTTTCCAAGTTGTTGGAATATTTGATGAGATGGATCCTAGGGTTGTAAAAATGATGGAAAGCATGAATTATCGACCTGGACAAGGGCTCGAGAAGAATGAACAAGGAAGCCCTAAGCCCTCAAACATTAAAACCCAGGACTATACGAAGGGTTTAGGATATACTGAGGCAGGATCGACTAGTAAAAGAGCAAAGAACAAGGAGAAAGCAAAAAGAAATAAGCCCTTAGGAAGGATTGGACCACTAAGTGAAAATTTCATCAAGCCAAGGGAAGGCAAGTATTATCTAGGCACCAAAGAATCTGTTAATGTGGTTGGAAAAGATGTCCATGGGTTTGAGATTTTCAAGGAGCAGATTATGGAAAGCCTAGTGGCCAGCAACAAAGAGGAAGTCATGAAGCAAGTAACTGAAAGGATAAGTGATGATGCTGTTGAGGAGCTATTGTGTCTACTACCTGAGGAGGAACCACCCCAGGACTTAGCTACTATCATTAGTGATAGTTTCATTGATGTTTTTTATTAAGAAACTGATGTAATAATGTTCGGTCTTTATGCGAACAAAGATGTTTTTTTCCTATGGTTAATGATATGAATGTTGGTTTTGATTACTTGTGTGATGTGCATCCTAATAGTTCTGTGCATTATAATTTTGATCAGTCATGCATGTTTGACATTAATTCAATTCAATTTGATTCATTAAACATGGACACAAATGATAATCCAAAGAACATTTCTATATCACATGATGTAACTCCTGAAGAGAGAAAAAATTTTGAGAGAATATTAATAAAAAGAAAGGTAGTATTCGCTTAGACTTATGAAGACATGCCAGGTTTGGATAGGGAAATAGCAGAGCATCTCATTCCAACTCATCCAGAAACCAAGTCGATTAAACAGAAATTGCGCAGATTAAGACCAGAATGGACAGAAAAGATAAGGGAGGAAATTGCCAAACAAATACAAGCTAACTTCCTAGAAGTAGTAGACTACCCTCAATGGCTAGCAAACATAGTACATGTTCCTAAGAAGGATGGCAAAGTATGAATGTGTGTAGATTTTAGGGATCTGAATAAAGCTTGTCCAAAAGATGACTTCTCATTACCTCACATTGATGTAACAATGGATAGCACTGCAACAAGTGCAATGTATTCTTTTATGGATGGATTTTTCAGGTACAACCAGATCATGATGGCAGTCATGGATAAGATTAAGACAGATTTCATCACATAACGGGGACCTATTGTTACAAGGTGATGCCTTTTGGACTGAAGAATGCAAGTGTAACTTACCAAAGAGCTGTTACTGCACTTTTCCATGATATGATGCATAAGGATGTTGAAGTGTATATGGATGACATGATGGTCAAATCAGAGACAAGAGGAGACTCTTTGAAGCCTTAGACAAGTTCTTAGCCCGAATTGAGAGGTACAACCTGAGACTTAACCTGAAGAAGTGCATTTTTGGGGTTACTTCAAGGAATTTGTTAGAGCATATAGTGAGCAGCTGAGGAATTGAAGTGGATCCAGATAAAGTGAAAGCCATCTAGGAAATGCCGGCACCAAAGAAAAAGAAAGAAGTAAGAGGATTCCTTGGCAAATTACAGTATATTAGTAGGTTTATCGCAAAACTCCTTAACATTTGTGACCCTATCTTTAAGCTCTTGAGGAAAGATCAGTCAGTTAAGTGGAATGATGATTGTCAGAAAGCTTTCAATAAGATCAAGGAGTATCTTGTTAATCCACCTATTTTAAAACCACCTAGACAGGTTAAGCCATTAGTTTTGTACTTGGGCTTAGAGGAGGATGCAATGGGGGCCATGTTAGCACAAGAAGGGTCAGATGGAATAGAGCATGCAGTGTACTACTTGAGCAAGAAGTTTTTACCATACGAGGAAAAATATGATTTAGTAGAAAATATATGTCTGATCATGATTTGGGCTACGAGAAAATTGAGGCATTATTTTCAATCTTATAAGGTTCAAGCTATTTGAAGAATAAACCCTCTAAGGTATCTGTTTCAAGCATCGACTTTAATTAAAAAAATGTCTCGATGGTTGGTACTTTTAACTGAATTTGATATAGAGTACATTACTATAAAGGTAATCAAGGGTAGAGCAGTAGCAAAACTCTTAGCTCAGAATGCGATCAAAGGTGAAGAGCAGTGGAATTTGGAGTTTCCAGATGAGAACTTAGCAGTTGTAGAGCATTAGGACTGGAAACTTTACTTTGATGGAGCTATAAACAACAAAGGAGCTGGATTGGGAGTGATTCTTATTACACCAGAAGGAGAAACCATACCTATGGCAAAGAAACTGGATTTCAAGGTCACAAACAACATGGCTAAGTATGAAGCATGTATCTATGGGATTGAGGTGGTTGTGGTAGCTGGAGTCAAAGATTTGTTGGTTTATGGAGATTCAATGTTAGTAATCAATTAGGCTAATGAAGAATGGGAGGTAAAAGAGGAAAAGTTGAAGCCTTATATCTGCTATGTGAAAGCCTTAATGAAGAATTTCATCAAATGTCTGTTTATCCATCTATCTAGAGACGACAATCAGATGGCGGATGCACTTGCAACACTTTCTTCAATGTGGGATGGTGCAACTGGGTTGGCTATGAAACCTTTAGTGATCATGAAGTCTAGAGCACCGTGTTATGGGGGTGAGCAGATTATGAATGTTTAAATGGGGCCTGAAGAAAAGCCTTGGTTTTATGATGTCTAGAAGTTCATTAAAAAGAGAATTTATCCAGATAAAGTGACCTTGAAAGAAAGATATGCTCTTCGTATTCTTACATGTAAATATGCAAGTCATGATGGGGTATTATACAAAAGAATATTGAACAGGATGCAGCTCAGGTGTCTCAAAAAGGATGAAGTTGAAGAGTTGATGTAAGAGATTCATGTAGGGGCTTGCGGTTCTCATATGAACGGGATAATTCTAGCTAAGAAGATACTCAGACAAGGGTATTACTGGATGACTATGGAAAAGGATTGTATCAGGACAGTAAGACAATGCCATCAGTGTCAGATCCACGAGAATCTTTGTTATATGCCTCCAACAATGCTGAATAGTTTATCATCCCCTTGGCCCTTTGCAGTATGGGGAATTGATATCATAAGAGAAATAAGACCAACAGCATTAAATGGGCATAAATACATAGTGGTGGAAATTGATTACTTTTCGAGATGGGTAGAGGTAGAATCTTTTAACACTCTGAAAGCAAAACAGATGGCACAATTCATCAAGAAGAGCCTTATTTGTAGATATGGGGTCCCACATCATATTGTGATAGATAACAGGGTTCAATTTCAAGCAAAAACAACATAGTTGTTACAAAAGTATGGGATTGAGCACCATAAATCTTCACCTTATCGCCCTCAAATTAATGGAGCAGTGGAAGCGACTAACAAAAATGTCAAGAAAATCCTTTCTAAGATGGTTAAATCCTATAAGGATTGATATGAATATCTTCCTTTTGCCTTATAGGGATATAGGAATATAGCCCAAACTGCCACAGGCCAAACACCGTTCTCATTGGTATATGGTTATGAAGCAGTTTTGCCCATAGAAATTGAGATTAAGTCCTTGAGAGTAGTCATGGAAGCTAAAATAACTGAGAGTGAATAGGCGCAGAAAAGATATGATCATATAGTATCTCTAGATGAGATAAGGATGGATGCTTTATTCCACACTTAGATATATCAGAGAAGGATAACAAGGGCATTCAACAAGAAGGTTAAGCCTGCGAAGATCAAAGCTAGAGATATGGTGCTAAAATAATCTAGAACCGTGGTGTTCGATCTGAGAGGTAAATTTAGACCGAATTGGGAAGGACCATACTTGGTCAAATTGGTCTTACCTGAAGGAGCTACTAAGATATCAGATCTTAAAGGGAATGAGTTTATGGAATCTGTCAATCTGGATCGCCTCAAGAAGTAAAACCTGTAAAAAATATGAATAAAAGTAGAATAAGAAAATAAAGTCCGCTGGCTAGAAAACCTAAAAAGGCTAGTCAGGCAAAAGTTAGGACATTCCAGCTGTTTAGAAAACCCGTAAAGGGCTAACAGGCAAAAGTTAGGGAAGTAAATAAAAATAATGGTCTTGTTAATTAGAAAACCTGTAAAGGGCTAGTCAAGAAAAGATTAGGGAAACAAAATGTGAGCAAAAAATTTTCAGTTAGAAAATTTGTGAGGACTAGGTGATAATAGGAGTTATGTCATGTGATGTATTAAATGTACTCATTTTGGCCCTAACTAACGAATGAAATTGAAATTGAAGTTTTGTTAAACTTTGCATATCCTTCTTTATTATAAAGCATAAGTACTTGAAGGGATAACAAAATATAATAAAGAATAAAACTAGCTCTATGAGACCATTCTATTTAGTGATATCTTTGTTTCTTCCTTTGTGACCCATCATACAAAGCTTGAGTCCTCTTATACCTAGCAAATCCTGGTGGTTCTGTCTTTTGGATAATAACCCAAGTTTTGTAATCATCATCAATAGTAACATCAGCATCCAAGTGTATGTTCCGTTCAAGGGCTCTACGAGGCCAGAAGCTCCTAATCTTATCCAAAGAATCTTATCTCAAAGGAAAGCCTTCAAAGTCAGTCAGAACAGTAACGATGAACTGAGGGCGACCATATTGACGATAAAGGCGTAAAGGGGTAAAAAAGGTAGAGAAGTGCAGCCTGGGAATAGGAACACAGTGCTCATACAGCTCAATAGTCATTAACTTCAATCTCCACTAAGGGCAGACCCATGTAATCTTAGCATCTGAAATCTTCTTTAACCAGTCAACCCATTGGTCCATAGAACATTTATCCTTCATTCTCAAAGGATGAGATTATAGCTGATGAGGTTGATAAGTCAAAAGGTTGAGAGGTACATTAAGCAAGCTCAGCTTTTCCTGTAACTAAATCTTAAAAAAAAATGATATAAGAATAAAAAAATAAAAGCCCGCTAAGTTGAAAACCCGAAAGGGCGACTTAGGCAAAAGTTAGGGCAAGCCTACTAAGTTGAAAACCCGAAAGGGCGGCTTAGGCAAAAATTAGGGCAAAATAAAATAAAAATAAAATTTTTGATTGCACACCTAAAGAAGAAGTAAACTTCCTGAGAAACAGTTATAAGTCTTGAAACTGTCAAGCCCAATGATGGTCTCAACAAGGATAACTGGCATAGGATTAGCTCCAAGCTCTACCTATTCCAAAATACTGACAATGCATGTATTGGCACCACCATGGTGAGAAACTAGCAAAAATTGAGCATATAAATAGAAAGCAATTGTTCTAGTCCAAGAAGCAGTGTTCTTGTACTGAGTCCCACAGACGGTGATCAGAGAAGAAAGATTGATGGTCCCAGGGTTATGCGTATACATGTAAATATCAGCTGAGGGTAAATCAAAGAATGTAACCAATCTGCTAGGAAATTACATCTCCAAATTAGGAAGGGCTATCATAGTAGTTAAGTCTAATATGCATCCCAGAATGGCAGTAAACTCTTCAATCATTGGACAGAGCTCTTGCCCAATAAATTTGAATACATGGTCCTTGACATCCTATAAGGTAGAAGCAGCATGTAGAGAGTGTTATCGATAGTTAGGTGCCGAAGAGATTTCAGGGATTTGATGTGGAAAGGTTGAAGATTATTCCAGTCATCACCAGTGAGAATTTTAAGAAATTTCTTCATTATTTGAAGAGATGCTTGAGTCATGATGAGGGTATAGAGAATGAAGGAAAATGCCCCATGTATGGTCTTATATAGGGAAAGAAGATGAGTTCATATGGGAAAATGATTCTGCTAGTAAAGAAAGATATGGATAAAGTGATAGAATCTGAGAAGGATTGGGATAAATAGATAATTGGGAAGATAATCCATTCTTTTATTTGTTTATCTATCCAATATTATCTGTCTTGGAAAAGGGTTAAGATAAATGGATAATTAATTAAAAAAAAGATAATGTTCATTAACTATCTTTTTTAATTAGTTATTTAAAAAAAATCCATTAAGGTGCAAACACTATTTTAGTTCTATCTAACAGTGTTTGAGACAACACAAGAATAAAAATAGCAATACAATAGAGAGCAGTCAGACACAAGCATGCAGAAAGTCAGGAATACAAAAACTCTAAATCACTCATCTCGTGCTCTAGTATCAGGCCATGGGCTCTATCCTCTAGTAGGGTCATCAGGATGATGAGTGTCTGGAGATCTAGCAGATGGAGTCCCAGCACTATACGGATCAAAGCCCAAGTCTGCAAGTTGTCGATGAAGCATCTCATTCTCCCGCTCTAGACCGTTGGAATAGCTCTGCATACACATAAAACACCATGTCATATGCATTACATGCATAACTTGCATACATTTGCATTCTCTCAGTGAGAGCGCTTACCCGCCAACTGTCTGTAACCTGCATCGTAAATAATCTTTAAGATGAGGCAAGTCCATATAGATACTCTGCCTGTGTCCAGGGAATCTATTTTGTAAAATTTTGTTAATATCAATCTCAAGTGTACAGGTTTATATAAGAAATAAAGTAAATAGACTCACATGAGAAGCATCTGGTGGATAAAAGTTAGGAAGCTGAGCATCACCAAACTGCATCTGTTACTCAACTAGACCCTGAACAACAGGAGCCCAGTAGAACATAGACTTGTCTAGAAGAGAGACATCACCAAGCGTAGCACCGATAAAGGCCCCATCGCAACTAGACCCAACATGCTGAGCATGATGACCAGGACTAGGTCTGGGCTCAAGGATCTCAATATCTAAAGCAATCTCAGTCTCCTCATCGGCATCAATAGGAGAGCAAACCTCCTCAAATTGTAAAGAGAAGGAGTGATTCATAGGTTCCAAAAACATAAGCAAAAATAATGAAAAATTACCTCATCATCATCAATAAGAACATGCTCCAGGAGGCTCTCATGGATAAATTGCTGATAATGTCGAGAACGCTCAAGGAAATCTAAGGCAGCATATCCCTATAGTGCATCTCTCAGCTCTAAACCTATAAGATGCGAGCTACAGAGCATAAAGGAGGGGACATCAAATGGAATGCGACGTCGAGAAGGGCCAGCAGACCAGCAATACACTCGCTCCACTATATACCACATCAGACAACCATAACCAGAGAGCAGGATCCTCATAGGCTCTAAACGGGCTGTAGCTGCCATGAAATCATATCACTTGATGTCTTCAACACCCTCTAACTAATTAGAGTTTTTCTGCAGATTATGTAAATTAAATCTAATTTCTATTAAACTATAACATACTAATGATTTTATTTTCTTTTTCCTTACCAGGTGCTACTCAATAGTGTTTAACTGATCACAGTACATCTGCAAAGTGTTCCTATTGCTAGCAAGGCAAAAAGAACCCCATCTTATCATCAGAGGAAAGGTCTTATCAAAACTAATAGCGTTAAAGCCTCGAATCAACCCGATCTCTATGCTCCAAATCTGGAAAAAAGAGAACATATCAGAAAAAAGGCAAAGAAGAGCAAAACTATAGAGATCAAATGAAGGAGAACATACATGCAAGATGTACCAAAAGCCACACATCATGACAGCACCTCTACAGACAATGTCCAGTTTGTAATAAATATAAGCAAGTGCAGCACATCCCCAATCTAATGTGGCAACTCGATCCAAGTCACGTAAAGGACCCAATAAAGTGATATTGACCTCATGACCAGTCTCACAAAAGAGGGTCATGCCTAATAATATCAAGAGGAAACACCTCGCCTTATGAATAATCTGACAAGGAGTCGAAGTGGGAAGGCATCTAAATCCCTCAACTAATAATGAAAGAAGAATGTTCTTCCGATTCTTCCATGTTGGGGCGGACCCGATCAAATCTTGCATTTACTGACTCCATGCATGCTCTGGAAGACTATAATAGCTGATGTCAAATGGAATTGGGGATCCTCCAAAGGCAATCCCGGTGATAGCAGAAAAGCTCATAGGTGAAATGGTCAGCTCACCCACACGAGTATGAAAAGTGTGGGTAGTATCCATCCATCACTTGTTCAAAGCAAATAAAGAATAACGGTCAGATCGGCCTCGAATAGTCAAAAGTGCAGTGATGAAATGCCTAAATCCGAAAGCCCAAATCAAATGTGTCACCTGCTCCGGCAATCCATGAAATAATTCTTAGGCTAGATTGAAACAGCCCGTGAACTTCATCGGACGCTATTTCAATTTCAAAAAGAAAATAATAATTAATTAATTAATCAAAGAATTTAAATTAAAGGATTTGATTAGTTAATTAATTAATTGCCTTAAAAAATTCTGATTGGCAATCTACTATGTCGATCGGCATTAACCCGGTCAATCAAAAATCTGAAATTTCAATCGAAATTCCGACCGGAATTCCAAACATCCAATCTGACAACTCGGGAGTCAAATTTCATATTTTTAGAGTTAATTTCAATTTATCACGCATTTTTGTATTAAATTTTGACTAATATACATGTCAATGTCAATTTCTACTCTACAACTAACTCTAATTATTTATTATACAGGTAATATTTTTGCAGAAATAAACAGAAGCAATAAAAGTTACCTCATTACCCACATCTCTGCACCTGTGGGTATGTAAATAAGTCAAGGGAAAGATAGTTGAGTCTTCTTAAAGTTCCATATTATTCTGAGGAAAACGAAGAGGCAGAATCCTCTAACATTCTGAAGTCTTAGCTCCCTCATGTTGTCTGTGTGACGAGGAGGCTATAGGATCAGGTGGATTGCAAATCGGATAACAAATGGTGAAGAAATCAAGAAAAGAAAAATAAAAATCAAATGGAAAAAAGGAAAGAATAAGAAAAGAATAGAAAGAGAAGTGAAATGATCGACAAAAGGGAAAGAATATATAAAATGGAGAATATCCATTTTAATCCTTTCAATTTACTTACTTTTTATCTATCTTTTCTTTCTTACAATTTAGTTCATAATTGCATTCAAATTAGGAATAAGTTCCTAATTAAATCATGGCATTCATCAAATTAATAATTCATTGAATTATTAAGATTGCATAATTAATATGTGATCCTAAATCTTTTGTTAAATATAGAATACATAACAAGATTAAAAAACTCATTTTTTGCATTTTACATGCATGATTTCAATCAAAAGTTTCATGTGCTGCACAGTAACTATGATATGAATTTCAAATCATTATGTTATGTGTTGCACAGTAGTCATAACCTTTATTATGTTATATACTGCATAGCAATTATAACATAAACTTTCAAATTCCTCATTGCTTGACATTCCACAAGAACTATAGCAAGTTTTCAATTCAATTACACTAGACATCCCATAAGGAATATAGTGTGCCCCATTAGACGTCCCATAGGGAATATAACGAAATTCATCATTGCTAGACATCCCATAAGGAATATAATGAAATTTAATTCAATTACACTAGACGTCCGATAGGGGATATAGTGTGCATCATTAGACGTCCCATAGGGAATATAAAGATATCTCAATTCAATTACATTAGACGTCCCACAGGGAATATAGTGTGCATCTTTAGATGTCCCATAAGGAATATAATGATATCTCAATTCAATTACACTAGACGTCCCACAGGGAATATAGTGTGCATCAATAGATGTCCCACAGGGAATATAACAATATCTCAATTCAATTACACTAGATGTCCCACAGGAAATATATACAATAGAGTGTGCATCGTTAGACGTCCCACAGGGAATATAACAAAATTCATCATTGCTAAACGTTCCACAGGAACTATAGCAAGTTTTCAACTTATCATCGCTAAATGTCCCATAGGGAATATAGCAAAACTCATTTGCACAAAGTCCACTAGATGTTCCATAGGAAATATAGTGCGACTTATCAAACACTACACCTTACTCAATAATTTGAGCATCAATCCATCACTTAGGATATAATCGAGTGTCCTAATTTCTTTATTTCAAAATTTTGTGCTTTTATTGCTTTGTCACAATTTGTCAAGTAAATAGTGACAAAGGGGGGCAACTGTAAGCACCCAATTTCGGGATGCAATTGTGCACAATTGTGACATAAGCCCCTATGATGAAATTTATTCAAAAATTGAACTTGGTTGTTGATTTTCTAGACTTTAGGCACTAAATTGTAATATTTTTTAGAATTTGATTGCAAAAAAGTCATTTTTCAAGGGTCTTTTGGTAATTAAAAGTTAAAAAATAATAATAATAATAATTTTTTAGGATTGGCATTGGTGTAATGCTGATCGGCATTGCATAGTGCCGATGCGCAATAATTCTATTTTTTTATTTTTCACGTATTTTTCCTTATTTTTATCGATTTTCAGTGTTTTGATTGGTTGAAAATTCAAATTTTATCTGATAAGGTTTTTTTTTTAAACGCAGAAGATATTTTTGAAATCAAAAAGAACAAATGCTATCTAATCAGATAGGTATATTCCTCCTTTGGAGGAAGTTCAGTACACACAGACTCTGCATTTAAAAGTAGAGTCTGCATGTGTGCGAGAAAGAGGTTTTTTGGCTAGAGGATTTTTTTATACAGACGAAAGATAAAAAAAAAAAAAACTTTGATTTCCTCTGTTCTTTAAAAACCTTAATTTTTGTAGTTCATTTGAGGAAGACGATACAACGATTTTTTAGTCCCAGTCCATAATCAAATCAACACTGAGTCAATTTCATCAGTGAAAATCCTAATCTGAGGGACCGAAAAAGCGCATATGCACAGCATTCATTTTTTTTCTTTCTTCTCTTCTATGATTTTTATTCATTTCGTTAATTGTTTTATTATTTAATTTCACTACTAATTTGATTGCCTTTTTTGTTTTTTTGTTTTGATTTCCGTATGTGGATTAAAGAGGAGGATACCGCCTGTGTTTAATTAAACAGAAGATCCATGGAATGCCATGGATGAACCTGTACTGTTTTAATAATAGTTCTTAGGATTTTAATTTTTATTCTACATTTTGGTATCCTGTGTAGTTTATTTTTAATTCATAGGTGTATAATTATTTAATTTTAATTTTGTACATAGTTTGTAATAGCCCCAGTAGTGGGAATAGTGAAAGATTTAAATTTTTGCACTTTAAAATTAATTGGTAATTAGGTTCAATTGGGTAAAAATTAATTAAAATTAAAGGTGGCTTTAGTTAATTAGGGTTAGTATGTAATTAAATTAGGTTTTTTTAGAAATCATATGTGAATATGTGTTTGATTTGATTTTGTTATGTTTTTTAGGCTTTTTTTATGTTTGTTTTTAGGCCCTAAGCCCACATTTAGGTCTAACCCACTAAATAAATAGGCTTAAAAATGGTTTAGGACTTTAAATAATTAAAATCAACTTAGGACCATTAGGTTAATTAGATTTTAGGCCAACTTAATTAATTAAAACTTGTCTAGACTTAGCTCAGCCCACTTAATTGTATTTCTTTTAAAATAAATAGACTTAGGACCACACTTAACTTAAAATAAAACCAAGTTAGACTTAGGCCCACTAATTTAATTTTTCTTTGAATAGACTTAAGCCCATATCTTAGAAAGACTAAAAAATAGATTTAGGCTCACTGATTAATAAAATGTAGGCCCACTTTTATTCCATTTCACTTGTAAATAAAATGTAGATTTAGATAACTTTTTAATAAAATTAACATAGTTTAGACTTAGGGACAACACTATCTTGAGTGCATTTTTTACTTGTAATTTTATTGACTTATTGCCTTTTTGGGTAGATGGATGTTAATTAGGGTTTAATAAAATTGCATATCATTAGAGGATGAAATAATCACTTATAAAACTATTCTAAATGAACACGAGACTAAGAGAAGTTAGTATTCTGTATCCAGAATCTCCTGGTTGTGGTGCTAATTTTCTTTTAGAGAATCAAGTACCACTAATCAAATTGTCCGAGTTATTACCCTGGGTGGTGACTCCTCATCTCCACACCATGTCTTTATGACAGTGGTTAGTGTGTTCTCTAAGGCCCTGAGCCTAAACAGTGTCGCGGTTGCTAAAATCTTGGACGTGCACTAAATCCCGCTGTCTACAAGCTTGTTTATGTTGTTTGATCTTTAATTTAATTTTTTTTAATATGTTTTATTTGTTTTTTGGTTTATTTATCTTTATTTGTTTTGTGTTTTTTTATTCTTATGTGTTTTGGGCCTTAAGCCCATATTAGATTCTAATTCATCCATTTAAATTTAGGTTTTTAGGTTTAATTAATTAAAATGCATTTTAGGGCCGTAATTAATTAGATTTAGGTTAGAGATAACTTAGGTCCATCTAGTAAATTAGATATAGGCCCACTTAATTTAATTTAATTAATTAGACTTAGCCCACTTAATTTAAGTCTTTTTCATAATTTATAGATTTAAGATCACCTTAGTATTAAAAAATGTAGAATTAAGCCCATTAATTTAAATACCTTCATAAATTTTTGATTTAGGCCCATTTTTAGAATTAAAATAAATAAAATTAGGTTTATTTAATTAAAATTAAAAGGAATTAGTCTTTAGGCTCATTTATTAAAACATGCAGATTTAGCTCATTTAATTAAAATTCATGTATATCAAACAAACTTAGGGATTATATGCTTGATTGAATGCATTATTTACTTGTATTTTCATGACTGGTTTACCTTGGAGTTAATTGCTAGAATAAGGGTTTATATGAAATTGCATGTAAATAGAGGATAATATAGTAATTCTAAATGAACACAAGACTGAAAGAAGTTGGTATTCCATACCCAGAATCTCCTGGTTGTGGTGCTAGCTTTCTTTTAAGGAATCAAGTACCACCTTTTCGATTTTTTCTAGTTGTTACCCTGGGTGGCGACTCCTCATCTCCACACCATGTCTTTGTGACAATTGTTAGTGTGATATCTGAAGCCTTGAGCTTAAACAGTGTCATGGTTGCTAAAATATTGGGCGCGCGCTAAACTCCGTCGTCTACAATAGCCGCTTTAGAAATGAAGGATGCCGATGATCAGAACAAGGAGCTAGGTTTCAAAGCCTATGTCCTTAACTCCATCATGGATGTCTTTTATGATGATTTTGATGTTTCTCTTGCTTCTTTGTTTAAAACTAATAATTTGTTATTTTTTAAAGTGAATGCAATGAAGTCTAAGTTTTTCTTATTTGTGTGATGTGTTTCCTAATGGTTATTCTATTTGTGATGATCATTTCATGCATATGTTTAACATTAATTCCATGTAAATTGAATCATTTAATTTAGGCACAAATAAAAACCCTCCAAATATATTGTTTGCTTATTATCTAACTAATGATAAGATAGAAAAAAAATGAAATAAACATTAATAAAAAGATAGAAAGTATTTGCTTGGGGCTATGAAGACATGCTTGGATAGGGAAATCTCCAAACATAGAATCCCTACATATCACTAATGAAGTAAAAGAAGGGGAGACTGAGGCCAGAATAGGACTTTTGGTCAAAGAGGAGGTTGAAAAGTAGCTAAAGCGAAGTTCCTAAAGGTGGTGGAGGACACACAATGGTTGGAAAATATAGTTCCAATCCCTTAAAAGGATAGGAGGGTCAAAATGTATATGGATTACAGAGATCTAAACAAGGCTTGCCTGAAGGATGATTTCCCACTACCACACATCAACACATTGGTTGAAAGCACAACTTCTGGTGCAATGTACTCTTTCATGGATGGATTCTTGGGGTATAACCAAATTATGATGGTAGTAATAGATAAACTGAAGACATCCTTTATTACTAAGTAGGGTATCTATTGCTATCGGGTAATGCCATTCACATTAAAAAATGCAAGAGCTAGGTATTAGAGGATGGTGACTACTCTGTTGCATGATATGATCCATAAAGAGATAAAAATTTATGTGGATGATATGATGGTGAAGTCTGTAACCAAAGAGGGGCACTTCGAGGCTTTAGACAAGTTCTTGGCAAGGGCAAAAAAGTACAACCTTAGACTGAATCTGAAGAAGTATATTTTTAAGGTATCATCCGGTAAGCTGCTAGGGCACATTGTCAGTCAGAGGGGAATAGAAGTGGACCTAGATAAGCTTAAGCCAATTAAGGAAATGCTCACTCCAAAGAATGAAAAAGAAGTCAAAGGGTTCATTAAGAATTTATAGTAAATTAGTAAGTTTATAGCTAAGTTGACTACTTTTTATAAGCTAATCTTCAAACTTTTAAAGAAAAATCAGCCTGTGATACGGGACAATGAATGTCAACAAGCTTTCAAAGCCATTATGACTTATTTAATGAATCCTCTAATTCTACAACCACCGAAGCTAGGTAAGCCCTTAATCCTATATTTGGCGATTGAAAAGGATGCAATAGGGACAATGGTGGCCTAAGAAAATGAAGAGAGGATTGACCATGCAGTGTATTACTTGAGTAAGAAGCTCCTCCTATATAAAGCCAATTATAGCCTTATAAAGAAAATGTGTTTGGTTGTAATTTGGGCAACGAAAAAGCTCTAGAATTACTTCCAATCCTACAAAGTACATGCAGTTTTTAAACATGATCCCCTTAAGTACCTTTAACAAATGCCCTTATTCATAGGAAAGCTAGCCAAATGGTCAGTGCTGCCCATTGAATTTGACATTAATTATGTGGCAAAGAAGGTAGTAAAGGGAAGGGCGGTAGTAGACTTTTTGGCTCAAAATCCACTAATCAATGAGTAAGAATGGGAATTGGAATTTCTTAATGAACACTTGGGGGCAATAGAGGCACAAGGATGGAAAATGTACTTTAATAGGGCTATTAATAACAAAGGGGTTGGTATTGGTATAATCTTGATCATGCCAGAAGGGAAAATGATCCTGATGGCCAAAAGGCTTGAATTCAAAGTAATAAACAATCAAGTAAAGTATAAGGTTTGCATCTTTGGTTTTAAAGCATTTCATAGTATGGGAGCAGAGAATGTTACCATGTATAAATATTTAATGTTGGTAATAAACAGGCTTCTAATAAGTGGGAAGTAAAGGAAGATAAGTTACGTCTATATTGGGATTATTTGGCTACTATTTTACTATTTTTTACTCATTGCAAATTTATTCATCTACCGAGAGAAGAGAACCAAATAGTTGATGTTTTGGTTACTCTAGATTATATATAGGAAAGTGGAAAATAAACAAAAGTTAGACCCCTAATATTAGTAAAGTCTTGAACCCCTTACTATGAAGCAATAAGTGTAATGTCAGTAGATACCGCTGAGAAGTCTTGGTTTTATGATTTGTAGCGATACTTGAAGATAGGACAGTTTTATGAGGATGTTGACAAGAAAGAAAAGATGTCTCAGCGAATGCTATCCTGGCAGTTCATTAGCCATAATGGAATGTTGTATAAAAGAATGTCTACGGGTGTCCACTTGAGATATGTCGATAAAGAGGAAGCCCATAAACTTATGGAAGCAATTCATAAAGGGGTATATGGGCCATATATGAATAGGACCATCCTTGTGAAGAAGATAGCTCACCAAGGTTATTTTTAGATTACCATAGAAACAGACTGTGTCAAGTTTGTAAAGAAATGCCACAACTGCCAAGCTTACGGGGATGAAAGCCATTTTCCATCTATGGAGCTCTAGGGAATGACTTCTTCTTGGTTATTTATAGCTTAGGGAGTTGATATCATAGGTGAGATAAGGCCGAAGGCATCGAATGATCATCGATACATTATCATGGCAATTGACTATTTCTCCAAATGGGTCGAGGTTGAGTCCTATACTATGGTCAGCTAGAAGAAAATGTCGAAGTTTATTGAGAAGAACATAATTTACAAATATAGGCTACAACATCACCTTGTTACTAATAATGGTGTCCAATTTGGGCAGAGACAGCTACACTATTAAGAGACTACAAAATCAAACACCACAAATCATCTCCATATAGGCCATATGCAAATAGGGCCATAGAAGCTACAAATAAGAATGTAAAGAGGATCCTGGCTAAGATGATGGAGAATTATCGGGATTAGGTGGATTACTTATAATTCGCATTATAGGGATACTAAACTACTAATAGAACATTAACAAGGGCCACTCCATATTCCTTTGTGTATGGGTGCGAAGCCGTGTTGCCAATAGAGATCGAGGTTCTATCACTAAGGGTTCTCTTAGAATCCAAGATCCCTAAATACCAATGTGTGGAAATTCAATTAGTCCAACTGACATTATTGGATGAAAAGAGGATAAAGGATATCTATCATCCTCAGCTATATCAAAAAAGGATAGCCCGGGCTTATAATAAGAAGATCAAGCCGAGAAAGATGAAAGAGGGAGACTTAATGATGAAGCTTACAAAGCTGATTATGATTGATCCATAAAGGAAATTCAAGCAGAAGTGGGAAGGTTACTATGTGGTGAAAAATTTATTCTCCAAGGGTGAAACTATCCTATCTGACATTAAAGGGAATAATTTTGGGAGCTCATAACTTGGACAAGCTCAAGAAGTACTTTTTGTAAAAGTCTCGCTAGGGAGAAAACCTTAAAAAAAGGCTATCTAAGCAAAATTTAGAGACAAAAAAAATATAAAAAGAGTCCTATTGGATTAAAAACCTCGAAAGAGTTGGTCCAGGCAAAAGTTAAGGACAGTTCAAAAGGAGAGAGAGATGAAATGGTTAGTTGCAAAACTTGCAAGGGCAAGCCAACTAACGACATGAGTTATGTTAGAAGCAAAATGTATATTCACATTATACTTGAGTTAAATGAAACATATTACTTTAATTATTGTTAAACATTGCATTAAGTGTCTATTATAAACTATTTAACTGAAAAGGAAAACTCTATCTAATAAAGAGAAATGACAACTCAATTCATGAAGTAATTTTGTTTTCTCCTCTTTTATTTAGTATCATAAGCACTCAATGCTTATAATTTTGTTATTCTTTTATTTCTAATAAACTCATCTCTTTCTGCATGTCACAATTAAATCCTCGCCTTATAATGATCATCGATAGTCAGATCCCTGTTGTAGTCTTTTTTCCTCTAAATGATTCTGCGTGGCTAGGTAACCACTAAGTTATCCAGGAAGTTTTGGGTGAGGGGTCCTAGCTCGAACTGATGCACTAACTCCATTACTAGTTGCTTTTGTCTATATTGGTGGCAGAGATGGACAGGATTGTAGAAGGTGACAAAATAAAGGCCAACAATGAGAACACAGTAAGTGTATGACCGAACAGTCACATGTTGCAACCTCCACCATAGGCACATCCATCGAATTAGAGTGTCAGGGAATGTGGATAGCCAGCTCTGAATGTTCTCTAGTATGGGATATGATTTTTGGTTTGATAATGCTTGGCTCTATACCGTGCTATATCTTGGGAAGGTTCAATTAGTCTCAACTTTTCATGGAACCACATCTGTAGGAGTGATAGGTAAGTAAAAGTGCAAATAAATTAGAAAGTAGAAAGTCAGTGAATAAAAAACTTACCTCCAATAAAAGTGGGCTTCCGAAAAATTGCTTAGTCTCCATAAAGTTGTCCAATCCAATTATGGTTTCTACTATAATGAGGGGGAATGGATTGAGTCTTGCTTCCACCTCCTCTAGAATATATAAGAGTTTTGAATTACAATTTTTAAATGGTAAGATAAGTAGGAGTTGGGCGTACAAGCAAAAGGCCATCATCCAGGGAAAGTAGACCTCTCCCCTGTCTACATTTGAGACAGCTTTAAGCAAGGGCTCTAATGCAACCTCTAAGAGCCAAGAAGGTAGTGACATGAAGACTGGACTAGAAGATTGAATAACTGAGCCATCTCATATTTAACAAAATATGAGTTTGGAATTCTAAGTGTAAGGATTGTGAGTTAGCATGAAGAATTCATTTAATAACCTAGGAGGCTTCAAACTCTTTTAGTAAGGGACACAACTTAATCATATTAAACTAGAAAATGTGTTTTTGAGGATCCCATAACTGAGCTATTGCATGAAAAAAATGAGAATTTGATTCTTTTAGCATGCAGTGATTTAAAGACAGATAAGTGAAACGGCTCTAATTTGGCCCATGATGTGTTGTCTAAGCTCTTTAGTATTGGTTATAGTAGTTTGAGGCTTTTTTCAATCATAATTTAAGCTTTTAGGGGGATCTAGTGAGAGAGAATGGAGGTTTAGGGTGAAGATGTCTAAAATTGGGGCTAGAGGTGAAGAGTTGGGAGCTAAGAAGGGAGTAACCGACCTGGCGATGGCGATCACCTCTTCAACACAAGGTCATGAGGCGATCACCTCTTTAGAAGAAAGTCATCGCCTCTTTAATGACAATCAATTAGCTTCTACCGAATCCTAAATGTTTCAACCTTGTAAATTAAATTACAACAGTAACATAAAGGGAAACATCCCTATAATTATCAATGCTAAAATTGTACATAAAAATAAAAATTCATTGAAATAAAAATTGAATTTTGGAAGCTTTTGATTAACAAAAAAATAAAATGTGCAAATGTCAGAAGTAAACAGATATGTAGTAAAAAGAGGAATAATTCATAGATCCTAGTCTATCAAGAATCTGACTCAATGCCCTCAAAGTCAATCCCTCCTTTGGTGCTACCATTGCCATTATCCTCATCATCATTGTCCTCCTCGTTGATCTAGAGAACTTTAATCTATCGCTCAAAGGTGGCAATCCTCTCCTGGATGGTCTTATCATGATCCTATTTAAATAGGTTAGTAGATCATAAAAGCATGCAAGCATATAAGTGTAGGAAAGATTGTTACCCTCCACTACTGAGTGATGTCCAGCATATAATCTCTCTGAGCCTCAATTAGTCAATACATGTATAGGCCTTGCTCCAAAGGAATCTATGTTATTAAGAGAATATTAGAACTGACAAATGCATTGAGAATAATTTAGGAGACAAGTTAAGAGAAAACTCACATGAGTGGCATCCCTAGGAGTACATGCAAGTGTGAGCTCCTCATCTAAGGTCAGAAACTGACAAGACAACTCCCCAAGAGGAACCCAGTAATGAGCCAAAGAATTGAGGGGTGTGAATGAAACTACCATCAACAAACTAGGAGCTCGAGGTAGTGGGGGGTCTCATCTCCTCAGCCACAATTAAAGTCCCCTCTTTGTTTGGATCCAAATGGCATCTCAGAGGCTCTCTCTCTCATACTTGAGGTCCAACTTGAGGTGCAGGTCTGGTCGTTGTGGCCTAAAAATAAGAGAAAACCATGTTAGGACATGATAATTTTTAAAGGGGTGTCAAATAATTACCTCAGAGGTAGAGGCAGCAACCAAGAGAATCATCTATAAGAAGTGGGTTTAAACAAACTTCATGTACTGGCTCTTAATTTGGATGGTATGGTCCATGGTTGGCTCTCTAGCGATAGCTTGATCCAGCCCGTGAGTCCACAACATACTCCTCATAGGGGATTTAAGCATATGCCTCACATTAGCTTCATGGTTTTAATTCATGATTTGCTCATCGAGGTACCAGACTCAATAGTTTAGCCCACAAAAGAGGACCCTCCTTTGAGCTAATAGTTTGGAACGAGTAATCTCCGCATTCCATCTGCCCTTAGGACCCCATAAATCATTCTGAATCTACAATGGAAGTATTAACAAGTATGTGAATTTCAAAATTACTAACATGTAATGTGAGCATTGTAGGTATCGCATCCTACATTAGAGAGTTCAAATGTTATTAGTAAATGTGTACTCTAGCCAAATGTCTCTTCAGAACACGGCTGCTACCCCACTTGCTGATGGTAGGGAAATCATCCCCTACTCGCAGCACACCGATGAGTAGCTCCAGCTCCAGGGCCCGAACCTATAAAAGAAAGAGGGATAGCAAATGTTAGTGAGTAGAGATTAAAATGACTTAAGAAGAGAGAGAGGTGGAACTTGCCAATACAGCGTGCCAGAAGCCACAGAATCTTTTGGCCTTGTGGACCACCTCATCCATGCTCCAGTACTAGTAGGCCAAGGCATAGCTACCCTAATTAAATGAAGATATCTAATCCAAGTCCCAAAGAGGTAGTAGGAACATCAGATCTATTGAGCTAACGGAGTCAACAAAGAAGGTGGTGTCGAGAAGGTAAATTAGGAAAGCCCAGACCACCTGGTCTATCTCATAGGGAGTGACCATTACCATAGCTTTATCTAAGGTATAAAAGATCATAATCAAGTCAAACTTAATGGTATAGGTCCCTTTCATATCTAGGATAATACTTAGAAGGCACTTGATGTAAGCGTCAAAGGGAACAGGATCTTCGACACATGCGATCCTGATAATAGTAGTGAAAAAGATGGGATCTAAAGTGAGCTCCCTGATTAGAAGGTGAAAGGTGTGTGTCATGTCAAACCACCTCTCCATCAGTGCATGGAGCAGCTTATGGTCTGTCTGACCCTGATCCAATGGAAGCAATAGTATAAAGTCCTCGAATTTAATGTCCTAGTTCTAGTCCTTTTGGTTATCGATCAAGTCATCATAGAAAACCTAGGCCCCTAGAAGTTTTTAGTGCCCTTAAATGACTGGGCATCATGCTGCAAAAGAGAAGGAACGAGAATAAGGGAAGTTGAATAAATATTGCTCAATTTTGTTATTTTTGAAGTAAAAATGGTTAAATAACTGAAAATGATCTGGTTTGAATTGTCACAGAGGCATAGCACCTTATGAAAGAGGTGATCACCTGACCATAAAGGCGATCACCCTTACACATAAGGTGATCACCCCTAAGCATGAAGCGATACTCTATGCGCTGTCATAGAGGCGACCATGCTTTTTTATAAGGTGATCGACCTATAAAGAGGCAACTACCCAATGAAAAGGCAATTGCCCTATGAAGAGGTGATTGCCTAACGAAGAGGCAATCCCCTATAAAGAGGCGATTACCCAACAAAGAGGTGATCGCCTTATAAAGAGGCGATCACCCCATGAAGAGGCGATTGCCCCAATAAAGAGGTGATTACCTCTGCGTAGTGAAGGACAGTGAACAATTTTTATTTTTTCACTTAAAATCACAAACGCATGATCAATCAATTTAGTTTTCAATCATAAATGATAAATGAACATAAATGCATGATCAATCAATTTAGTTTTCAATCATAAATGATAAATTAACACAAATGCAATCTAACTCGATGTTATTTGTAGGAAAAATGAGAAGGATTTGAAAACTAACCTCTCCAAATGTTGATGAACATATATGACTACTTAGATCCACCAAAAGAGGAATTGTATCTTCTTTTGACAATCTAAAATTGGAAAGGGCATTTACAGAAGAGGAAATCTAGTCCCACTTAGGTACAAGTGGTGTCCTCTCATTATCCATTTTTAAAAGAGTGGGTGCATGGCAAGGAAGGAAAAGAAAAAAAAAGAAAAGAGAAGGAAGAGAGGAGAATAAAAAGAAAAAGAAAAGAAAGAGAGAAGAAAAGTGTGTTTGTATAGTGGAAAGGAGGGTTTAAGTTAGGTCTTTTGAAAAAAATAGTGATAATGATAGAAAGAATTTCCTCGGGTGAGTCTCGAGAATCGAGGTTATTGGATGAAAGTACTCGAGTTAATTTATTTTTAAATTGAGCAATGTATTGGGCTAGGAAAACTTAAGGATTATAAAGTTTGTTCGGGTAATATCCCCAAAGCTCGTAATCCTCGAAGCTCATGATTAAGAGAAGGGTTATTCAAGTTGTATCCTTGAAGCTTGTGATGAGAGAAGGGCTATTCAGGTTGTATCCTCAAAGCTTATGATCAAGAGAAGGGCTTTTCAGGTTGTATCTTCGAAGCCCATGATTCAAAAAGGACTGTCTGAGTTGTATCCCTAAAGCCTATGATTCAAAAAGGACTATTTGGGTTGTATCCCCGAAGTCTGTTTTAATTCAATGACAATCAAGCTAAGCAAACTTGAGAGTCTTTGTATCAGTTAATTGATAATCAGGCTAGGAAAACCTGAGAATCATTTCAGTTAAATGGCAATCGGGCCAAGAAAACCTAAGATTCTATATTTTGATCAAGTGGTGATCAGGCTAGGAAACCCGAGAACCTTCATTTCAGTTAAGTGAGAATCAAGACAGGAAAACCCAAGAATCATTTTAGTTGAATAGCAATCAGGCCAGGAAAACCCAAGAGTATTTTGGTTAAGTGGTGATTGGACCAGGAAAACCTGAGAACCTTCATTTCAATTAAGTGATAATCAAGTTAGGAAAACTCAAGTCTTTATATCATTTCAGTGATAATCAGGCCAGGAAAACTCAAGAATCATTTTAGTTGAATGGTAATCGGGCTAAGAAAACTCGAGAACCTTCATTTTAGTTAAGTGGTAATTGGGCTAGGAAAACCCAAAAGTCTGTGTTTCAATTGAGTGACGATTGGGCCAGGAAAACTTGAGAGTTTATGTTTCAGTTGAATGGCAATTGGGATAAGAAAACCCGAGAGTCTGTGTTTTAGTTGAATAAAAATCGGGCCAAGAAAACCTAAGAATTTGTGTTTCAATTAAATGTTGTATCGAGCCAAGAAAACCTAAGGATTATCATTTACAAACAAGCTACCAAATATAAATGAGTGGCTGATTGGGCCAAGAAAACCCAAGGATCACAATCACTTTTTAAGATTGAAGAATTCATCTCTCAAGTGAAATTCAAGAGTCAGGTATGTTGTTTATTGTGTTCTTTTATTGTGCATGTGATTTTTTAAAAAATTATATTGCATGTATTTAGTTTTTTTAAAAAAATAAGGGCAAGCTATGGACACCCAGTTTGATTGGCCCATGATAGGGGGCAAACTATAGAAACTTGGTTTGGTCAGTCAGCAACAGAGCCCAATTACGAGAAATGTAAAACTTGAATGCAAGAAAGAAACCTTAAATCTTCTAAAAAAATGAGCCTAAGGGTTGGAAACCCATAAATAAGCCCATAACCCTTACATAACCAATCCAAACCACCTAGGCCCATTAGGCCCAATGCATGACAAGCCATAGAGGTAATTGCCTCTATAGCAGCAGCAAAAGAGGTGATCACCTCATTATAGAGGTGTCGCCTCTACAGTAGCCACTTACCTCTGCATTAAATGGAGAGGTAACCATGGCAGCCAACTTAGTGGGTCCACCTCCTCTGTAACTCAGCCTCTAGTCTGAAAAAGAAATCCTTAGGAGAAAAAAGAGGCTAAAAAATGCAATGATGGAGAATAGTATTGGGGGTATGGGCTAGATGTGTGAATAAATGAAGGAAAAAAAGACACAAAGGAGACCTTTTCGGGAGCAACTAAAAAAACTGACAAAAAAAGAGAGTTTCAGAGAAAAGGGAGCTCTGGAAAAAGGGAGTAAGAACATTTTTTTTTAGAGGAGAAAAGCTTAAAGGTTGATTTGCTTGAGAAGGGAAGAAGCTTACATTCAAGGAAAAACCAACATTCCTAATCATTTCTGAGGGTTAACATTTTGAAAGCTCATTCTTCAATAATTATCTCAATTCTTTTTAAGCTTAATTTATAGATTTGCATGATCCCTTTAGTTGATTACACAATTTCTAGTTTATTTGTTTACTAATTCGTATATTTATTTCCTTGTGTATTATTTATAATATGTCTTTCCATTAGCATGATTCCTTGAGTTTTAGGTGTAGTTGTGCATGTAGTTTGCTTTTAATAGTAGATTCTTACTTAAAATGAAAGATTTGCCGATTTGAGAGTCGTTTGAGACTGTTCATATGGCGATCACCTCACTTCCATGAGGCGATCACCTCTTAGAAAGGCAATCACCACCTCAATAGACCTATATGAGTTCATTATTTGTCCTAGTCTCTGCAAACCATATCGCCTCATTGCCATGAGATGATCGCTTCTTCATAAAGGCGATCGCTTCTTCATAAAGGCAATCGCTACTCTAATAGGGTCTCATATAACTTTGTATAGTTTTTAGTGTATTGTGTAGAGTTCCCACTCATATACATGCCTTAACTACTCAAGACTATTTTGTATGATCCCCACAACATCATTCAAATTAAAAGTTTAATATTTACCTTTTGTGTCTTTGTACCTTTGCTTATTTAATAGTTTTTTTTTAGTTGATTTTATGGATTTTTATATAAGATCTTTATGTATTTTTAGGAACCAACATTTTTTCTATTGTAGAGATTCATCAATGATGTATATTCATAAAGTATTTATCCCATTAATTAGTTTTTAAGGGGTTTTACTCAAATCAAGTAGTTTATTTTCAGTTTATTTTTTGTTTATTATACTTTTTATTTTTGCATAAGCATTGTAATCCCTAATCCCTTCCCCACTTGATTTGGAATGTATGGTTGTAAATCATAATTTTTGTTTTATTTGTGGTGAATGTTAGGACCAGTCGCATGAATTTAATTAATGTGCAAATTCATGCCTAATTATAAAATGCAACAATTGTTTGAAGGAAATTGCAATATGTGTGATAATAATGAAATCATTGAATAATTAAAGGTAATAAATTACAAAATGTAAACGGAGGCCAATCGCAAGGTTGGGTGGGCATTCAAATGCCTATACTCAATCTCCAAACCTGATCTTTGATGACAGCTTCTAGAAACCTCCGTGAGATCCAATTGCTATACAGTGTGTACCAGTTTTCATCTGGGTGGCGACTCCATCTCCAAGTAGGCTTTATGACCTATTTCATATTTTCTAATGGGCATTAAGCCCACACAGTGCCATGGTCGCCAAACATTGGGCATGCACTAAACTCTGTCGTCTATAATAGGTTAAATGAAAGTTAACTATTCAAGTGACAACAGCTGAATGTGGATTTTCTTTTTATATTTACCCAAATAAAGACAAGATGAAGAATAAGGTAGAAACCTGACCAGGTCAAGTGCTTTAGACCCCACCGGGCATTTGGATGAAGTATGCACAAATCCAAAAAAAAAGTAGACAATCTCATGAGTCCATCTTTTGAGTGTATAGCTTAAAATTATGTTGTTGTGATTAAAGTAAGTAATTATATTAAAAAGGTTATTTTTATTAATTAAAATGTATTATTATTATTATATTTAATAATTTATTAATTATTATTGTTATTAAGTAATATAATATTATTGATATTCTTTAAAGCTGATGAGGTAAATAATTTCTAATAATTTTAAAAAATAATAGATCATTTTAATTTAAATGTGTCTAAAAAATTTAAAAATTATATTTTCTATATTTAAAATTTTTATTTTTATTTATTTTTATATGGAATATTAATTCATAAAATTTTAAAATTTAAATTTTACTAATTCATGTCTTGCATATTTTAAAATTTTAAAAATTGAATCTATTTAGTCAACGTATAAAAGTTTAGGGTAAATTAGTTTTAAAACAAAAAAGTTGTTTTGAAATGAGTTAAACATTTCTGAAAAGCTCATTTAGGCTAATTGATCGAATTTGCCAAGTTGGTGGGATAATTGACTAGAAAATTAATTTATGGCTAATTGACTATCACACAGTTTAGGGGATAAATTTCTACTTTAGCCTAGAATTTGATGAAGTTATAATCAATTTCACAAATTTCAAATGATATGTGTTTGAATTAAATCAACATGTTGTATAATTTATTTGGAATTCCATATAATAATGTTTAAAATGTGTTATTTCAGTTGAATCTAATTCATCTTATTTTTATGACTTCAAATTAAATATATTTGAATAAAGATTCGGATGAAAAAAAAACTTCTCTTCATAAGCATCCTAAGATGCAGAGTTTAAATCTTGCTGTTATCAATTCAAAAGAGGAGGGCTGCCTCTTGTTGTATAATCTATCAATACCTAAGTCATATGAAATCTCTGCTATCAAAAAAATTAATTACAAAGTAAAGATGGTCTATTTAGATTAATAATCAAAGACATTAGTTAACAAAAATTACCCTCACGTAAATCACATTTCAAGTTTAATTATGGTTTATTTAGTCACCTTAAATTAATTGGTAAAAAATTGGTGCTGCTTTTATACTTTATTTTATTTATATTGATTAGTTAAAATTTATAGAATTATTATAAAAAAAGAGTATATGTAGAAAATCTCTAATGATCCTCTTCTCTCTTCTATTGTTTCCTTCTCTTTTGTTTACTCATTTCATTTCATTTTAATTGTCTTTTAAGAAAATAAAATTTATTCCATTTGAAATGACTTTTTTAGATTACTAATTAAAAATAAATTTTTCTTTTTAATTTTACTCGTATCTTAGTTTTAGAGTAAGTTTTCTATTAGAATAATTATAATTCACACTAACTTTTAATATTACTAAAAGAGAGTTATATAGTTATTTACACCCATAATTGTATTTATTAAAAATAATTCTCAATCTTTGTGATATTATTTTAAAAGACAATTGGTATAAAACAGATAGAGTATTAACAGTCCTATATTAATCATATCATGTTCCTTTAACGTATCTTCTATCATTTCGTTCTCTTTTGTTTACCTTTTACTTTTGAATATTAAAGTAACACCCGATAGACAAATGTACAAACAGCCCTACATTAATGATATCATGTTCCTTTAACTTTGAATTGACCAGTCACCGTAATCAAGCTTCCACTAAAATTCAGCATCCAAGAATCGATCACTTCTACGTAGGACTATCTTTATATAAAGTCAAGATCAACTTGAAAGCCCATCAAGATATATATGGCCAATTTAATTTCTTAGTTTTATTGAAGCTAACGAGAAGCACTAGCCATGGCAACATCGAGCAATACCAACTTGAAGTTAAAGCTTCTTATCGACAAGAAAAAGAACAGAGTGTTATTTGCAGAAGCAAGTAAGGAGTTTGTAGATTTTCTTGTTAGTTTCATGTCTTTGCCAGTAGGAACTGTGAGTAAGCTATTAAAAAAGAACAACATGGTGGGTTGTATGGGGGAACTATACGAGAGCATCCAAGCTTTAAGTGAGACTTACTTTCAACCATCCAAGAGTAAAGAGTCTATTTTGAACCCAAAAGCTTTTATATCTGCAATTGATACACCTCTTTTATTGCCTAGTGATGAAATTGCAAGTCAACAAGTGTACACTTGTACAAATAGGTACTATAATAGTAACTGTTATCGATGGACTGATGGTCCAAACACGACATGTCCCAGCTGCGGAAACAAAATGTCCAAGTCGAACTACGTTGCTCCAGACGCTACAAAAGAAGTAGCGGGCAATTGTAGTGGTGGTGGATTTGTGAAAGATGTTGTGACTTATATGGTGATGGATAATCTTGAGGTAAAGCCAATGTCTCTTATCTCCAGTATTACTTTGATGAAAACCTTCAATATTCCAGATTTTAGTTTGCTTCAAGAGAAAGAGGTTGACATTGGCTATGCCGAGGGTACATATATTAATTTGGTTTTAATTCAATTTGTACAGTATTGAAGAAGAAGAACTCATCCTTATGTTTCGTTAATTAACTGATTTTGTTTTTCTTTGGTTTCTTTTCAGGGGTTGAGAATTCTTCAGGCATCTTTGCAGGTAAAGAATGTTCTGACAAGCGTTTTCCTTCATGACTATGGTGAGGAAGAGAGTTGCCCCATTACTGGAGATTGAGAACTATTCAGGTTTTTTTGTTGGTGAAAAATGCTCTGACAAGCAGTATGTATAATCCCCGACGATGAAGAGCTACAATAAGTGGTTTTCCTGTTTTTGGTGTGTTTATGTTTTAGGGAAAAAAGAGAGTGAATGGCAAAATTATCTTGGTTGGTTATGCTATTATGTGGGTGGATCGAAATTCGAGTTTTAATTAATTATTAAATGTATCATGACTTTGTGAATGAGTGAATCATATCTATAATCGGGTGTATTTTATATAAGTTGAAAAAGAAAAACTATACTTTCCCTTTATTTATATATATACTGCCCAAAACACTTCATTTTATTATTATTATTTAGGAAAAGTATATAAAAGTATAATGTGGATTCGCGCTTTTAGTATCGAGAGCCTATGATTTTTTTTTCACGTAAGTGACCTATACATATATATATATATTTATTTATATACTACCCAAGACTTAATAGTCAGCACTTCATTTTATTATTATTTTGGAAAAAGTACAGAAAAGTACCTTACCGTTAATACTTTAGTAATAAATTCGGTAACACTGTTAAACAATCCTACGTGGCAAATGGCATGTGCGACATGATGACGTGACACACACATGGTAAATAACGTGGTGCCACATCATCTACCACGTATGATTGCTTAATAACATTATTAATTTATCATTGAAATACAAACGATGGTGTACCATATGTCACCTAAGTGCAAAAAAGGAAAACTACATGGTACGTTTTTGTACATATATTAATTGAACATAATTAGTCAAAATTCAATTGATGTTATATACTAATGATCTAAACCAAAATAATGATAATTTATTACATTTTCGAATAATCTTATTTTTTAAATTTTAATAAAAATAAGAAAATATAGCAAAAATAAATTTAATTTATGTCATTGGTTATCATTAATATTAATCATTACAATATTATTCATATTAATATTGAGTATAGTTGCATCCACCTCTATTGATTAAAAAAGTAATAGCGACTGCCAATGAGATTTTAATCAAATAGTGGAAACTGAAGTCTTATGGCCTTTCAAAAAATTTTAGTTAATTAGTTCAATTATTAAAGTTTCAAGGACCTCAATTTAATCAATTAATTATTTCAAACTGAAGTTTCCACTTCTACATTTGTCTTGTGAATGAGATTTAGATTGAGGTCCTTGAAACTTTAATAATTGAACTAATTAACTAAAACTTTTTGAAAGGTCTTAAGATTTTAGTTTATACTATTTGATCTAAATCTCATTAGCAGTCACTATTACTTCTCTTAATTAATAGAGGTGTATTCAACTATACTGAATATTAATATGAAAAATATTATAATGATTAATATTAATGAGATAAATTAAATTTATTTTTGTTATATTTTAATAATTTTATTATAATTTAAAAAGTAAGATTATTCAAAAATGTAATAAATTATTATTATTTTAGTTTAGATCATTAGTATACAAAATTAATTGAATTTTGACTAATTATATTCAATTAATATATGTACAAAAAAGTATCTTGTGGTTTTTCTTTTTTGCACTTAGGTGATATGTGGTACACCATCATTTGTACTTCAATGACGAATTAGTGATGTCATTAAGCAATCACACGTGGTAGATGACGTGGCACCACATCATTTGCCACATATACATCACATAATCCCTTCACACACATTATCTACCACGTCGTGCCACGTAAGCTACCACATAGGATTACTTAAAGATGTTACTAAATTTATCAGTAAAGTGCTAACAACGAGGTAAGGTACCACAGCTCACCTAAATGCAAAAAAAATAATAATAATAACCATAGGCCCTCAATACTAAAAGCGTGAAACTACATGGTAATTTCTCCTATTATTTTCTTAGAATGTTAGTACATGACTATTCTCCCTCGGAGCTATTTTAAAGATGGAAAGTCATACGTATTATAGGTTGCCACATCAATAATATGTTGCAACCCGTTAAAGATAAAAAGAAAAAAAAAAAAAAAGGATTAGGTCTAATTATGACCCTAATGTTTTGCTCTATTCCTACATTAGCCCTTAATATTTTTTAAGGTCCATTTATGCTCTTAAAGCTGACAGATTGAGTGCATTTAAACCTAATGCTTAAACATTGTTAATGTAGCCGTTACCGCAACTGACGTGGTATTTATGTGGGACCCACTTTCTGTCAAAATAAAAAAAAAAGCTGATGTTGCACATGAGACCAACTTGCATGTTATTTAAAAATGGGAGTCTTCAATAGCACATCATCTTCTTCTTCTTATTTCTTCTCAAAGCTAAACCTAAATCCCCAATTACCGAAAATTGTAAAATTGAAAAGGTGAAGGAAGAGAGAAGAAGAAACCATTGGAAGGAGGTAGAAGAGGAGGAGGTGGTGAAACTAAGTTTAAGAGGAAGATGAAAACTTCTCAGCTTCAAATTCTTGAAAACACTTATGTTGTTGAGTTGATGCACATTTCTCTCTGTAATTTGCTTGGAATCGTTACTCTTTTAACAAGTTTTCATCTTTGATTTGATTTTCTTTAGCTCATTTATGTGGCAATTGATCTGTGTTTGCTTCAGTGGAGACTTACCCATTAGAGGAATTGCGTGCTGAGCTATTAGCATAGTTGAGCCTTACTGATCGCCAGCTCCAAGTGTGGTTTTGTCATCATCATATCAAGGACCGAAAGGGCCCACCAGCTAAGCGCCAACGCAAGGACGAATCACCAGCACCATCTGCTACACTTGTTGCTTACGAAATGAGGCTAACAGTAGCACTTGCTGATGTTGGAAATGAACTCGTGCCCGAACCTGCTTCCGGGTCCACTCCTCTTCCTTTTCCTTATGGATTGGATTCTCGGAGACTAGTCGCTAGGACCCCAGGTGTAGCTATTGCTAGGATTTCTAGTGACATGTCAGCAATGAGGAGGTACTATGAACCACAACAATATATAGCTGAGCTTAGAGCCATTTCCTTTGTGGTGGTTCAATTGGGGGAGCCACTGAGGGAAGATGGTCCGATTCTTGGAGTGAAGTTTAATCCTTTACCACCAGATGCATTCGTTGCACCTATAGGTAAATTTGGTAATTCTTTGATCTTCCCTACTAACTATCTCATTGTTAGTATTTATAGGAATAATATGGTGCAAGAGAATCTACTGCACCAGATTTTTGTTCTTTGTTTTGTAAGAACTCTATCCTTTCCTTACTTGCATCTTTACAAGTATTTTTATTTTTATCTTTATTTGCCTATAACTAAATAGCATGATAAGGCATTGAGCTCCTATCTCTTGGTCATTGTTTCTTATATTTTAAGGTCCTAAAATAATACTGCATTTTCAATACCTGTGATGTCAACAACCACCCATAGCAGATTATTCTTCTTCTTCTTTTCCTAATTCTTACTCTCTAAGTTTCCTTATTGATGTACTCCGAATGTCTGAAAAGTTTGGCTGGGCATTGATGTTTATAGTATGCTTTTACCCATCTTATGTCATGCTGGCATGTGTACCCTGTTAAGCATTTACCAACAGCATTATGAAATAGGATCTTAGTGAAATGTTGTTATTTGTTACCAAAATTTGTAAATTAGGGATTTAGGTTTTAGCTCTGAGAAGAAATAAGAAGAAGATGATGATGTGCTGTTGAAGACTCCCGTTTTTTAGTAACAGCAAGCGGGTCCCATGTTCCACAGCAACTTTTTTTTTTACAAGAAGCGGGTCCCATATAATGGCTACATTAACAACGTTTAAGCGTTTGATTTAAATGCATTCAATTTGTCATCTTCAAGGGTATAAATGGACCTCGAAAAATATTAAGAGCTAATGTGGGAATCAGACAAAACATTAGGGTCATATTTGAACTTATCTCATTAAAAAAATAAAATAAAATTACTTGATTGCTACTAAATACAAGGTCAGTGGAGGACAAAATGAAAGAGAAGCTTTTTCATAAAATCACCATGTTGTAAGCCGCTACAAGAAACATTACCATTTAAGGATTTAGCATTCATATCCACTTGACTTATTTAGAGAAATTCAATTTTGAGTGTGTTTCTTTTTGAGTGTAAAATAGTTCATTTTTCAATTCTCGGATGAATCTGCTTTGCATGGACAAGATAAATGCATATATATTTTTTTGTGAGACAAGATAAATGCATATTACACTACTTTCAATATGCAAGCTTCTGTGAATTGTGGCACTCTTATAGAAATTTTTTGGAACAATTTTTTTTTTTTCATTTGATGTCTCCGGTACTTGGTAATTATAAAGGCTCTAACTATTCTAAAATTTAAGTTGGATTAGCCTATAGAAAGTCAAAGTTTCTTTAATATTTATTATTTTCATACATAAAATTTGAAATGAAAACCTTACTTACGGGAATTTAAATTTGTTGACCATTACATTGTTCCAAAAGGTAAAAAAAAATTAGACCATTATGCAATTATAGCAAAAAGGTAAAAATAAAATTCAATAAGTATAACTGAGGACACAAATCTTCAGCTTAATAAAAGAGGCAATTTTTTCCCGAATCAGAGATGGAAACAAATTATACTAAAGGAAAATATTCTTAGGAAGGAAGAAAATAAAGTATAAAGCGTGTGAAGTCTTGTTTAGTGGTCAAGTTTCCAATAGACATTAAGGATGATCTGGACCGAATCCTCACTTTCTTTTTTCTCAATTTCCCTAACATATATATATATATATATGGCCATTAATGTACCCGGGACAAACAAAAATTTCCTTCATCTATTTTTTTTAATAGCAATGTTATATGAATTAAGTTTCGATAAATGTACAACAGTGGATAACCTTTTCTTTTTAAATTAATTACGGTAATAATAGAACACTACACCTTAAAATGTCTTTAGATATGAGTTATCATTTGATTACTCACTCATTAACTCCCTTATCTATTTAATTACAAGACCTTTGAAATTCATATTTTGTAATTGATGATATTAACAAGTAGATATTACTTTCATTTAAATCATGTTTTAAGTTTAAATTATAATTTATTTAGTTACGTTAAATTAATTATTAAAAAAAAATTTCATTCTTATAATTTATTCTACTTAAATTAATTAGTTGAATGCAGTGAATTACAAATAGAAAAAGAAAAAAAAAAGAAAAAGAAAGAATATGTAGAAAATCTCTAATGGTGCTCTTCTCTCTTCTATTATTTCCTTCTCCTTTGTTTGTCTTTTACTTTTGAATATGAAAGTTTACACCCGACAGACAAACGTATACAAACAGTCCTACGTTAATCATAATCATATCATGTTCCTTTAACTTTGAATTGACCACTGTAATCAAGCTTCCTCTAAAATTCAGCATCCAATAATCGATCACTTCTACCTAGGAGGCTAGGACTATCTTTATATAAAGTCAAGATCAACTTAAAAGCCCATCATGATATAGCCAATTTAATTTCTTAGTTTTGATGAAGCTAAAATGACCTTGTAAAAAAGTGTCCCTCGGACTACTTCATTGCTAAGGTCATATTATGAATGTTGAAATATACATTAAATTGCTTAGAAAGTAGGTTGAAAGTAATTAAATAATAACTTTTCTTTAAAAATATCATAAAATGTAAAATTTAAATTATGTTGTTGTCAATTTAAATTGAAAGGACTACCTTTTGTTGTTTAGTTAATTGGTACCTAGGTCATATGAACTCTCTACTAGCTAAAAAAATTAATTACAAAGTAAAAATGGTCTATTTAGATTAATAATCAAAGATATTAGCTGATAAAAATTGCCCTCACTTAATTCATGATTCAAGTTTAAATTATGGTTTATTCAACCACCTTAAATTAATTGTTAAAGCTCTTATAATTTATTCTATTCGTATTGATATTGATATTGATTAGATAATTTATTATATACATATTGATATTGATTAGTTAGAGTTTAGAGAATTATAAATAGAAAAAAAGGAAGGTAAAGGTGCATTTATGCCCCTAATGTTTATTATGCAGTGGATATGCCCTTAATGTATTTTTTGAATCAAAAGAATACAAAATTAAGTTTTTTAGGATATCTAAGCCCTTAATTTTGTCGGCAATTAATATCTCTATTAGCTCCATCTGACATGGCCATCTTTTATCAAAAAGAAAAAAAAAAATGTGTTGTTGACGTGGTGAGCATGCAATGAAGTCATTCTCTCTCCACCACCTCAAATTAGTGCCTTTTAGCTCAGTAGTGACTATTTAAAAAAATAAAAGAAACAAAAGCCATTACTTTAGAAAATGAATTTTTTTTTAACCTTAACTTCTGATAGGTGAAACAAAAATCTGCAGTATTATTTAAATAGGCAACCATTGTTGAGAAAGAAATAAAAGTTACTAAATATATAGCATCGAATGAGAAAGAAAGATCGAGCAACAAAGCACTAGGTACTGCATATGTCAAATTTAAAAAAATTTATGTTTTTTCTTTTTTAAATAAAAAATTTAATCTCTAATCTCAATGTGTGTTGGATTCTTTACTTTCTCTATGTTAAAGTAACTTATACATAGCACTTTTGAAATTAAAAAAAGTTTTTAAATGATTTATTGGCAGAATGGACAATATTGTTGATTTGCTATTCAACTATGGGGACAATGGCAAGTGGGTGAGGATGACAAGTTGATATATGTGGAAGGGGAGGTCGATGTGCTAGAAGACTTTGACCTAAACTTTTTGTACTATAGTGATATTATATACAAATTGTTGATTGTAGTTTGATCTTAACAAATTTAATTTTGAGCAACTAATATGTTTGCTTCAAGTGTGTATAAGTTAGGAACAATTTAGAAGTCAAAATAATAATGAAATATTGAAGAAAAATGATTCCAGAAAATCATTGCAAGTGTTATCTCGATCGAACTCATCATAGGGACTAAATTGCATAAAAAGTTACAATTTCTGTCATAGTCCCAATCGGGACCAAAGTAGTCTTGAGCGAGCGCAAAAGAAGCAAAAATGCATAAAAATAGCAGAACCTATCCCAATCAGGACATTGCTCGCGATAGGGTAGTCCCTATCAGGACATGGTCATCCCAATCTGGATTAGGGTAGGTTTTAAAATACAATAGCTTGCAATGGCTATTTGAGGCTTGTCCCAATCGAGACGGAGGATATCGAGACTGAGACCTGACAAAATGCAGCTCAAAATTCTAGATTTTCATTTAAATGGACTTGGATAATGTTGGGAATAAAATTATTGCTTCCAACAACTATAATTGGATTGCTCAAGTATAAATAAGACCTCTGAAGATTATTTTGAGGTTAAGAAACTTGTTCATTCATTTTATACATTCAAGCAAACAAGTAAGCTTTCTAAACTCTTTAAAAAATTAATTTTTTGATATTGTATACTCTTGTGAGAGTTGGTGAGTGTTAGAATAGATATTCTTCTTCTTCTACTTTCTGGGATTAGAAAATGGAAAGTGAGATTCTATTCTAAAGGAATTGGTTTAAGTGTGTAGCCGCTAAAACACTTGGGATTTCAGTTTTAGTATGATCCTTAAAAACACTTATAATTTGATTTTTTTTACTGAGCCTAGAAAACTCAAGTTGTAAGGTTGTAAGAGTGATCCATAAAACTTTTATGTATTATCAATCTTATAAATAAGATTGTGGGTGAATGATTAAAAATCCTAACTTGGGGATAAGTTAGGTGGAGAGTAGGATTGTTGTTGTATCTGAACTTCTTAAATTTTTGTGTTCTTCATTCTTCCTTCTTAATACTTCTTTTAATTCTTATTCAAATCATTTAATTTCTTAATTTTGCTTGATAATCCTATTCACCCCTCCCCCCTCTAAGACTCTTTCAATTGGTATTAGAGCTTGAATTCTACATACTTTATTGGTAAAATACAACATCATAGGGAGTGAATCATAAAATATTTCTTCACTTAGACCATTCTTCAATGGTAGTGACTATCCTCATTAAAAGTTTAAAATGGAGTTATATCTTGATTTTGATTCCATCAAACTTTAGGATGTTTTCCTAAAAGGTTAGGAACCACCTACAACTATCATTGATGGTGTGATAACTAATCTTTCAAGAACTAATGGAGCATTTACCAAAAGGAATAAAATCATAAAAATAAAAAGGCTATAATTACTCTAGTCTCCCCTATGACAAGATAAGAAAGAGGCAAACTTCAACATTGTATGTCGACCAAGGAAATGTGTGAGACATTGAAAAATCATTATGAGGGAAACATACAAGTGAGAAGCAAGAAAGTTCAACTTCATATGTATGAATACAAACTCTTCAAGATGAAGCCTCAAAAGTCAATCACGTAGATGACTAACTGACTTAATGCTCTTCTTACAACCCTCAAGAAACTTGATAAACATTTCACCAAAGAAGAAGTAAATAATAAGATTCTAAGAATCCTACCTAAAAAGGATTAGGAATCTCGAGTTCTTCAATTAAGGAAGCTCAAGACCTTTCCACTCTCTTAACCAATGTACTAATTGGTAAGCTCTTGACACATGAGCTCATAATTAAGCAAAGAAGTGAAGTAATAAGAGAAAGAAGAAAAGAAAAAAAGCATAGCACTCAAAGCTCTTTAAAAAGATAGTGAAGAGAAAAGCATTAAAGATTCTAGTGACGAAGATAGTGACATTGCCATACTCACTAAAAACTTCAAGAAGTTTTTGAAAAAGAAAAATTTCTCAAGGATAAGGGACTTCAACAAGAAGTTTGAAGGAGATAGGAAGAAGAAAACTAAAGAGGTTACTTGCTATGAATGCAAGAAACTGGGACACATTAGAATTGAGTGCCTCAAACTCAAATTTAAGAATAGAGGAGCAAAAGATAAGAAGAAGGCATTCAAAGCTACTTAGGATTATTCCTCCGAATTCGAAGAGGAAGAGGAACAACAATAAGTGGTTAATCTTTGCGTTATGGCTCTTAAAAATGAAATGAAGTACCATATATTTCTTATTCTTCTTTTAATGATTATGATGATTATTGTGATGATGATGAGAGCTTTATTGTGAGCAAATTATTAGTTAAATGCAAAAGTTTATTATCTAAAAAGAAACATTATAAGCATGAGTTAGGTAGCTTAACCAAAGAATTTGAAATTTTAAAAAATAACTTCACTAAACTTGTTAAATCAAATGAAAAATTTGTTAATGATGCAAAATCTTCTAATTCTTTGGAAGATAAACTTAAGAAAGCAAATGATGAAAATCATAAGTTTTTTAAGGAGATCTTAGAATTATAAAATTCCATTGTTAAATTTAAAAGGGGAAAAGAAAGTTTAGATAGTTTTCTTGATTCTTAAAAATTTCATGGAGATACCCATGGAATTGGATATAAATGGAATGTCTTCATCATATATTAATTTCATAAAAGCCTCACATGATTCCACTCCTTCTACCACCAAACTAAATGAGATTCAAGCTCTTAAAGCTAAAAGATATCATGTGTTAAACAATAAGGGAAAGTCTTATAAGACTTACCCTTCATTAACACAAAGAGGTAAAGATCAAACTAGATCTCCTAAAACCTAAGCATGCTTACATGTACACTAAAAACAACACTCATAGGCATGCTAGACAACACAATGTACATAAACATGTTAAACATACCTATCAAAATATGCATTGCCATTGCCAATGCATGTCTTACTCATGACACAAAATAATAGGAGACACACACCACCACAACACAAAAGACATATTTCACACACTAGAAAAGCATATTATCCTAGAAGAAATAAATTTAAAAATGTCATATATTCATATTGCATGACCAAAGGACATACTAACAATATGTGTTTTTATAGAAGACTACACATGATTTACTTCCTTTGGATTATCTTAAAACTAATCAACCTAGACCAAAAAAGGTTTAGGTATGAAAGAACACTTAAATTGTTTTATGTAGGTGTGCTTGAAATCCACAAGCACAAAAAGTAAGTAGTATCTTGATAGTGGATGTTCATGGCCCATTACGAGAGAAAAGGAACAATTCAATAAACTTTATGCTAAGGATGGAGGACATGTTACATTTGAAAACAATGCAAAAGGAAAAATCATTGGCATTGGAGAAATAGGTAATCCTCAATCCTTATCTATACATCATGTATTGTTTGTTGATGTTCTTAAACATAATTTGCTAAGTATAAGTCAATTATGTGACATGAGAAATAAGGTAACTTTCTATCCTATAAATTGCTTTGTTAGTAGTCTTGATAAAAATAAAGTTATTTTTAGTGGTGAAAGAGTAGACAATATTTATGTTATTGATTTGAATAAAATTGATAACAAAGACATCAAATGCTTAATGTCTATTTATCATGACACATGGACACGACATAGTTAGTTAGAACATGCAAATTTTGAGCTTTTGAATGATCTTTGTAAACATGAATTTGTGATTAGTTTGTCTAAGCTTGAATTCTTTAAGGATAAACCTTAT
This sequence comes from Mallotus nudiflorus, assembly GCA_947683625.1. Classification (NCBI taxonomy): domain Eukaryota; kingdom Viridiplantae; phylum Streptophyta; class Magnoliopsida; order Malpighiales; family Euphorbiaceae; genus Mallotus; species Mallotus nudiflorus. The sequence continues at coordinate 1,546,549 of CANTUR010000260.1, read as the reverse complement.
TATGCTTGTCAAAAGGAAAATAATCCAAGTCCTCATTTAAGCTTAAAAATGTAGTATCCACTTCTAGACCACTTGAACTTATACATATAGATTTATTTAGACCAATTAGAGTTTCTAGTCTCGATGGTATGCACTATACTTATGTATTAGTTGATGATTACTCTAGATTTACTTGGGTATGTTTTCTTACTCATAAGAATGATACATTTAAAGCTTTTGAAAATTTTGCTAAAAGAGTTCAAAAAGAAAAAAAGGTTTTTGTATTTCTTTTATTAGAAATGATCATGAAACCAAATTTGAAAATGAATTTTTCAAAAACTATTGTAATAAAAATACTATTTCATATATGTTTTCTTCTCCTAGAACTCCTCAACAAAATGGGGTAATCAAAAGGAAAAATAGAACTCTTATGAAAATGGCTAGAATAATGCTTCATGAGTATAATTTACCTCTATACTTTTAGGCGGAAGTCGTTAACACGTCTTGTTATATTTCAAATAGAGTTTTTAAAAGACCAATTTTAAATAAAACTTCTTATGAGCTATAGAACAATAGAAAACCCAAAATTTCATATATAAAAGAATTTGGATGTAAGTGCTTGATATTGAATACCAAGGATAATCTTAGGAAATTTGATTCCAAAGCCGATGAAGGAATTTTCCTAGGCTATTCTATTTTTAGTAAAGATATAGAGTCTTTAATAAGAGAACTCTAGTAGTTCAAGAGTCAATGTATGTTATATTTGATGAATCAAACTCACTTAATCCTAGAAAGGATGTTTGTAGTGTTAATGATCTTATAGGTGAGAATGACATTATATAAACTCAAGAAAAAAATGATAGTAAGTCTTTGGAACTTGAAGATCCAAGCAAGGAAGAAAATGAGGAGATATCTCAACCTACCTTAAAGAATGAACTTCCAAAGGATTGGAAATTCAAGAAATTTCATCCTCAAGACCTCGACATAGGTGACACTAAAAATGGGGTAACTACTATATCTAAATTTAAGTCTATTATTAATTTAGCCTTCATTTCTCAAATTGAACCAAAAAATATTGATGATGCTTTATGTGATGAATTTTAAGTCCTTGTAATGCAAGAAGCGCTTGCATTAAATGGGTGTTTAGAAATAAGATGAATGAATAAGGTGTCATAATTAGGAACAAAGCTAAACTAGTAGCTAAAGGTTATAATCAAAAGGAAGACATTGATTATGATGAAACCTTTGCCCCCCCTAGTAAGGTTAGAAGCTATTAGAATTTTACTTGCATTTGCATCATTCATGAATTTTAAACTTTATCAAATGGATGTTAAAAGTGCATTTTTAAATGTTTTATTGAAAAGGAGGTGTATGTTGAATAACCTCTGGATTTTGAAAATTTTGATTCTCTAAATCATGAGTTTAAACTCTTAAAAGCATTATATGGATTAAAATAAGCTCCAAGAGCTTAGTATGAAAGATTGAACAATTTTTTACTAGAGAAGGGGTTATCTAAAGGAAAAGTTTATACAACTCTTTTCATAAAGAAATCTAAATATAATTTGTTAATTATGCAAATATATGTTGATGTTATCATTTTCGATGCTACTAACCATTGCTTGTATGAGGAATTCTCCAAATTAATGCAAGGAGAATTTAAAATTAGTATGATGGGAAGTTAAATTCTTTCTTGAATTACAATCAAGCAATGCAAAGATGAGATTTTCATCAATCAAACAAAATATGTAAGAGACATTCTCAAGAAGTTTGATTGGACGGAACTAAAACAATCAAAACTCCAATTAGCACAACAACCAAACTAAACAATGATGAGAATAGTAAACCAATTGATGAAAAGCAATTTAGAGGTATGATCGGATCCCTTCTTTGTTTAACTACTAGTAGACCCAATATTATGTTTGCTACTTACTTGTGTGCTAGATTTTAATCAAGTCCTAGAGAGTCTCATTTAAATATTATCAAAAGAATTTTCAAATATCGTTGTAGCACAATGCATTTAGGACTTTAGTATCCTAGAAGTTCTTCCTTTGACTTGATTAGTTATTCGGATGCAAACTTTGCCTATAGTTTACTAGATAGAAAGAGCACTTTCAAAAATTGTCAATTTTAGGACAATGTTTAGTGTCTTGGTTTAGCAAAAAACAAGTTATGTTGCCTTGTCCACTGCACAAGCTGAATATATTACAGCAAGTCTTTGATGTTCATAAGTTTTATGGTAAAAATAAAAATTGTTGGACTATGGTATAAAACTTGATCACATTCCTATTAAATGTACCTTAGCAAGAATCTCAATCAACATTCTATAACTAAGCATATTGACATTAGACATCATTTCTTGTATGATCATGTTCAAATTGGTAATATCACACTTGATTTTATTGACACAAATGATCAACTTGCTAATATCTTCACAAAACCTCTCAATGAGGAGAGATTGAACTTCATTAAACATGAACTTGGGATGATTGATGGTTCTAGTTTATCTTGATTTTAATAGAACCTTAAGTTTATTTTTTGTTTATTTTTTGTTTATGCTACATGCTTATTTGATTTTGTTTCTATTATTTCTCCTATTTTGCAAAATTAATAATTAATTTATGAAATTTTCATTAAATTAATTATTTATTAGCAAAATATATCCTTCCCAAAAATGAGTCTATTTTATTCACTCATTTATTTCCTTCAAACTTAGTCAATTTAGTCTAATTTATGCAAATTTATTTCGCAAGGACTTATTTATAAGGAAATCTAAACCTAATTGATCAATTTTCTCTAACTTTTCTGGAAGGGATCCTAGTCCCGCCCAGGACCATATCATGTCCCAATCGAGACATGATCTTTGATTTATGTGTTTTTTACATAGAACTCATCCCGAATGGATGTCCCAATCGGGATGGGAGCATGTCTCGATTAGGACATGGCTCTTGACAAGCTAAGGAATTCAAATCTTTTCTACCTTTTTGACTTCTAATAAAAAATAGGAATTAATTTTTAGGTTCCTATTCAATTAAAATTCAAATTCTACACTATTTCTAACCCTAATCTTATGTCTATAAATACCATTCTATTCACAATTGATTTTCATCTTAAAACAAGTCTTTTCTCTCTACAGATTCGACTTCAACTCTTTCTTTATGGCTTCAGAGAAACCTAGCAAAGCCCCCTTATCTTCTCAAGCTCCTCCTCTTCTAAAAAGGATAAACCCAAGAGATCACATTCTCCTTTTTTTAATTCCTCTCAAGAGATTAAGAAAAGAATGTCTCTTTTTTAAAAAAGGGTCGTCATTCCCTTAAGGTATATGCATGAACAAACTCTCAAGGATATAGGATGCTATGATGAAGTCCAAGATCTTCTCCTAAAATGTGGGATTTATGAATTTGCTTTTACTCCTTTTTCATCCTATCATTCTTTCATTATTAAGTTTCTTTCATCTTTTTCTTTTGCTTCACAAAATTTGATAATGATAACCCTTATTTCTCAATGAGATTTAAATTGGGGGGGGGGGGGGGGTGAGATTGCTTTATGACTTATCAAGAGTTTGACACTTTTATGGATTCTCTCAAAAGGGACACATTTAAGTTGACCCTCATTGGATTGCCTCCTCCTATTGGGATCATATCAAGGCTCCAAATGCACCTCAATTCTCCACCAGACACACTAAAGCTTCCTTCATCAAATCCAAAGCACTTTGGTATGTTCATCATTTTCTCACTTATTCTATTAATGGTAAAGCCCTCTCTAATGAAGCAATCTCTCTTGATGATCTTTTTATTCTCTATTGTATTCATAATAATGACAGTATTGCTTTAAAAAGATTTTTACAATGGAGAATTTGGCTAATTAGTGATAGTCAAATCAGCGCTATTTGTATTGGTGGGATTATTGCAAAATTAGCTAAATTCTTCAATATTAATCTTGACTCTTTACCCTCTACCAAAAATTTATTTTTTTTACACTACTTTTATTCAAAACTCCTAACAATTCACCTCTATCAATGGAGTTTGGGTTTGGAAACATAATATTCATGCTAGTGAAAACATGAATGCCATGTTTCAAGAACTATAAGAGCATAAAGGTTAAGGGGAAGAAGAACAAGATCCAAAACCTCAAATTGCTCCTTTAAGAAAGAGAATAAGGAGTGAAGGAACCTCTAGTGAAGGTGCTTAAGCTCAAGAGGATGAACCTTCTTGGGTTAGCCAAATCTTTAAGCGCATGTCCCTCATGGAAACCAACTTAAATTCATGCTTTGATGAAGTTGAATCTCACTTTAATGTGCGCTTCAATCAAATTGATGATAATATTACTCATCTTCAACACGATGTATATCACATCTATGAGCAACAAGGCTCCTCATACACCTATCCTCTTCCTCCTTTCCCTCCTCAAGAATAGATTTTCTATGTATTTTTTTATTATTTTATGTTCAGTTTATATTTGGTTTATTTTCAGTATATGAGCCTTTAGCTATTAGTTTAAATTTTAGGCTCATAATATGATGATTTTGTTTAGTTTATTTTTCATTTATTTTTAGTATTTTATCTTTATACTACATCTTTTTATTAATGAAATTTCTCTTTTTTCAATTGTAGTATTTGCATTTATTCTTTTTGATTTTTGACAAAGGGGGAGAAATATTTGAGTTTAAACAAGATTATTATTATTTATATGTACATGCAAAATCCATTTATCGTAGGAATTATTTTGATCTAATAAGTTTGCATGTATACTTAGTTAATTTTAAATTAATTGTGTTTAAAAGATGTGTTTGTATAAGTAATAGTGTGTCCTTAATATCAAAATTTTCAAAGAGAACATTGATTAAATGACATATCTATTTCATAAAGATTTTATGTATCTTTGCTTTTCATTGTTTTAGTTTATGGTCTTTTATTTCCTTTATTGTTTAATAAAGGGGGAGAAAAAGATATTTCTTTTTATGTTTTTATGTTTAATGCTCATAATTGTAATATGCTAAGTGCCACATGATTTATTGACTAGCTAAGCTCTATATGATCATGTTTATACTATTTTGTGATGCATTATATATGTTTAAAATTATTTCATTTATTCCTTAGAGGACCATAATTCTTGTCATGATATATGTTATGTCATTTAGAATAATAATTTATAGTTCTTATCATATCCATATACATAGGGGAGAAATAAAGAAATATATTTGTTCTCATTTCATATATTCATTATTATCATAAATTTTTCATGTACTCTACATTATATTTTTATTAAACTCAAAATAAGTTTGTCAAAATCAAAAAGGGGGAGATTATTCACCTTATCAAGTTAGCAATCTTGATTTTGATATTAATAAATTTAATTTTGAGCAACAAATATATTTACTTCAAGTATGTATAAGTTAGGAATAATTTAGAAGTCAAAATAATGATGAAATATTGAAGAAAAATGATTCCGAAAAGTCATTACAACTGCTATCTCGACTAGACTCATCATAAGGACTAAATTGCATAAAAAGTTATAATTTTTGTCATAGTCCCAATCGGGACCAAAGCAATCCCGAGCAGGACCAAAAAGAGCAAAACTACATCAAAATGGTAAAACCTATCCCGATTGAATGTCTCAATCGGGACATTGCTCAAGACATGGCCATCTCAATTGGGATCAGGGTAGGTTATCAAATATAATGGCTTACAATGGCTATTTGAGGCTTTTCCCAACCGGGACAGAGGATATCCCAATCACGACCTAACAAAATACAACTTAAAAATCTAAATTTTCATTCAAATGGACTTGGATAATGTTAGGAATAAAATTACTACTTCTAATAGCTCTAATTGGATTGTTCAAGTATAAATAAGACCTTTGAAGATTGTTTTGAGGTTAAAAAACTTGTTCATTCATTATATACATTCAAGGAATCAATTAAGCGCTTTAAACTTTTCAAAAATTTAGTTTTTTAATATTGTATACTCTTGTGAGAGTTTGTGAGTGTTAAAATAGATATTCTTCTACTTCTATTTTCAAGGATTAGAAAATGGGAAGTGAGATTCTATTCTAAAGGAATTGGTTTAAGTTTTCAACCATAAAAAACACTTGGATTTCATTTTTAGTGTGATCCTTGAAAACACTTGTAATTTGGTTTTTTTTTAGTGAGCCTAGAAAATTTAAGTTGTAAGGTTATAAGAGTGAGCCATAAAACTCTTATGTATTACCAATCTTGTGTATAAGATTATTGGTGATTGAAAATCCTAACTTGGGAATAAGTTAGGTAGAGACGTAGGATTGTTGTTAAATCTGAACTCTTTAAATCTTTATGTTCTTCATTCTTCCTTCTCAACACTTTTTTTAATTCTTGTTCAAACCATTTAATTTCTCAATTTTGCTCGATAGTCCTATTCCCCCCCCTCTATGACTCTTTCATAAATACTAAAAGATGTTAGGCTATCCAAATGTGAAAAGTATTTTTGTATTGAAGCTAGGAAATGCACTGAGGGATGGTCCATTTCTTGTGCATGATGATAAAAGCATAAAAAGATTATTGTAACAAAAAATAAAAAATAATTAGGTTCTCGAGGTAGAGTTCTTTTTGACCACGAAGTTGATATCCCATAATTTGGAAGCCATGTGCTTCAAATATATAATAAGCCCTTTGTGGATGAGAGTGATAGGCAAACTAAAAGTAAAATTGCTTTTGATGAGGAAACAAAGACTACTAAACATGGTCTTACAGGTGCAAATACAAATGTAGTAAATATAAATTCAAATGCAAATGCAGATGGGGATGAAGAGAGGGTAGTCAATGAGAGTGATGCTCCTCAATATACGTATGTGCATCCTGCTAGATATATAAGTGAGCATGAAGAATATGGTGAATCTAATGTTGAATAGTGGTGTAAAGAAAGAAGACACAATAGATAATAGTGCACCTAGAGAGAGAGAGAGAGTTTAACACGATGGAGAGAATGCTCATTTTATGCAATAGAGGCAAGGGAAGCAATAGCTAGATATATTATAGCCCTTACATTAAAATTGAAAATTAATCCTAATGAACCCTATATGATGAGAGTGAAGTTCAGAAATGAAAAAGGTTGTCCATTTCTTCTATTAATATCCAAGGATGGTGAGCACCCTGGTTTAGCTGTGAAAACACTTAATCTGGAGCATAGGTGCTATAGAGACTTCAAACTTCCAAGTGCATCAGCTAAATTTATTGCTAAACATTTCAAGAACAACATCTATAAAAATCCTGATTTTAGGGTGGCAAATATGAAGCAAGAAGCTAAAGAAATTTTGAAGATAAATGTCTTTATGTTTAAGTGTAAAAGGCCTAAGAGAATTGTACTTCAAGAGTTAAATGGCAGTTTTAAAGCTGAGTTTAGGTACTTAGAGGCTTATGCTACTGCATTGAAGAAAAGCAACCCTAGAATTAAAGTTAAGATTTAGTTATGTAAGGATGTTTTGAAAGAAGGTCGAAGGGTGTTTAGGTGGATGTTTATTTGCTTTAAAGCTTATAGGTAGGGATGGAAAGTAAGGTGTAGGCCAATAATACGATTGGATGTTTTTAAAAGGGGTATATAAGGGCAACTACTTAATGCATTTAGGATTGACGATAATGGTCAAATGCATCCAGTTGTATGGGTTGTGATTAATAAAGAAATTGCTAATAGCTGGAGGTGGTTTCTTTACTAGCTTACACAAGAGCTTGAATTAGGTGATGGATCCAATTTGACTTTAATTTTTGATATGCAAAGGTTAGCAATTTTTACAAACTTAGTTTATCTATGAAGCATGTGGTTTATTTGTTATGAGTTGGTTTATTTTTTTTTTATGCTTTAAATTGGTGATTAATTATGTATATATGATGCATCTTTAGGGTTTTATTAATGATGTGTTAGGGGTGCTACCACAAGTCAAACATCAATGGTATGCTCGACATAATTTTACGAATTAATCTAAAAGGTGGGGAGGAGGAGAAATGAAGAAGAAATTCTAGATTTATGCTTGGAGCACGTATGAAGAAGAATTCAAGGACAACCTCATTAAAATGGGAGAAATGAGCAAAAAGGCTATGAAGAACCTACTTAAGTATCCTCCACACAATTAGTGTAAAGCATACTTTAGTAATAGAAGCAAATCCTACATGGTGGCTACGAACATTGTTGAAAATTGTAATTCATGGATTATTATAGCCACGCACAAACCAATTATTAGTATACTAGAGGACATCAGAATTCAAGCAATGAAAGGATTAAAGACAACAAGCTAGTAGTTGAAAGGTAGATCAATGATGTTAGTCCTAGTTGTATGGAAATGTATCATAAAAATAAGGAAAATTCAACTGGTTGTAAGGTTGAGTTCAATGGGGATATTGGTTATGAAATTGGTAAAGGGTCAGGCAAGCATATTGTTTTTATTAATAAACACCTATGCACTTGTAGGTGTTAATGTCAATTATTGCATATTTTTTCTATTTAATTTCCATAGGATTTATTAGTATTTCTTTATATTTTATTTAGTTTATTATTTATAATTAGTGTTTATTAAGATTTTAGTTTATTAGCTTGATTTTATTTACTTTTTAGTTTCCTAGTTAATTTATGCATTTTTAGTATATTTTTGTAGGAATTTTGCTTTCCTAAAGAGTTTAGGATTCAAGCCAATAATTAATTAGGAGCTGTTTGTGAAGTTATTTTCCTAATTAGAGGAGTTTTTGAAGGAGAAAATTATCGATTTGGTCCTTAGACGAATTTAAGGTATTTTTCTTTATAAATAGAGAATTTTAGCTCTCAGTTATAGAGCCAGATAGGATTAGACACCAAAAATACAAACAAAAACTCAAAAAGGAAAATAAGGGTTTAAAGATTGAAGCACGCTCAAATGAGTTTTATTGATTCTTCTTCTTCATTCTCTTATTATTTATTTTATATTTTAATTCTTTTTAAAGCCATGTTTGGCTAAACTATATTTTAGAGTTTAGTTTTAGAGTAGCTAGTTAAACTTTTTGGGATTTTTATTTCTTATTAATTATTTGATTTTCAATCAATTTTATGAGTTGTGTTTAATATCTTGTATTTAATTAAAGGATCGATTATTTGCATGTTTATGGGTAAATTGCTATCAACGAAAGTTGAGTAATTTACTAGCTTATAAATCTTAAGACCTAGGAACATCGATCACGAAAGTAAATGAATCCTTTGTGGATCAATAAATTGCTAAGAAACTTAATAAGCTCTAATTAATTGACTTGACCATGAAAATAGGCAATAATTAGTTTTGGCATGCTTAAATGATCTCGAAAGAGATTTTAGGTAATTTAAAGTAGTTTACCCTTGACTGTGATCAATAAAATAGTTGAATTTAATTACGTAATTCAAGTCCTAACTAGTGAAACAAACTCAATCACTTGTTCATCCCTATTGATTTAATTAGAGTAATTAGAGTATGTAGTTTATTTTAATTTATTTAATCTAATTCTTGCAATTTAATTTAATTTGTGGTAGCTAGGAAAAATCAATTGACAGTTAGTACTTAGTACCCTTTCCTCATGGGAATGATACTCTATTTATCACTTTATTACTAACCATGATATGTACACTTATGAAGTTGTGCTAACATTAGGGCATAAGATTTAATATGTACCCCATGTTCTTATGAGATTGCAATGTATCACTCGAAAATAGATCCTATGGTAATGATATCAAAGTAGTACCATAAGAGTACTTATTTGGTTTCTTATCATAAACTATTACAACCTATACCTAAGAAAAGATTTATAAAGTGTGAATTGTACCATGCAATTGAACCACCTCCACAGGTGAGATTGTGTAGAAGGCCTAGAGTGAAGAGGGTCAAAGTATCAAATGAACCTACTCCTTCAAAAAGTAGCACTACATCAAGAAAATTAAGAAAGAAAGGCATTAAACAAAAGTGTGGTATTTGTAAAGACACAAGTCATAATAGAAGGCAGTGTCTAAACAAAGGAACCGGGGTAACTTTAGGTGTTTTTTTATACATTTTTTGTGGTTGGTGTGATCTAGTTAGCAAATTGTGGTTTGGTTGTATACAATTGAGATTCATTATTGTTTGTTGAATAGTACAACCAAGGAAGAGGGACAGTAATTCCCAAAACATGCATGTCGCATCTTTATAAGGAACACATAGTACTATTAAAAATCCTAGCTCTCAACCAACCCAGGAGCACACAAGTGACAGTGTTGGACCTGCAAACATAAGTAGAATGAGAATGTATGGTGGGAGAGGTAAAGAAAAGGCAACAACTGAAGTTTCAATAAGAAGCTTAGGTGGGTAGTACAATAAAGGTAAAAGGAACCAAAATCAAATTGGATATGGTTGCTATATTAACATTAGCACAGGCATGACTATATATAATATAAGTTTATTCTTTTAAAATATAGTACTTTTATGTTTGTGGTGCTCTATTGATAATGTGATGAATAATTGAGTTGGTGCTAAGTTGTGATGCAGCCTGGACAGTTAGATGAAAGGGTAATTCAACTAGGTCATGCTAGCAAATATGGACATAAAGATACATATGACACTAATCCATAATTGAGATATCCAATTACAAATGAGATGCAACTGAGGAAAATTAAGGGTTCACAATCATCTATTTGCAACACAAGTAGAAAGATCCATTTTATAGGGGATGAGGCAGAGGTTCAATTTATTACTGAACTTCCTTCAATGCACCAGATCTGTAATGGTAGGGTAGACTAACAATGACAATGAGGCAATTACAGCAATAGAATGAAGCTTATATACATATACAAATGAAAAATGTTAGCCAAAGACAAAGAAATTAATAAAGAATATGAAAGAGAAGAATGGGGAAGAAAAGATGATTCACAACCAGTTTAGGACATAGTATTTCTTAGTTATGTTGTTTAGTGTTTTGCTTAATTACAAGCTAACCATGCCTTGTTTTATTGTCTACAACCTTGTTTTAAATACTTGGTTTATTGTTTTGCTCATTTAAGGATTGTTTAAGCTAAAGTTATGCTCTTGGTTGTGTACAATTTTAACGTGCTTTCTTGATTTAATTCAAGCCTTTAGTATTTATTTCTTGATTTCTTTCAAAGGTTTAGAATTTATTTCTTAATTTCCTTGAAGGATGTATTTCAATGTGCTTTCTTGGTTTATAGTTTATTATTTCAACTGTTATTACAGTGTCCTTTACTAAACTAGACAATGCACATAACAAGAACCAAAATATAAGCAATGCCCATTCCTATTTCATAAGGTCCTTACTTAAACACTATAAACATGACTATAAACAAGATCCAAGACACAAAAGCAACAATGGAAGCTATTCTCATCTTCTTTCTTACAATGTCGAGCTTTATAATATTTTCTTTCTTCAACTTTATCAACTCATCCCATAACTCTTTAATCTCTTACTCAAAACTTGATACACCTTTTCCCATTTCTTTCAAATGCTTATTTTCTACTAGCAGCATCCTCCTCTCAAACTTCAATTCATTCATCATACTCCTTACTTTATTAGAAACAGGTCCATCGTGCCATTAAAAAATCTACATCCATTAACTTGCAAAATTTTTCAATGAATCCACATTATAAAGCATTCATAATGTACAGTATTAAACAAAATTTACACAAATGTCGAAACTCACTTCATAATTTTAACATTCATAAATCCTCCTTCCAGGGTTCTCATCTGTTCAAGATGTCCATTTTGGAGCAAGTAATCTCGATCCCTTATTTTGGCACCTACAGAACCTCTTTGGCTCCTCATAATTCATTTCCATGTTGCTTCTTATGGGCGTGCTTGCTTTTGTTAAATACAACGATGCCATCCCTTTGTATTAGGAGAGCTCAATTCTTTTTTTTAAAAGTTTATGCAAAAAATGTAAAAGAGGGAAAATGATGAAGATATTAAAAGCATTAAGTGAGATGGGAAGAATACAACAACCTTTGCCACGTTAAAATCCCCATTATTTTTTATTTCTTTTTTTTTTTAATATGGCCAGATCAAATGGAGCTAATAGAGATATTAGTTATCGTCAAAACCAGGTGCTTATATCTTCTAAAAAAACTTAATTTTATGTTCTTTTGGTCCAAAAAAATACATTAAGGGCATATTTGCTCCACAAGTAGTGCTGACAATTTGTATTAACGTGTCATAAATGGGTTGTGTTGAGATACAATAATAACACAGATATGGCCAACTTGAACACGACCTATTTAATTAATCATATCAAACCTATAAATCCAAACAATGATACGTTTAAATAACAGGTTACAAGATATGATCCATGTAACCCGTTTAACTTATACTTGTCTAAATGTGTTACAAATAAGATAAAGACACATTTAACATCAAATATATATATATATATATACACACACACACACACACCAATTAAACATAGAAATCCTAAATAATAATTTTAAGTTTAAACATCATACAAATTCTTAATATCGTTACAATATTTTAAACTTTATACAAAATATTAAATTGTCCAACAACATATAAAATAACAATGCTAGTTCCCATTTTCTTCAAGCTCTTGATCCTTCCACCTACATACATACATAAATTCATTAATTGGCATATTTTTGTCAAGTAAAACAATAAAATACAACTACAATATATTCACATTATCAAATAAAGAAACCAAAAACCAACATCTCAAATGATAAAAACCAAACATAAACTAAAAAATATAAAATTATTCACACTTTTAAAGTTAGAGCCTTTTATTTATAAAGAATTTAACAATAACAAATACTAGAGAAGCAAACTAACTCAAAATGACAACAAACAAAATGTAACAAGTCTAAATAACAATAACAATAACAAGCTAACAAGAAGCCAAACAAGCTAATAATAGTTGCAAACTAATATTATAAAGTAATTTTTTTCTTCTCAATTTTAGAGTAGAAGTTACTAGCCAAAGAAAATGAATTAAATAAAATTACATTGATCTAAAAAATATCCATCAGTTGCAACATTACATATTATAAGTGTTTTACATATAACTACTAAAAATATGACAAATATCCTACAAAAATATTACCAATAATATGTAACATAATTATATTATTCATAGTTATTATGCTTGTAAATAAATGTAATGAAGTGTAATCTTTGTGAGAAACTGGTATAATACTATAATTAGTTAGTTGTAGAAACTATAAATGGATATAGTGAGTTCATGACTCATCCATTTACTGTGGTCGCAAATGCATAACAAAAATCTAAAAGAGAAGATTATCATATTATATTTTCATGTGCCCTTTGTCCCACTTCATCAATTATAGATGATGGGGGTTGTGAACTTTTGAATTTAGAAACCAATAAGTATTTTTGAACAATAATTTTTGAATTTTGAAATCAATATTTATGATATGAAACTAATAAGGACTCTGAATTGTGTTTCATTTTAGCCGTCAATTTTTCACACCCAACGTATCCATTTTCTTTTCAGTTGTCAATCTAGGATTTTATAATGAACCTAATGACATAGAAAGAGACTAAGTTTGAATACCCAATCAAACAGAAAACAAAGCCAAATCAGACAAAAAGAGACTTCAATACCTTATGGACAGAGTTGTTAGAAGTCACTAGTTTTTACTCCAAGAGGATTTGCCTGCATTTACTCCAAGAGGAGTCGTATGCGTTTACTTTTAGAAATGAGAAATTGATGGACGAAGCTATTAGATGGACTGTGGATGGGTAGCATTGGGCAGAGGTAAGTTAACGGTGATGCCAAGATGGACAAAGGAGAGAGGAGCCAAGTGCTACAGACTTTGCTACAGATAGTGGGAAAGGTTTGGTGGTAATGAGAAAGGTAAATTCTTGTTTACACTCAATGATGAGATATGCAAAATTAAAAAATATGTTTTGTTTTTATTGGTTAAGTGTAAAACACTTAGTATATGTGTTAAACATCTAAAGGTATGGTGTATTAAGCTGGATGTAGGCAAAAATATTAATGACAAATGAGAAAGGGATATTAGGTTAAGGGTTATCTAGGTTCTAGCTAGTTTGACTTAAAACTACGTAGTTTTGCTAATTTGTAATATTAAAACTATAGTTTTGTAATAATGTTATATAAATTAAAGTATAATTAATAATTTAAATTATATTTATCTATTAATTTAAATTTTCATAGTAATATTTATATGTTAGTACTAGATAATATTAAATTATAAATGCATAATCATTATTTTACTTAGGTTAGAGATTAAATTAACTTAAATTATAAACTTAAATTAGAAACATATTATTTGTATTAATTGATACTAAATTATAAAACTTTAGTATTTTCATTGTGTTTATTTGCTTAATATTAAATTAAATAATGTATATAGCATCCACTTGGCATTTAAATTATCTTTAATTAATATAAAAAGTAAATACATAATCTAAATAACAATATTAGTATATATCAAAATTGATATATTAACATAACTGATGAAACAAATTTACACTAAAGTTTAAAGATACACAATTCTATTATGGATAACAATGCAATTGATAATATACTAGCATAAATTTTTATAGATAATAATATTCCACCAACACTATATATGAATTTCTATCAACACGGTTAATTTATAACTGACAATAATAATTTACTAAAGTTCAAAGATATATAAATTTATCATTGGATATACAATTCAATAGACATTACTAGCTATAGCATTAATGTTTATAGATAATAATAATTCACCAAAACTATTTATGAATTTATATCAACATAATTGACAATACTATCTTATACTACAAATATCTAATTCTATTATATGTAATAATAATACTATCTTACACTAAAAATATATAATTCTATTATATGTAATAATAACAATACTATATAATATATGTCAAAACTATATATTATCGACATAATATGTAATTGGCAATACTAATTTACACTAAAGTTTAAAGATACATAATGTTATCATGGATATACAATGCAATACATTAAGACTAAATATTATTAATATACAATTGACAATTGCAATAAAATATATAATTTTATTATAGATACATAAATTTTTATTATACTTAATAAATTTAATTTATTAAATATATATATACACACACACATGATTATAAGTGTTTAAATGGGTTAATAATTAATTGTGTTAACATGTTTATGAAACGTATTATTATGTGTTAATTGTGTGACCTATTTACTATACGTGTTTAAATGGGTTAGGCGGGTTTAACCCATTTAGACACAAATTTATTTGTGTTTTAAACGGATTGACCCTGTTAAACTAAACGCAAACCTATTTGATTCTATGTCATTTAAATAGGTTATGCAACAAATTGTCAACCCTATCCACTGGTAAACATTAATGGCATAAATGCACTTTTAAAAAAAGGGGATTTTTTCATAAATACCCCAAAACAGAAGCTAAAGAACAAAAATTTCCCAAGTTTTTTAAAATTAAACGTGTGTCCTCTTTGCCAATTTTAATTACGCGAATGCTCCCTTATAATTTGCACGTCTTCTTCTTCCTTTTTTCCCTGTTTTTTCTTTTTCATGGCTTTTTCTTCATAGGCATCTTCTCCCTTCTTCCCTTCAAAAATTCTTTGACACCTTTTCTCACCAGCCATGGTGTTTCTTCTCTATTTTTTTTTATTTTTTTTCACACCTCTAACATCTTGACTACCATCACAATTCATACAGTGGAGACTTCATTAATTGTTTCCTTAGCTCCAAATCTATACTGATGGAGTTATTTCAGGTGAGAATGATAGGAAGAGACTTTAAGCTAGGTGGGTTTACTAAATATACAATGGAGGATATCGGTATAGGTGTGAGTTGTTTGCTTATTAGTTTTCAATTTTAATTTTTTTATTTTTCTTTTTCATTTGCTCAATTTCTAGTTTGCATCAATGGCTTTTTTTTTCCTTTTACACTCATGGTTATTATAACCCTGATTATGGTGCATATCCACCTTATTTTTGGGGTGATGGTGCATATGTGGATGAATGCTTGGTGACTTTTGGAAAATAGGATGGACTTTACTGGTCACAATAAAATGTATTGATGTTGAAAAGATTAACTTGTTTCCTTTTTTATCCCAATTATGTATCTTTTAAACACAAAACTAGGTCCTGTATTTGGCTTGCCCTTGAACCCATAAGCAATTGCTGAAGGTGAGAAGCTTTTGTCTTTGTCTCTAAAGACGATAGACTATGTTTGGCTCAATGATAGTAGGTCGTTCTTAGTTGGATGAGAGCAACCATCAATAGCTGATCTCAGCCTTGTCTATGAAATCATGCAACTTGAGGTAATAATGTGTTTTCTCTTAAATTTTTTTGACCAGGCTTGGCTTCTTCATTTGTTTAATTTTTTTGTTCATGACTTGGAAATTATAGTACAATGTAATTACTTGAGTAAAATATTATTTTGGCATTGATGTTTGTATCTTGGATGCAATTCTTGGATGAAAGTGATGCCAACCGTTTGCCGGAACCATACAAGAAAGTTCAGAAGTGGGTTAAGGATGTAAAAGATGCAACAAGACCTCAAGTTGATGAAGTGCATAAATTACAAATATATATATATATATATATATATATATATATATATATATATACACACACACACACACACACACACTACTCCTACTACTACTACTATTATTTGCATATATAAACAATAATAGAAACCAAATATAAACCAAAAAGCAATAGAAATAATCACGCATAAAAGATCTAAAAAAAATACTACAGAAGCCTGCTTAAAACTTTATCCACCAATAACACCAAATTAATTATAAAGAGACACATAACGGGGCGACAAAAACGGGCCCTAGGGGCCATGCACCCTTAGAGTCCTTAGCTTATCCTAAGGACATAGTGGGACAAGAAAAGTATATTATGGTCGAGTAAAGACATACGGAAAGGAAATATATAACGAAGGGCATTTTGGTAAATATAAATAAATATCACCCTTTTCAATACTCTATTCAAACAAAAAAAGTCAACTATAAACAAAACACAAAAAAAACTAAAAAACATAAATCTCCAATCAAACCACAAATAGTTTTTATAGTATAATAAATAACACTAAAAAGATGATCAACATCATCAAGTACAATCTCTTCACCCTAAAAATAAAATAACACATTAAAAGCAAAATTACAAACCAAAATGAAACCAAAAAGATACTAAATTAGTATATAAAAAAAAGAACACGCTAAATTAGAATCCTTTAACGCTTTATCACAATCTTTAACATAACTATTTTTAATATTGGAATTAAAACCAATATCCTTAGATAATTTCTTATCACCCTTAAAATAAAAACACAAAATAAAGTAACGAAAACCAAAAGATACAAAAATAATAATATAAAACATACCCCAATAAAATCCTTTAGTTGATCACCACCACCAACAGTTTCAACAAACTTTAAATCATAAGCACCCTTTTCACAAATAGTAATATCTCCTATATTAGAACTAAAAGCACCAAAAACATATCCACCTTTCCATGCACTTTTAAAACAATATCAGAAACTAAAAGTAAACCAAAAAGCAATAAAATTAAATACATGATACCTAATAAAAGAAATCTTTTAACTCATTACCACCACTAACAATTTCAACAAACTTTGAATCATAAGCACGCTTTTCACAAATAACAACATCTCTTAAATTAGAATTAGAAGCACCAAAAGCACATCCACCTTTCCCTGCACATAAAAAACTAAGAGTAAACCAAAAAGCAACAAAATTAAATACATGCTACCTAATAAAAGAAATCTTTTAACTCATAACCACCACTAATAGTTTCAATAAACTCTAAATCATAAGCACCCCTTTCACAACTAGTAACATCTTCTAAATCAGAAATAGAAGCACTAAAAGCACATCCGCCTTTCCTTGTACTTTTAAAACAACATCAAAAACTAAAAGTAAACCAAAAAGCAATGAAATTAATTACATGCTACCTAATAAAAGAGTGGAGAAGTGGGGTATCGATTCTTATACCTCTCACATGCTAAGCAAGTGCTCTACCATTTGGTCTACACTCATCTTCATCTTTAATTTACTAACACATTATTAAATTGGGTTATGATATGTTTCGGAATTAGTTCTTCAAATTGAAGTTAAAAGGCATTATTTTGTATTTTACAAAAACATAGACTACTTGAAATATGAAAAATGTTAAAATTATAATTTTCATTCATGAAATATATTGATAAAATTAATTCTATTTTAGAATCATTAGAAATTTAAATTACGACTTTATTTTCCTTAGTCAAAGTTCTATTATGATATGTTTCAGAATTGGTTCTTCAATTTGAAGTTACAAAACATTATTTTGTATTTTACAAACACATTAGACTACTTGAAATCTTAAAAATGTTAAAATTATAATTTTGTTCATGAAATATATTGATAAAATTTATTCTATTTTAAAATCATTAGAAATTTAAATTACAACTTTATTTTCTTTATCTAAAGTTTTATTGTCACCTTTTATAAATAGTCATGTTTGTTCAATTATAATAAATGTTACATCTTTTACACATTAAGAACCTGAATAATCAATTATTTATAGAAAATTTATTGCATGTGAGTTGTTTATATTTTGGTCATCACATTCTATATATTTTTATAAGCCACTTGAGGAATTTATGTAATAAAATTCTAAAAAATATATTAGCTAATGCTTCACTAATAAAAAAAAAAGAGGAAAATTAAGGAAAATAGTTTTTTAAAAAAGAAAAAAGAGAGAGAAAATAAAAAAAGGAAGTACAAAAATTAAAATAAAAAGGAGAAAAAATATAAAAAAATTAATAAAAAAAGAGGAAAAGGAAAAAAGAAAGAGTAAATAAAAATAAAAAAAAAAAGAAAAAAGAAGGGAAGGAGAGAAAAAAAAAAGAAAAAAGAAAAAATATAAAAAAAATGATAAAATAAGAATTTTTAAAGAGTAGAAAAAATAAGAGAAAAATCAAAAATAAAAATAAAAAATAAAAATTATCAAAAAAGTAATAAAAAAATAAAAGAAAATGGTAACGAAATGGAATAGAAATAAAAAAGAAAATGATGAGTATATTTTTAAAAATACAAAAGGTTCTCTTATAATTGTGATAAAATAAATTTATAATTAATACAAACTTGATATATTTTTGTTGATAATATTTAAAACTTGGATATTTTTTTGTAAATGTCTCAAAAAAAAAAAAAAGTATATGCAAACATATCTTCTATCATTTCGTTCTGTTTTGTTTACCTTTTACTTTTGAATATTAAAGTAACACCCGACAGACAACTGTACAAACAGCCCTACATTAATGATATCATGTTCCTTTAACTTTGAATTGACCAGTCACCGTAATCAAGCTTCCACTAAAATTCAGCATCCAAGAATCGATCACTTCTAGGTAGGACTATCTTTATATAAAGTCAAGATCAACTTGAAAGCCCATCAAGATATATATGGCCAATTTAATTTCTTAGTTTTATTGAAGCTAACGAGAAGCACTAGCCATGGCAACATCGAGCAATGCCAACTTGAAGTTAAAGCTTCTTATCGACAAGAAAAAGAACAGAGTGTTATTTGCAGAAGCAAGTAAGGAGTTTGTAGATTTTCTTGTTAGTTTCATGTCTTTGCCAGTAGGAACTGTGAGTAAGCTATTAAAAAAGAACAACATGGTGGGTTGTATGGGGGAACTATACGAGAGCATCCAAGCTTTAAGTGAGACTTACCTTCAACCATCCCAGAGTAAAGGGTCTATTTTGAATCCAAAAGCTTGTATATCTGTCATTGATACTCCTCTCTTGTTGCCCAGTGATGAAATTGCTAGTCAACAGGTGTACACTTGTAATCGGAACTGTAGTCGATGGGCTGATGGTCCAAACACGACCTGTCCCGACTGCAGAAACAAAATGTCCTCTCTGTCAAACTACGTTGCTCCAGATGCTACAAAAGAAGTAGGTGGCAATTATAGAGGTGGTGGATTTGTGAAAGACGTTGTAACTTATATGGTAATGGATAATCTTGAGGTAAAACCAATGTCTCTTATCTCCAGTATTACTTTGATGAAAACCTTTAATATTCCAGATTTTAGTTTGCTTCAAGAGAAGGAGGTCGATCTTGGATATGCTGAGGTACACATATTAATTTGATCGTTAATTTCGTTTATAAAGATACACATAAGTATGTAGATTGAAGAAGAGCTCATTTTTATATTTTTTAATTAGTTGATTTTTTCTTTTTTTTCTTTTGGTTTCTTTCCAGGGGTTGAGGATTCTTCAGGAATCTTTGCAGGTGAAGAATGTTCTGACAAGCGTTTTCCTCAATGACTATGCCGACGAAGAGAGTTGTGAGATTACTGGAAATTAAGGATTACTCATGTATCTTTACTGGTGAAGAATGTTGTAACAAGCAGTATGTATAATCCTGATTACGAGGAGCTATAATGAGGAGTTTTCGTGGTTTTTGTGTGTTTGTGTTTTACCAATACAAAAGTGAATGGTGAAATTATCTTGGTTGGTTATGTTACACAACTTTTTTTTTTTTTTTTTTTGACAGATTTTGCACTTTGCTGGAGTATAAAACCATTATATATTGTTCCAAAAGGGGGGAAAAAAAGAAAAGAATTATAGACCATAATGGAGTTATAGCCAAAGTAAAAAAAAATATATCACACGTATAATTAAGGACATAATCTTCAGGTTAACAAAAGAGGCAATTTTCTCCAGAATCTGTAGACACAAATAAATTATACAAAAGCAAAATATTATTGGGAAGGAAGACAATAAAGTATAAAGACCTAAAGTAAAGGGAAAAGTTAAGTGAGTGATTGGCATTATCCTACATTATAAACTATATTGAAATATCAAATGGCAAATTATTGAAAAGTTTACAAATAATTCTTTTAATAAGTTGTGGCTTTTTAATTATAAAAAGGTAGAAAAATATGCATGAATGAGGTAGAAGAAGATAAAATTATATGCAGTTGTATTATGTGATAAGTTACAAATTGGACACTTAACTCTATCTTGAAGTTTATATTTGACTTTAATATTTTTTTTGTCTTATTTGGACCTTAATTTTTGAAAATTGAATTGTATTAGATTCCTTTTTTAAAAAATTGTTGAAATTAAGTCCTAAAAATTAAAAAAATAATAACGTTAATGTTAATTAATAAAAATAGCTTGAATAACAATACAAATAAATGAAATTACTTTCAAAATAAAGATTTATGAATTTTTAAATTTTTTAAAAAAATTTTAAATATATTGGTTTATATTTTTTTTTTAACAATTTAAAAAGGTTAAAAAAATATTTTTTTTTTGTAGTTTTAAAAATTCTAAAAAAATTAAAAATTTAAGAATTAAACTATATACATTTAAGAAAAAAGAATTCAAAATTTTCTATATACTCAATAATTTTTTAAAATTTTTAGAATTTAAAATTTTTTGAAAGTTATTGAGTGTATAGAAAATTTTTAATTCTTTTTTCTTAAATGTATATGGCTTGATTGTGAAATTTTTTAAAAACTTTTAGACCTATAAAAATTATTTTTAACTTTTTAAAATTTCAATAAATATTAAAACTGGTTTTTATAAACTCAAAAAATTTAGAAAACTTCATAAATGTATATTTTAAAAGTAATTTCATTAATTCTCATTATTATTCAAACTAATCTTCATAATTAATGCTAAATTTAAACTTTTTTTTTAATTTTTAGAACTTAATTGTAACAATTCTTTATTTGAGAGCTCAATATAATTAAATTTTTAAAGATTAAGGTTCAAATGGAATCTAAAAAAATATTAAAATCAAATATAAATTGCGGGATAAAATTAAAGGTTTAATTTATACTATATCTTTTGAATTAAATTAATTATTGATAAACTTTTATTATGTTATAAATTTATTCAAATTCAACTGAATAGTTAAAGGCAAATATGTTTCGAATGTTAGTGGTTTAGAAAAAATATGAATGAGGTTGTTATATGTGCCTCAAATATTACAAAATGTGCTTTAATTAAAAGGGGTTAATGTTTAATTATTTTATTTTTTAAATTAAAAACAGTGTTGCATTATTTATTGTTGCAAAAAATAAAATTAAAAATAGAATTGCATTGTGCACTGTGCAAACAGTAAAATACTTTAGATTTGGACAAGAAGTCACTCTCAACTCAAGCCTAGCCTAACTGAAAACAGAATTTTTCCGGTTGAAAAATCTATCAGTCCTTTAGGGTCGAATCAGAAATATAAATGGATCCTCACATAGATCCAGCCTAAGGAATAGCCCATCCCAGCCCAACCCATTGCCCAAGTAGGTTAAATTGATGATTTTTTTAGGCGTCCTTAATAAACCATCATTTCATCTTCTCCTCTTTTGAATGCTCCACCACTCAGCCGCAGCTGCTTGGGTTTGTCAAAAATCTCATTTTTCTCGGAATTTTTTATAAAGATCTTATCTTTGTTTCATTTTGCGGTAGCCCTTTTGTTGCTGCGCTTTGTTGTTTCTTATTTCACCAGGATTGGTTCTCCTCTTAGGAAGTTTTTCGCCAATGGCGCCTAAAGGTAAAGGGTTTTTTAGCCTAATAAAGAATTCACCTGTTGTTCTCTAAATGTTTGGAACAAGCTGTTTATGCTTATATATTGCATTGGGTGTTTCGGGTTTTATCTAAAATTACTATTGTTGCATGTAACTTGCTATTAATTTGTGCTTTTATGCCCTTTCTGTCTTCCTTTCATCAGTTGAGTCTTATTTTTTGGATGATTGAATCTTGTATTTGTGGTGTGTTGTTTATGTATAAATTATGCACTATTTATTGCTTGGTCCATCAAATAAAACTGAGGGAACATTGCATATGTGGTGGTTGGTTTCAGATTTTTGTAACATGTGAATTTTCTTTTGCTGCATAGTTTGCTTTTTATATCTGTTTTAGATGGCATGTTCCATATGATTGTATAACTATGATTTTTATAGACCATTTCAGAGCCCCTCTGTCTAACTAAAAAACACTAAGGACCAAGGTTTTACATAATTAAACCACAGTTGAAATCCTAATGAATCAATTTTATTTATTTTCAAAATTTAAATCAGAGTTCAAAACCTAATCAATCACTTTTATTTATTTTCAATTTTTTTAACGTACACATAATTTAATTTTTTTAACGTTATAATTTCTACGTTTTAGCAATAATTATCAAATTTTTAGTTATAGTTTTAAAAGTTTCTCCCACTTTTCGTTTAAAAGAAAAAAAAATTCTCCCACTTTTTTTTTTCTCAGCTAAAGCTAGTTTTAACTAATATATATATAGGGCATTGATGATTCTAACTAATTTAATTTGATATGATAGGAATACAAGACTAGTAAAAATTTACCAGCAATTAATTTATTATAACTGTATATACCTGCAAGACATTGCTGAAATAAAAATAGTTTATTACCAGCTAATTTCAATAATTATTGCTACTGAATACCTACTTATAATTTAATTATTTAATATCATCTATTAAACCAAACACATATAGTCAGGCTATTTCATGTCATCCACTAAATTAAACACTCTTAAAAGTATAAATCATGTTAGCAACTATCAAATGTGAAGCATCTTAAAGTCTTAAAATGTGGGTCACTTGTCAATACTTGTATGCCAAGGCAAATACTAAAGTGGAAAGATGCGTTTAGTTTCTCAATTGATGGAGAAGGCCGGCAAGCAAGTCATGAAACATAGAGGCAGGGCACTTAAAGTTCATGTATCTGATCACAGCCACATGGTCACTGTCATGCTCTCATGTTTGTTCAATTTTTGGAATACTCTTTAAAGTCTTTTAATTTTTTTTGTTTCCCTTGTAGTTTTCCAGCAATTATGTACAATCATACTCTTCTAAATACATCTAAACCATCATTGTCTTTGCATCTTTTTAAAAACACAAAAATTTGAGGAAAATGGTTTTTTTTTTTTTGTCAAAAAGAATCTTGTTTGTGATCCAAGATTATTCCAAACCTACTACAATAAGAATTTCTTTTCTTTTGTTAATTTCTTGATAGGAACTACAAATGATATATATTTTAGTGAAAATAAAACTTTCGGATGGTGATTTTTATATTTGATTGACTCTATAGATGCAAAATCAATATAATTTTAAGGCGCGTTTGTTTGGTGAAAAATGAGGGTGGGAATCGGAATCAAAATGATGGTGAAAAATTCCGATTCCTAGTGTTTAGTTAACTAAAATTAATATAAGAATGAGATTGTAATTTCCCTATCAATGGGAATCATCATTCCCCTCTTATTCTTAAGGAATGACTCTTAATTCCCTTAAAAATCAAGTCAAATAAATTATAAATTGATCAAATATTTAAATATTAACATTTATTTTTAAAATTTATCAATGAAACATATAAATTAATAAAATTATGCATTAAATGTTTGAATAAAAAATATTTATCAAAAGTAAATAATTTTTATACATTTTAAAAAAATTATAATAATATTTTTATAAATAAATATTTTATAATACATAATTATAATACTAATTTTTAATATATAAAAATAATTATAATGTTAATTTTTATATTTAAAAAATAATTGCAAAAATATTTTTTTCACAAAAAAAATTTTAGTTGTTAAACGATATTTGATTCTCATTCTCGTTACCATTCCTTAGTGAAACCATTATCTTTTTCAATTTTCCTTTCTCTTTCCTTTTCCCATTCTTATTCCAATTCTGATTCAGGAGTTCGAACCAAACACTCCTTTATTGAGTTCAAATAATAGAAATAATTTTTGTTTCAAATCAAATAAAAATAATAAAATTTCAACTATATTTTAAAAATAATTTTAAGGAGAACCACCTGCTCATTTACATATTTTCTTTTTTAAAAAATTATGTAACTAACATTATTTACAAAATCTAATGAAAACATTTTAAGCATATATTAAAAGCTATGGGACTAAATTGAACATTAAAATCCATGGGTAAATTCTTCAATTATTATTATGCATATTAAAATAACGATTATCATTGATAATAACAATTATGGAATTAAAGAGTGGCACAAAAGAACAAGAAGACTTTTGGTTGGTTTATGATTTTTTAGTCTTGTAAAATTGACTTGGTTTTATAGAGTAATTTTTCTAATTGAAATAGATTTCTTTTTATTCAAGGAATCCTCCTATTTGGGAAATATAACCCTTAAATAGAATACTAACATGGGGTATCACTAACATTTTAAAACCTTTCGGGGCTGCCAGGATAGAACCTTTTGGATACACTTAATGAGATGGTTGGAGAAGCCAGCAATCTTGCTGTGAAGTCGCTTTGATGGGATGACTGCAACCTCTTTACCAGTCTTCTTGTTGTTGTGGAAATCAAGTGTCATGCGAGAGCTACATTTGCCTTGGACATTTCTTCAGTGTCATTGTACGGACATGACCCGTTTCTCATTCCATTTTTCCCTTTCTTGCGTTGATCGAACGAGAGAGACAGATTTCAAGGTAAGCTTCTCTATTGCATCTCTTGTTGCCACATTTCTATTATTATCGATGAGCATTTTACTTTCAATTTTTTTTGAGGTACTTCATGTCGTTTTCATCCATTTCCTGATAAATAATCACATGAATGAATCCCATCCATTGCTATGCTAAAATTTTCTGCTAAAAATGATTTTGACTACCAACTGTTTGAAGAAATGCCAGTATATTGTTACATCCAGGCCTAATTATCAACAGCCCAGTTAAGCTTAATTACTGTAGAAACTTGGGAAAAAACCATTAAAGAATTTTGTGTTTCGATGTCTTCCGAGTGTATAACTCTATTCTTGACAAGCTATATTGGTTGCATTCATATACATCACACGCTACAAGTGTGGATTTTGCAAATTAGAATGATGCATGTTATGAGAATAATTTCATGTGCCGGATAATTAATTTTACTGAAAATGAGCGAATTATGTCTCTGCAGTCCATACTGGACAATGTGTACCATGTGAGCATGTAAGAATTTCAAATGATGCCATGTAATTAATAATGAAACAACCAAAGAAATTAATTTTTTCAGGTTTTGCAGAAATGAGATCTTTGCGAACTCTTCAGGTTTGGAAACTGGGAACTGTCAATTACCTGGAGGCACTTAAACTTCAGGAAAAACTTGTTTCTGATCGGAAACTGTCTAAAATCCCTGATACATTATTGTCCCTTCAACATCCACATACGTACACTCTTGGCAAACGGCAGACTGATCATAATCTATTGATCCCTACATCTGAACTCCAGAAGATAGGAGCTGAACTTCATTATACTCAAAGAGGAGGAGATATCACGTATCATGGTCCACATCAGGCTGTTTTATACCCTATTATTTCTCTTCGTGATAGTAGAATTGGTGCTAGGAATTATGTGGAGAAACTTGAATTGACTATGATTGAATTGGCATCACTATATGGTGTGAGAGCTTGTGCTGGACAGAATGGTGAGACAGGGGTTTGGGTTGGAGATAGAAAGATAGGTGCAATTGGAGTTCGTATATCATCAGGTATTACCTCTCATGGATTGGCATTTAATATTGATCCTGATTTGAACTATTTTAAGAATATTGTACCCTGTGGGATTGTGGATAAAGAAGTTACATCTTTGAGAAGGGAGACAGGTACTGTGCTTCCCTCTGATGAAGTAATTCATGAGCAATTGATTTCTTGTTTTGCTCGACTTTTTAGTTATAGTAATCTTATTTGGAAGGAAAATAAGCCAGCATTATTAGAGAAAAGACATAGTGAATGTGACTGATACGCGTCAGTAATGTCAAATAATGAGAAAACTGTGCGAGATTTAGTTACTGTATACTCGACGTGTTAGCCATGTAAACTCTGCACTGTGTAATTGAATTATTTGTCAAGGAAATCCAATGAGATTTTTGGATATTATTCTGTGTTGTGAAAGTTGTATCTGTTTTGGAGGGGTAGCGGAAAATATATCTAACTTTGGATTTTTGAACACCTGAGCATATTTTATTTGTTTTGGCAGAAGGTTTAAGAATTGTGAATAAATGTCAGAAATTAGGGTGGGGAAGAAAGCATAGAAGCTTACAAATGGAAATTATTTATGGCCATTTGAAGTTGTATTTAGCACTGATCTTTTAAAGGGTATAAGGTAGAGGGCTAGTGAAAAGCTCCTCTAGCAGGTGTCAATCCTCTGTTAAGCAGTGGTACAGTCCAGGATCAGTGCTTTCAATGAGCAATATCATTTCTTGATTGTCTGCGCTAAGTCAATGTTTGTCTCCTAGTAATAGGGACATAAATATGTCATAAATGCTTGCATTTTGCAGTGATCTTCATTGAGGGAGCCTAAAAGTCGGATTATATCTTCTATTCTGGTCCTATAAATAGAAAACTTCTTTCTTCTGCCGGGAGAATCTTCAGTCCAGTATTTAAGGTGATGACTCCATCACGTTTTTTATGCAAATACATGTCCTTGACCAGACCTTGCAATATGATTCCCTTCTTTGGCCTCTAGGATCACTTTCTTTTTGACTTAGGCAGTAAGATTGAAATATATACATATAAAGTACTTTCGATGATGCTAAATTATTTGGTGATGCAGAATCACTTAGTTAAATGGAAGAATATCTTGCCATTATGCTCTGAGGATCGCTAGTTGGGCTTGTACAGGTGGAAACTTAACTCTGTCCTTTTGTTTTTAAAATCCATGTTCTATCTTAAATCCCTCTCCCATACTTGGGAAAACCAGTGGCCATGAGGGGTATTTTGAATGAAAATCTATTATGAATCTAAAACAGACCCGTCAAGCCTGACAAGCCAACTAAATTTAGTGCGGGCAAAAAGGTGTATTTGTTATTTTAGGCATATGAGAGAAATGATCAATGAAGCTTTATAGGATGCAGTAATTGTGACCCACATGAATTTTGATAGAACACAAGTCAAATATTAGAAGAGCATTCCTACATGATGACAAGTCGAGTAGAAGCAATGCATTTTCTTAGAAGAATATATACATGATTTATGATGTGGAAAGTAGGGTTGCTTAGCTAACTTTAGCTGTATTTGTTAGCTGAAAATAGAAGTTCAGGACTAGTTAGCGATTTAATGTGCAAGGAAGGACAGAAAATTGAGTATCTGATTTCTTATCATGTGATAAGTCACATGAAATATTAAGTTTAATACTTGGAAGGACTGCAGAGACGTCAGAGAAATATAATACTGAATTGAGTCTCACATGATCAGCTACTTCCAAGTTCCAACCCCATAAACAACAGAAGGCATATGACCAAATTACTGATAAACATAAAGAAAGACATCTTCAAATTATATATCTCATGAAGAAATATGTTACCAAAGCAGTCTTCTTCCTTTTAAATATATCTTCATATGTCCTACCTGAAAAACATATTTCTTCTTCCTTTTAACAAGAATAGAATGAGAACTCATAGAGCCTTAATTTTTCTTTTTGCCTTGATTTTTGTTCATATGCTTATGTCTTCTCATCTTTCTTTAAACCATGACAGAAAGATCCATCCAGGTGAAACAAGTCAATCAAGAAAACTGCTAGCATCTGTTTCCTCACCTTTGTCAAACAGAAGCAATTTAAGTGAAACCACTAAAGATGCTCACAAAGCCATGGAGACAAGACTAATAAAGGCACCACCAAGCCTTTCAAACCCTACCCAGAACAAGTAACTGCACCAGCATTCGTGTACAAATCTCAGCACGAAAGAGAAATTCAATATTCTCTTTCTGAATTTTTGCAGTCTTTTCCCCTAGTTACATGATAGGTAGCAAAACCGAATCTCCTACTGTTCTTATTAAAATAGAAGATATAATCCGACTTTTAGGCTCCCTCAATGAGGACCATTGCAAAACGCAAGCATATATGGCATATTTATGTCCCTATTACTAGGAGACAAACATTGACTCAGCGCAGACAATCAAGAAATGATTTTGCTCATTGACAGCACTGATCCTGGACTGGACCACTGGTTAACCGAGGATTGACACCTGCTAGGGGAGTTTTTCACTAGCCCTCTACCTTATGGATTTCAATGTTCAATTTAGTCCCACAGCTTTTAATATATGCTTAAAACGTTTTCATTAGATTTTGTAAATAATGTTAGTTATATAATTTTTTAAAAAAGAAAATATGTAAATGAGCAGGTGGTTCTCCTTAAAATTATTTTTAAAATACAGTTGAATTTTTATTATTTTTATTTATAAAATTAATTTTTATTTGATTTGAAACAAAAATTATTTCTATTATTTGAACTCAATAAAAGGGTGTTTGGTTCAAACTCCTGAATTGGAATAGAAATAGGAATGGAAAAGGGAAAAGGAATAGAAAATTGAAAAAAATAACGGTTTCACTAGAGAATGGTAATGAGAATAAGAATTAAATATTACTTAATAACTAAATTTTTTTTTTATGAAAAAAATATTTTTGTAATTATTTTTTAAATATAAAAATTAACATTATAATTATTTTTATAAATTAAAAATTAGTATTATAATTATGTATTATAAAATATTTATTTATAAAAATATTATTATATTTTTTTTAAAGTATAAAAGTTATTTACTTTTGATAAATGTTTTTTATTCAAACATTTAATGTATATTTTTATTAATTTATATGTTTTATTTATAAATTTTAAAAATAAATATTAATATTTAACTAATTTATAATTTATCTAACTTGATTTTTAAGGGAATCAAAAGTCATTTCCTGAAAATAAGAGGGGAATGATGATTCTCACTGATAGGAAAATTATATTTTCATTCATATATTAATTTTAGTCAACCAAATACTAAGAATTGAAATTTTTCACCGTCATTCCAATTCTGATTCTTATCCTCATTTTTCACCAAACAACCGCCCCTAATATTATATTGATTTTGCATCTATAGAATCAATCAAATATAAAAATCACAATCCGAAAGTTTCATTTTCACTAAAATATATATCATTTGAAGTTCCTACCAAAAAATTAACAAAAGAAAACAAATTCTTATTGTAGTAGGTTTGGAATAATCTTGGATCACAAACAAGATTTTCTTTTAGAAAAAAAAAAAATTTCCTCAAATTTTTGTGTTTTTAAAAAGCTGCAAGGACAATGATGGTTTAGATGCATTTAGAAGAGTACAATTGTACATAGCTGCTAGAAAACTACAAGGGAAAAAAAAATTAAAAGACTTTAAGATGGTCTTCATGGTTATTTGGTCAATCCATATTAGATATGTAATGTTATTTGCATATGAAATTGAAAAATAGTATCTAAAAACTTAGAAACAATATCTGAAACTCAAATGTGTAAAACAAGTGATATATTTATTATTCGGTTAACTATATTTTTTAATATTATCCGAATATTTTCTAAATATTATTCTTATATATTGAAAGTACAAAATATGTGTCATATTATTATAGAATATTTTTTAATATTATATAAGTATTTTCTAAATCTTATATGTATATGTTGAATATGCAAAACATGTGTCATATTTATTATTCAACATTTTTTAATATTATTCGTATATTTTAATAATCTTATTCGTATACATGGAAAGTGCAAAACATGTGTCATATTATTATACAACATTTTTTAAGATTATCCAAATATTTTCTTAATTTTATACATATATGTTGAACGTGTAAAATATGTGTCATATTTATTATTCAATATTTTTTAATATTATTTGTATATTTTCATAATCTTATTTGTATATGTTGAAAATGCAACACATGTGTTATATTCATTATTCAGTTGTATACATTTTTTAATAATATCTGTATATTTTCAAAATCTTATTTGTATATGTTGAAAATACAAAACAGATCTCATATTCATTATTCAGTTATATATATTTTTAAATATTATCTGTATATTTTCAAAATCTTATTGATGTATGTTTAAAATGTAAAACAAGTGCCAAAACAAAAACAAAAAAACTAAGATTAACAAATAAAAATAAGGAAAAATAAAAAATTTTAAAAAATAAGGATAACAAAAAATAAGAAATAAATAAAAAGAAAATTAAAAAATAAATATAAAGATAAAAGAAAAATGAAAAAAAAATGATAACAGAGAATAAGAAAAAAATTAGATAAATAATAAAGAAAACAAAAATAAGGAAAAAAAAAAAGAAAAAATAAAAAAAATAAAAAATAAAAATTGGAAAAATAAAAATAACAGAGAAAAAGAACAAACAAAATATAAGAAAAAAATAAGGATAACATAGAAAAATATAAAATATAAAATAAGGATAATAGAGAAAAAATAAAAAAATAAAGATAATAGAGAAGAATTAAAAAATTAAAATAAAAATAAAAATAAAATTAAAAAAGAAAAAAGGAAGAAAATTAAAAATTAAAAATTAAAAATTAAAAATTAAAAATAAGGATAATACAAAAAAAAAAGAAATAAAAATAAGAATAAAATAAAAAGAAAAAAAGAAAAAATGGGAGAGAATAAAAAAATAATGAAGGAATAAAAAGAATGCAAAATGAGGTAAAAACGAAAAAATTAAGAAAAGTGAACACTATTGGAAATAAAATACATATTCATATAATTAATAAAAAATAGGGTATTTTGTTGAAAACTAAAGCCCAAAAGTTGTATATCTATAAAAATTTATCAAGATAAAAACATAGTCTATTAAAAAGGGTTTTTTTTACCAAAATTAAAATTAACTTGAATTTTAAATTTATACTAAACACAATATAATATAATATAGAATTCATTGGAAATGAATTCCACAAACTATTCATTTAAACTAAATACATTTCATTAATAAAAATTCATTTGCAAATAAATTTCATTTGAAATTCATTTCATTCGGTGGAATTAAACCAAACAAGACCTTAATAAGTTACGGATTTTTAATTATATGCACAATTAAAAGAAAAAATGTAGGAAAAAATGTACGAATGAGGTAGAAAAATTAAATTAATTATTAAGAAACTTTTGTCGTCATTGTAAATTTATCTACATCCAATTGAACAATTAAAGGTAAATACATTTTAAATATTAGGTCATGTTTGGTTTATGGAATAAAATTGTAATTTTTAAGGAATATAATAGGTATCTCTAGAATAACTATTTCTAGATAATTACTATTCCATACTTTAAACATTAGAAGAATTTAAACATAAAGAAAGGGGTAAAAGTATAAATAGTTTATTCTAAAGGTAATAAAAACATATTCTTTAGTTTTTGAAAGAATGATTAAAAAAAATTGTAGAATTGTTATTTTATAAAATTAATATTGTATAATAAAATTTAAATCAAATTAAAAAATAACTAATCATTGTGAAATAATTATTATATTATTGGTTTGTTTTGCTAACTAAACACCGCTTTACTAGTTTAGAAAAAATATATATAAATGGTGGGGAAGGGGTGGTGGTGGTGCTATATATGGCTCAAATATTACAAAATGTACTTTAATTAAAAGAGGTTAATGTTTAATTATATTATTTTTTAAATTAAAAACAGAGTTACATTATCTATTGTGAAAAAAATAAAATTAAAAATAGAATTGCATTATGCAAAAAGTAAAATAATTTAGATTTCGACAACTCACTCTTAAGCCTAACCTAACTGAAAACAGAGTTTTCAAATTGAAAAATCTATTAGTACTTTAGGGTCGAATCAGAAATATAAATGGATCCTCACATAGATCCAGCCTGGGGAATAGCCCACCCCAGCCCAACCCACAACCCAAGTAGGTTAAATTGATGATTTTCTAGGAGTCCTATATAAACACCATCATTTCATGTTCTCTTCTTTTGAATACTCTGCCACTCAGCCGCAGCTGCTTAGGTTTGTGAAAGATTTCATTTTTCTCGGATTTTTTTTGTGGAAGATCTTATCTTTATTTGATTTTGCGCTAACCCTTTTGTTGCTGCGCTTTGTTGTTTTTGTTTTCACCAGGATTGGTTCTCCTCTTAGGAAGTTTTTCGCCAATGGCGCCTAAAGGTAAAGGGATTTTTAGCCTAATAAAGAATTCACCTGTTGTTATCTAAATGTTTGGAACAAGCTGTTTATGCTTATATATTGCATTGGGTGTTTCGGGTTTTATCTAAAATTACTATTGTTGCATGTAACTTGCTATTAATTTGTGCTTTTATGCCCTTTCTGTCTTCCTTTCATTAGTTGAGTCTTATTTTTTGGATGATTGAATATTGTATTTGTAGTGTGTTGTTTATGTATAAATTATGCACTATTTATTGCTTGGTCCATCAAATAAAACTGAGGGAACATTGCATATGTGGTGGTTGGTTTCAGATTTTTGTAACATGTGAATTTTCTTTTGCTGCATAGTTTGCTTTTTATATCTGTTTTAGATGGTATGTTCCATATGATTGTATAACTATGGTTTTTATAGACCTTTTCAGAGCCCTTTTGTAGGAGATAATAAATTTTGAAAGTTAACTAAATTGCCATTTGTAAATTGTCACAGTGATGCCAGCATACTTAACTAATTTGTGTTAGGAATTTGGTTGTGCAACTTTACTTGATTGGTTTATTCTCATAACTGGTTAGCCTGGCCTCTGGTCAATTTTTTTTAGCATGTAGGAAATGAGATAATAATTCCATGATTTTTTCGTTTAGTTTTTATGGACATGCTACCACTTTTCTCAATAGAAATAAGTTAATAGACTATGCAATATGTATGCTATGCCAAAAAATGAAGTATAACATTTTTTTTTCGCCTATAGCAATCAATGTTTGTTAATTGTTTAATGATTTGAATTCAATGGTTATGGATTTTAGATTGTGGAATGTAGAATATATCTTTACCTTACTATTGCAACCAATAATAATATTCATGTTGTCTGTTTAATCATGCCTTTTTAAAAATCTTTTTGCGTCACTAAGATTGGGTTTTTACTTCTTGCAGCTGATTCTGCTAAGAAAACTGATGCCAAGTCGCAGGCTGTGAAGGCTGCAAAGGCCGTAAAATCAGGGCCAACATTTAAGAAAGCTAAGAAAATCAGAACTAAGGTTACATTTCACCGGCCCAAGACATTGAAGAAAGAGAGAAACCCTAAGTATCCACGCATCAGTGCACCACCAAGAAACAAGCTTGACCATTATCAAATTCTTAAGTATCCACTGACCACTGAATCTGCCATGAAGAAGATTGAGGACAATAATACTCTTGTGTTTATTGTCGACCTTAGGGCTGACAAAAAGAAAATTAAAGATGCAGTCAAGAAGATGTATGACATTCAAACCAAGAAAGTGAATACATTGATCAGGTGATTATAATTTTGATAAGATGGAGTTGTTCTTAATTATGATACGTGATAAAATGGAGTTCTATTGGTGGTTTTAATTTTCAATGGGATAACTAGTAGATATTACTTTATTTTTGCATAATATCGAACAAAAATCAGCCTTTGGGTACTTGTTTCTTTTTTTTTTTTTTCTTTTAAAATGTTTGATATGTAGGGCTCTACAATTGAACGACTTTCAAACTGTGGCTTTACTGTTTTGTTTAGTATATGATCTACACAGGCTTACTTTTTTCAGATTGAGTTTTAAAGTTTATTTATTTGAATGCAGGCCTGACGGAACTAAGAAGGCATACGTTAGATTGACCCCTGACTATGACGCTTTAGATGTGGCAAACAAGATTGGCATCATATAAGATATAGTTTTTTCGTGCTATCATTCTTGAGTAAAGTGCAACACACTCTGTTTAACAGTTTTGTTAGTTGTAATGCTTTGTGTTAGTACGACAATAGCCTGTTTGATTTCTTCAATATATCACAGCAACTATGTCTTTTTTGGAGCTCCGTTCTACTGAATGGTGTTACCATTTCATTTATGTTTTTTCAATTTTCTACTACATTAGTTTTCTTTTTTTTTTGTTTTCCTTTGTTTTGGTGTTATATGCTAATAGCAACGCCAGACGCCCAAGTTTCTATTGAAGAACGGAATAAAGTTCTAGTTGGCCCTTAAACTTTTTAGAAAGGTTCAAATTGCCCCTTTTTTACTTTTTTTCGTCAACTTATCCCCTGAACTTTGCAATAAAAGATCAAATTAGCTCTCAAAATATCATTTACCGTAATAAAATTGCAAAAAGCTCCCTAATAATTTATTTAGTTAACAAATTAGTTCATACTTTCATGAAAATATTTAGTAAAAAATTAAAAAATTTATTTTCTAAAATTATATTTCATTTACAAATACTTATTGTAAGAAAATATTATCATGATAATTAACTATATATATTAAAATATATAAAATATATATTTTAAATTTATATATTAAATTAAAAATAATAATAATAATAATAATAATATATTATATTAATATGCTAAAAAATTCTTCTAAAATGATTAACCATAATATATTAATTT
The DNA here is from genome assembly GCA_947683625.1 of Mallotus nudiflorus. Lineage (NCBI taxonomy): Eukaryota > Viridiplantae > Streptophyta > Magnoliopsida > Malpighiales > Euphorbiaceae > Mallotus > Mallotus nudiflorus. Next base: position 1,511,214 of record CANTUR010000260.1, on the reverse strand, counting down.
AAAACATTTTACTAATTTTTAACATATAAATAATTTCTAAAAATTTGAAATAATGTTATTTATAAGTAAATTAATATGCCAATACAAATATTATAATACTTCAAAAATTCTAATACATAATGTTAAAATTTTTTGATATTATATGTATTAATATACCAATTAATCATACAAGTAAATAAAATAAATTTCAATTTTCCTAAATTATTAAAATTTTATTGGTAAAAAAATAAAATTTTCTAGTAATATAATTTATTAAAATAAATTTAGGCCTTAAATATAATTTTAAAAAGTAAATTTATAATTTTTTATTAAATATTTTTACGAATATATGAACTAATTTGTCAACTAATTAAACTATTAAGGGTATTTTTGTAATTTTTATTATGGTATTTGTTTATTTGTTAGATAATAAGGGTGTAAATGAAATTTTTAGAACCAATTTGACCTTTATTGCAAAATTTAGGGGGCAAATTGACGAAAAAGGTAAAAAAAAAAGGCAATTTGAACCGTTCCAAAAAGTCTAAGGGTCAAATCGAACTTTATTCCAAGTGCTGTATAAAGTCCTTTACTTAGCTTTGTAAAATGTTGCTAAAGATCCAACAGACTTATGTTCTGCCATTTAGCTTTTTCAGTCTGTTGTAAGAAATTGTTGATGTCAAACGGACTTATGTTGACATCAATAATTTCCAAGTGGGTGTCTTATTAAAAAATGACAGGCTAAAAACACTTTATGGAACTGGAGTTGAAATGCTCTCTAATTTTTTGATATTCGAGTTGGAAGTGTGTTTCGCGTTCCAGTTACATGTTAGTCAATGTCTTATTGAAAATTGGATACGCAATGCCATGAGGGTAGCAAGTTGATTAAAGGCTTTATCTAGGAAAATCATATTATGAAATTGTTCACTAACAACAATGCACCAAAGAAAAGAAAAATTACAAGCTTCTCACAATACATATTTATCTTGATTATTGTTGCCAATTTCTCTCTGGTGTGCATAGACTTTCAGCAGCATTGTTGCCACCATTCTTCTCTGGTGTGCATAGGCTTCCTGCTCTTTCTTTTGTTTTCAGGTTTCGTGATGCTGTCTAACCTATATAGATTAAAACATAGGGACATAACCGCAAAAATTACTGACAAGATGACATTAGCCATCGACCATCCTTTTGTTGGTGATATGATGGACATCGATACCGAGTAGCAAAAAATTAGCAGAAATGAAGATGTCTGTCCCCGAAGTAAAGATGTCTGTCCCCCCATTCTTATAATACTTGCCAGAAAAAGAACAGTATTCGCCACATAAAACCACTCAAAGGTGGCCTTAGTCATGACCGTAGTCCCAACATATCTTGGTTCGCTCGTGAGGGTAGTATTGGAGAGAGTAGAAGCAATGCGCATTGGAGAATTGATGTCAGCTGTTCCTTGCCAAACAGAACCAGGAGGGCTTAGTGCTGCCTGGTAGGTAACTGTTGCAAATAGAGCATCAACAACTAGTAGTGCATTACGCATTTCACTTGTGATCTCTTGTCTTGCACGAGCCCATTGCCGTCCAAAATTGAAAACCGGGGGGGGCTCTGGGATAAAGTCCTCCGCTCGGCGTGTGGCAATAGGATACCGGGTATCGAACAATCTATTGTTTATTCTTTTAGGAATACTCTTAAATGTCTCAAAATCTCTGGCACTGAATTGATCTTGTAGGATCTCCATAGCTGTCAACCCTTCTGTATTCTGTATGTCTGAATGTACAGCTCTAACAAGCAACAATAGTACTGCCTATGTAATACATATAAAAAAATGTTCACTTAGACAAATTATTCAATGCCAAAAATTACAAGGCCTATGATTTGTTACAAATTTATTCCATCCTTTCAAACTTAATAAAAATATACTAATGTCACAAATTATTTGTAATTCATCACAATTTACACTTTAGTTTTTAAAAAAAAAAAAAATCCACATGGTTATCTCAAACAACAGCCACTTCATTTGTCATATATTCATTTCTGTGTTAATTTTGACTAAATCATACATTGTGTTAAAATTGCAACTAACTAGCTGGATTAGAATTTTTTGGCTAAATTTTAAAGGTTGAAATAAATTTATAACAAGTGGCAAACGTTATAATTCTTGGCATCAATAAACTTTTAAAAAAGAAAGAAGAAAAGAAGAAGGTTGGACAAAACTAAGACAATATGCATCACATCACCTGATTTTGTCGTCTTAAAGCTGCGATGTGTAATGGAGTGTTTCCTTCGTTATTCTTCCAGTTCATGATTTCTATTTCCCAGAAGTTTGCATGTTTAATGACAAAATTTTCAAGCCATCCAAGCAACGATTTAAAAGCTTCAATCTGCCCAATTTTTAATGTAATGTGTAAAGCGGTATCTCCCTGATTAGTCACATCCTTGATAGATTCAGGGCAAGCTTCAAAAAATTCTTCCAAAACATTTAAACGTCCCTGTTCAGCTGCCAAATGCAAAGGAGTCATGCCTCCCCTCCCTTTGACACGTACAAGCTCTGCATCAACATCAATGAGCCAAAGCACCATTAATCTTTGATTATTTTGCAAAGCAAGGTGCATAGGGCTAAGGCCATTTTGGTTTAACTTCCGGGCAAAGGATGGCTTCAAGTTCACTATCTCCATTGCAAATTCAATATGACCGCCAGCTGCGGCTGTATGCAATGGAGTATCAGCAAAACCTTTATTTTCTATGGTTTCAAGAATATCAGGATCCTTCTGGATAAGATCATACAAGGCACTAATGTCTCCAGCTTGAGCAGCCTTTTCCAACCTCCGATCCATATCTTAACAGAAACTGATAAATGATGAAATGTTGAGACTATAACAAGCTTTAATCACGAATTCTCTCTTTATTGTTTTTTTTTCCTCAATATGAAATTTCAAGTGAATTAATTTATAGGCAAATTGCCTTGTTAATTCAGTCAATAAATGATTAAATAAAAGCTCATATAACGCCTATAATCCATCATTTTAGATGAGCAAAAAATAATTGTTAACATCAGTTGACAGGAACTATTTTGGAATTTAAGCAAGTCTTCCTATATGCAAAAACGTTAAAGTAATCGTTAAGAAATTTTTATCACCCTTATATGAATTGAACTTAATTAATTAGAATTTAATAGGTTGTAGACTATGTGTAGACACTTAGTTCGGTCGGCCTGCAATAAGGGACGAACTACAGATGTTCGGTTTGATCGGTCCACACCAAAACCCAATAATGAAAAAATTTGAAATTCGAATGTAAGTGAAACCCGAAATCCTCTAAAAAATGAGCCCAACAACTTAAAACCTTCTAAACCAAGCTCAAAACCCTTTAGAATCAGCCCAAGTTGCCCTGGCCCACTAGGCCTAATACAGGGTAGGTTAGAGATGTGACGCCTTTGTAAAGAGGCAATCGCCTCTATGGCAGCAGCCAATGAGGCGATAGCCTCATTATAGAGGCACCACCTCTGTGACAACTACTGACCTCTGCATTAAATGTAGAGGTGACAATGGTGGTTGATAGTGGGCCCACCTTGACTGAAACCTAGTATCTGAGAGGAAGAAAAAAAAAATTTTAAGGAAGAGAAGAGCTACGAAAGAGGGGTAGTAGAGGTATGGCCTAGGGAAGAGAATAAAAGGGAAAAAAGAGAGGGAAAAGAAAAGGAGGGGAGGAACTTAGCAATTCTTAGCAACCTTTAGTAATAAAAAAAAAAGGGCTCTAAAACTGGAAAAAGGAAAAAGGAGGACATTTTAGAGAAGAAGAGGAAGAAACCAAGCAAAAAGGCCATTTTCTAGAGGAGGAGGGGAAAAGAACTTGCATTCAAAAGAAGTCGAACTCACATTCATCTCTGAGGGCCAATCACTTGGGATCAAAAAACTCATTTTTCAATAATTTTTCTTACTTCTTTCTTATGATTGAGTTGTTAGCTCGCATGCTCTTTTATTAGTTAATATAGTTTTTGAGTTCATTATTTGTTCATTTATTTTCTTGTGTCCATTATATATGATTTACCATGATTGGTTGAGTTTTAAGTATAGGGTGTGTTTAGTATCTTCATCTCAGTAAGCCCTCGCTTGAAGCATAAGATTTTATTATTTTGAGAGTCGTCCAGGTCTGTTGATCGAGCGATTGCCTCTTCAAAGAGGCGTCACCTCATTATCATGAGGCAATCGCCACTTTGACAAGCCTCCACATGGTTTCACTTTTTTTTTTGTAAACTATGCATGATTCAAACTTATATGTATACCCTTTCATGTATATATGATTATCATGATGTATAATGTTGTTATTATGTGATATTACCGTGTTATTTGCAAAATATCCTATGACTTATATTTCCATTCCCTATGAGTATTATTTGTTGATTGTTGATTGAGGGATAATATTGTTATTCGTGGAAAAGAACTAACTTGTGTTTGTTGTAGGGATTGTTTGGTGACCTTTAGCCACCAAATAGTCATTCGATTAGTTCTTGAGGGGTTTTTGCTTGTATAATTAGTTTATTGTTGGTTTACTTTTGGTATATGTATGGTTTATTTCATGTATATTACACTTTTAATTTGCTCCAAAGCATTGTAATCCTTAATCCTTTCCCTTTTTGATCTTGAATGAATGGTTGTAAATATTGATTATGTATTTCTTTTGTGATGAATGTTGGGATAAAGTGCATAAAAAAGATTAATGTGCAAATCCATATTTAATTATAAAATTTGGCAGTTATTTGAAGGCAATTAGAATCCGTGTGGTAATAAAGAAGCAACCGAATAATTAAAGTTAATAATTTACAAAACATAAACAAAGGCTAACTGTAAAGTTAGGTAAGCATTCAAACGCTCATACCAGTTTTCGAACTCGTTATCTGATGACGGCTTCTGGGAACCTTCGTGTAATCTAGTTATCGTATAAGTGTGTCCCGACTTTCATCCGAGTGGTGATTTCATCTCCGACTAGGCTTAAGACCTATCTCATATTTCCAATTTCCCCTCGAGTCCACACAGTGTCATGATCGCTAAACACTTTGATGCGCTAAACTCTGCTGCCTACACTATGTAGCACGGAAATGAAAACAGGGAAACATGTAAATGAATATGGAAAAATGACATTTCTTAAAATGTAGGAAACAAAAACATGAGGGAAATACCTAAATGTTAAAGTATAGGGTTATATAAATAAATATTATTAAAAATATATAAATATACATATATACAAATTTTATGTATAAATATTAAATTTTTTATTTATTTTATCAATTAATAGTATAATTATAGAAATTATTTTGTTTAGTTAAGAAAAATATAAAATTATTTTTTAATTTATTTTTTTATTTAGAAAAATATTAAATTAATATATTTTTCAAGTTGGAAACGCAATCCAAAAAGGAAACTTGTTTACTAATTTTTCATATTTGCATAAATGATCCTGAAACATTTTCGAGGAGTTTTCTGCAGTTTCCGATATAGAAACGTTTCTGAAATGCAGAAACTTCTACTAAGAAAAGTTTCAATACATCATAAGTTGTAGATACCCACAGTTTAGATCTAAGGAGTCATTTATTTTATAAAAAATAAGTATGAAAATCAGAATTGAAATAGATAATTCTAATTTATATTGTTTGTTCAATTAAAAGTTTGCATAAAAATAACAACAGATTCTCCTATCAAAATTACCCATTCCATTAATAAAGCAGTTATTGAAAAATATTTACCCAATCAATTGGTTTGAATATTTATATAACATCAATGAGTTTGTAATAAAATTTAAAAAGCGGTGAGCACATGATATTAAAATTTTGATTTGGATATAAAAAGACAAATGTTGGAATACAAGGTTTTATTCTTCTTAAAGACAGTTAGAATAGAAATTTTAGCCCATTTGATTTTTGTCAATATTTTTATAAGATCAATGACCAAGTTGGAAATAAAGTCCAAAAGTGTCATTGTTGGAAAAATTTGTGCTAGGTAGGTTCATTAAATAAAATATTTCATGCAAATATATATATATATATATATATATATATATATATATATATATATATATATATATATATATATATATATATGTTTCAGATACTCTTTATGACTAATTCAGATTATATTAAGAAAAAGAATATGTGTAGTTGGGATTATAGGTCTGGTCAATTAGCATTTCTGTGGAAATTTAATTTTTGAAAATCTAAATTTTTATTTTTTCAATTTGTATACACTTAATTTTAATATGATTTGGTTATGAACATGGAAAAACTGTTTTGTCATTTATATATTAATGTAAAGATTAAAATCATCGAAAAACACTTATAATATGTTATTTTTTACTTGTATATGTTAGCAGATGTGACAAGAACCGTCCTGATTAAATTAGTTAATTATATATAGCTCAAGGTGAAATTATGTTTTGTTTACATGCTCAAGTCAAGTTATTTATTTTTTTTATCAGTTTGTGGCCAACCAACAGGTCAAAAGGTATTATCATAGACAATTTGAAAAGTTTCTAAAAATATTATTACTCTTTGCAAGGAGAGTTAGCATCAAGGAGTTTTCTGGTAGGAAGAATTACAAATTAAAAAAGTGCAGATATTAAAAATACAAAGAGAGCTGCAATTGCTCCAAGAAAATATAAAGAAAATGATCTAATCTATTCTTAATTTTAAATCAATTATTAATTTAATTCAATTTTTAAAATTATTTTAATTTATTTTTTCAATTTTATGAAATTGTGATAATTCTATCTAAACATTAAAAAAAGCATAAGGTAGAACTGATGTGGCGTGCAAACGTACCCAGTTGCAATCTGACATGTATATTACAATCCAACAGAAAAAAAAGAAAATCCAAAACTCACCGTTTCACTCAATTTAAAACCAAGTCACTAGCTAACAATCCTAAAACCCCTCTACCATCCATCCATCGCTTTCTCTAACCTAAGATTCGGAAAACATCATCTCTTTCTCCTTATTTTCTCTGTCATTAACAACAAGAAGTAGTGTAGATTGTACAGTGATCCCAATTTATCCGCTTATTGGAGCGATCATGAAAAGTTTATGCTTTTGGAGGTTTGGGGTGATAGGTTTTTGCAATTGGGTAGGAATAGTTTAAGAACATATAATTGGGTTGAAGTAGCTGAGAAAGTTTCCGAATTTTCAAAAATTAATAGAAATGAAGGACAATAAACAAATTATGGATGTTTTGAAGAGGAAATATAAAAAAGAAAAGGCGAAATGTGTTACTGGTGGTAATAGTAAATGGCCATATTTCAGAAAAATGGATATGTTAATGAAGCAAGACTTTGGAGGTGGTTGTAGTGGTAGTGGGGGTAATGGGTTTAGTTTAACTTGTGGTGTTAATTCAGGAGAGTTTGTTTTTATGGAAACAGATGTGTATTTGGAGCGCGCGAATGTGAATGATAAGATGAGAGATAGCCCGTCTGAATCCGAAAAGGAGGAGGAGGAAGGAGAGGGTAGTGGTGGAAATGAAGGGGATGAGGGAGCAAATGTTGGAATTAGAGAGGATGAGGGTGGAGGTATCTGTTGCTCTTGGGTTGTTGGTTTCTGAGCTCAGTGAGGAACCATGGAAAAGAAAGGTCATTACTTTTAGTGAAAATCCCGAGCTTCATTTGATTGAGGGAGATTCACTACGTGAAAAGACTGAGTTTGTAAGGAAAATGGATTGGGGTGGAAATACTGATTTTCAGAAAGTTTTGATAGGATTTTGGATTTTGCAGTTGCTAATAAGCTGAGTGAGGATCAATTGATTAAAAGGGTTTTTGTTTTTAGTGATATGGAGTTTAATGATGCATTTGGACACTATGGGGGTTGCAGGGGTTCGAATTCATATAGCCAGTTTGGAAGTGAAGGAGGAAAAGGAAATTCTTGAACGCTAAATGGAGAAGAAGAGGGGAAATATTTTATCAAGAAACACAGAACGTTAAATTTAGGAGAAGAGGGAAAACAGATTCTCAAGCTACAAAGCCACGTCAGATGAAACCATGACATGTCAGAATGCAAAAGCAGCTTTGACTCACGTCATTTGTTATTTGGATAGAATTAATATAATTTAAAAAATTAGATAAATAAATTAAAATGACTTTGAAAATATAATTAAATTGATAATTAATTTAAAATTTAGGATAAACAAAATTATTTTCCCAAAAAAAAAATTGTGGAAGAATGAAGCTCAAAGACCAAAAGGTTGATGTTTCAAGGTACAAGTTTTTTTTTTTTTTCTGAACACTTAAGGTAAGCTTTAGGGTATTTATACAATTTGGATATTAAAGAGAAAAATAGCTTTTTCAAATTGAGGTCAATTATACTGTGCATCATATGGTTGTATCATGATCTGTTGCTTTTTTGAAATTTAAACACCTTCATATATGGTATGCAACACACTTGTGCTTTAGCCATGCTCATCAATGAACAAAACGGCAGATCCGACACAGCCCACAATAAATCCGTGTCTCAGGTCTATGTTTCTTTTTAGACAGAATCACAAATTCCATCACGATATCAACATGCTTGTGCTCTGATCCGTACTTCTTACTAGATAAAGACACACATCTCAATATAATTTTGGTATGATCTTACAATGATCTAAAATTACAAAGTTAACAAATCTCTATCTGTATTAAATTGGCAAATTAACCACTATAACAAATTCACTCATTAGTATATGTATATATATAGTAGGTATAATTTTATTTATTTATATAAACAAAGTTAAATAATATACACTAACAAATTAGTGTAAATGTTCGATTTTAGTTTTTTTTTTTTTACCATTTACAGTTTTAAAGAAGGAATAGGGGAATCGATTTTAGGTGGAATTGTGATGTTGGTAGAGCATTGTCTAACAGACCAAACAGCGCATGTATATTTTAGTAATGATTATTGCTTGTAAAAGTTGTGATGTTTTTTACCATATATTTAGCCTTTTGTCAATGGAAAAACATGAGAATTCAGAACTATATTCATTGTTTTTCTTTTTAATTTGATGGCTCTCACCACCCAAGAAGGTTAACGTGAAAAAAATTAGATAACTGAATTGACAAAGGAAGCTGAAAAACGTAAAATTTCCGATGAAAATTTCACAGCAAACCAATGTGTTAAATAATGCAAAGCCACCCAGTGAGTGAAATTTACCATCTCCTAAACCCGCTTGACTTTATCATCGGTATAATTCAGGCCATAAGGCACATCACAGTTGTTGGTTATTGGTGAAGAAATATATGAAAACTGAAACCCGAACACTACAGAGCATTCTATCACTCCAGCTGCACTTAAGAGTTATTTTCCCGGATTGTGTATTGAAGATAAATGATTTATTTTCAGATGTCACTTTATAATATGAGGTGAATACTATAATGTATTACATATTATCTTCAACAAACGATGGAATGAAACCATACACTTGTTCATGTTCAAATACTATTTTTTGTTCATGTTGTCATTGGGTTTTGTTCTAACAAACATTATCATATGCAATTCTATATCGAGAAAAGGTGTAAATATACCTTTAATGTTTTACCCTAATATCACATAAACTCTTTATTTTTTGAGATGTAAATACACCCTTATTATTTTGAAAATAATATATTTAGCCCCCTCATATAAATGATATTAATTTTTACTGTTAGTGAGATTTTCTAATAAATATAAAAAATATTATATAAAGGTGTATTTTTGCCCTTGTTTATACTAAGGAGCAAATTTACTTTTTAAAGAAAATTTATAAACATATAAAAATAATTTAAAAAAAAATATTTAACTCATCATTTAGTAAAGTAAAATTTATGTTCCATACTCGTAAAATATATTAATGCTAATATGATATTACAAAATATTTCATATATTTTTTATGTGAATTTATTTTTTTTAAACAATTGTATAGGGCCTTCCAACAAAAAAAAAATTGTAAGTTGATATCCCATTTAAAAATATTTTTATATAAAATAAGATATTTTTATTTTTAAACATAATATATATATATATATATATATTGTGTTTAAATGTTTATAAATTTTCTTAGAGGACAAATTTGCTCCTCAACATAAATGTTAGAGGTAAAAATGCACATTTATCTAATATTTCTTTTATATATGTCAGACATGGTGGATCCCACTAACACAAAAAAATTAACAAGGTTTATATTAGAGGCCTAAATGTGTCATTTTCAAAACAATAAAGGTGTATTTGCAGCTTGAAAAATATAAAGGGATATGTGAGATTAGGGTGTAACATTAAGGGTGTATTTGCATCTTTTCCCTTTTATATATATTTGAGTATTTATTTTAAAAACTAATGTGTCAAATTCTAAAAAAATTCTAATTTTTATTAATAATTAAATATTTATTATATATTTTTTAATTAAAACTCCATTATACATATTCTAATAATAATCAAATTCCTAATTTTTATTAAAAAATATTTATTATAGTTTTTTAGTATTATTTTTTAATTAAAACTATTATACATATTTTAATACTACTAAAATTCTAAAAGTTTTTATTTAATACATTTTTTTTATCTCAAATAACTCAATTATTTTTCCTAAACCATTAGAAATTTTATTTTTAAAAATTTTCTTAAATAAAACTCTATTATTCATACTCCAATAGTATATAATAGCAACTTAATAGTCATCCCTTTGTAATCTAATGACTTAAGTGATGAATATTATAAGGTGAGGTCATGAGTTCAATCTCTTACTCCCCCCTTGACCTCCCAGTTGTTAAAAAAAAATAGTTCTCAAAACAAACCCTACTACACTTAAAAATAATGACAATAAAAATTAACGAAAATAAAAAAATTAATGTAATATATGTTATTTTTATTTTATTTAGTTACCTTTTTTTATTTATAAAAATTCTTATTTTAAAATACATATATGTAAAATGCATAATTATACTAAATCTAAAATATTACTCATTTTTTTCATTAAAAATTATGTTTTTTTATTCTAATTAGAACATTCACCTTTGATTTATTTAAAAACATATTTTTCTTTTTTATTTAATGTAAGTAAAAATGTGGAACTTATCAATTATTTTATATATATATATATATATATATATATATATATATATATATATATATATATATATATATATATATATATATATTTATATATTTATACAATGGTGAGATACAAAAAGATAAACAATGAGTAACAAGATGTAACAAATTAATAACAAATGGTAAGAAGTTACAAAGGTATTGTGAAATAGTTTTACTGTGTTAATATCCCCTGACAAAATTATCGAGAGTGAGGTTAAAGACGAAGCATTGAATAGAAGTGCTGAAAGGACCGAACTCCCAAGAGCTTAGTGAAGATATTGCAGATTTAATCTTTGGAAGATAAGAAACCAATTTGAACTGAATCCTATGCTACTTATTCTTGAACAAAATGAAAATCAAGTTTGATATGCTTAGTTCGAGTATGAAAAATTGGATTTGGAGACATGTATATTGCATTGATATTGTCACACCATAAAATGGGTGTAGATGCACAAGTGAAGCCAAGTTCGAATAGTAAAGATGTTATCCAAAGAAGTTCTATAGTGGTGTTTGTCAGAGCTTTGTATTCACTCTCAGAAGAAGACCGAGCCATAGTCATTTTCTTCTTGGCACTCCATGAAATTCAAGAATTTCCAAGATAAATGTCAAAACCACTTGTTGAATGACGAGTGTCATGACACCCTTCCCAGTCTCTATTTAAGTAATATTGAAGCAGAAGTTTATTTTAAGCAGTAACAAAAAGTGAGTATTGAATGGTATGCTTGATATACCATAGTAGACACTTGACTACTGCCCAATGGATGTCAGTTGGTGAGTGCATAAATTAGTAGAGATGGTTGACAGAGAATACTATATCAGGCTGACTAAAAGTATCATATTGCAAGGTGCCAACTACATGAAGATAAAGCTCTGGTTGATTAAATGACTTTCCTTATATTTTAGATAATGGAGGTGTAATGACCATAAGAGTTTGACAACCTTTGGCATCATTCAACTGTAATATCCCGTGTTTTTAAAATATTTTTACACTGTACCGGGATATACAGTGTTAATAATTTCCATATGTATATATTATGATATTTTCATGAGTTGATATGTATTTAAAATCTATTTTAATTATTGTGTATTATTTACAGTGCTTTACGTAAAATTTTCTCGGGACTTGCATTTTCGGGGAAATTTTCACGTAAATAATTTATTATTAATTATTTTAAATATATTTTCGGACTTGCATGAACTCATACGTATTTTTAAATTACTAAATAAAGCCTATATGTGCGATATTTATTTAATTAGGGTCTAATATATATTACCCTAATATTTTATTATTTATTTATTAATTTATTGTTATTTAATTATTTTTATTTATTATTATATTTTAAAATATTAAATTTTATGTGTGTGGTGTATATTTAATGTGTGTAATTTAATATTATTTTAATCTATAGTGTAAAGTATATATATATACATATATACATTAAAAATCAAAAGGATTTGCCAAATTACCGTTTAGCCCCTCCCTCTCCTTCTTCTCTCCCGATCGTCTACCTTCACTGCGCCTCCCGTTCCAGCACGCCGGACCGCCCCTCGCCGCCACCAGCTGCCGCCAATCTCCTTACCCTTCCTTCCTCTTCCTCTCCGACGTGACCAGGCCACCGGAAGTCTGCTGGAATGCCCGGAATCCGCCATGGCAGCAAGTTGAGCTTCTCGCCGTCGACGACAATTCCGGCCACCATTTCGTGCACCACCGGTATTCATCGACTCCTTGAGCTCTGGTGATTCCAATTTTAAGCTCATTTTGGCCTGAAATCAAGTGGATTTTGAGGTTTGAGCTAAAACTCAATTCGGTCACATTAGGGTTTTCAATTTTTTTTAAGCTTATAATTGATTGATTCATGAAAACTCCCTTCACAAATATTGATCCTAGTAGCTTAATATACATGTATGAATTTTTGTGGAATTTTTGGAGATTATTTGGATTTTTGGGTATTTTTGAATATTTTAATATTATTTTCTAATTTTTGGAAATTAATTATTTAAATTATGAAATTGTGTTTTATGATAATTATAGGTGTTGAAATGAATTATAGGAATTTATTTGGAATTTTTATGAATTTCTATGTATTTATTTTGAATTATTGAAGTTTATGTAATTTTGAGAAAATTAGGTTAAATGTGTTTTTAATTGAATTTAATTGGTTAATTGAGTTTAATTATTGATATTATTGATAAATATGTTGAGAAAATTAATTTTGGATAATTGTATAATTTTTGGTGAATTTTTGAAGTAATTATAGTATATTTATATATATAGGGGTATTTTGGTAATTTTATCCTAAATTGGCTAAAAATGTAATTTAATTGGTTTTAATAGTTATTTAAGGTATAAAAATTATTTCTAAAAATTATTTAGTATTTTTAACTAATTAAAACTATTTTTCGTGAATTATTTTCAATTATATATATAATATACGATTTTTCTAATAAAATGAGTTTTTATCGATTTTTACAGTGTTTAAAGGTTAATTATGTAATTTCTACCTATAAAATATATTTTTAGGTTTTAAGGGTATTTTTGGTATTATCATAATTGTTCTGTGTTTGTGGACCCCGGTCGGTAGATTGTAGTCTGGAGTCGACCGAGGGATTGTGAATGAGTGTGGTGTGTAATTTTTCAAAGTGTATTTCCTTGCAGGGTCAGCTCTACTCTTTTGAGTAGAGACATGTCCATTTTACAGGGGAGGTTCTGTCGGATTTTCGGTAGAATTCTCGTAAAACGTGATGTCCAGTCGAACCCTAATTCTGTTTCTAATACTCTAGATCGAATTCTAGGATTTCTATTAAGCTTATTCTAATGTTGGTTATTTATTGCTTGTTTAGTTGCGCCGAGACTGAGGGCTAGTGGATCAGGCCCGTCGGACCTGTCTCGTGGAGCGCACTAGGTGAGTTACTATACTATATATATGCCTAGGATGCATGATTTAGAAATGTATGTTTTATTTTGATTAAATATGCATAAATAATTTGATTAGTATTTAAGTTTATTTTTAGTTTATTTTTGGTTTATTTTTGGTATATATTAAATTATATGCATGTTTTGTAAATAAAATATATTTAAAATGTTTTTAAATATATTTCCAACTTAATTTATAATTTGAATGAATTCATTTGACATATATATACGCGAAATATACCTAGTTTACTTTTGGTATATTTCCGGTATATATATATGGTTTATGTTGTTATTTTATTGAAATTCATGCATCATTTATTTTTATGAATGAATGATTTATATTAATAATGAAGGATATCGATAGAACGTGCTACCTAGTGGGCAGCACTAGGACCGAGTACGTACCGGTACGCTTATAGTATTTAGGCTATAATACTAACTTATTTATGGATATTGATTGAATGTGATTATTGATGTGTGAGATGTGGTTTGTGGGTGTGATTGCTGGAGCTCGGTTGACCAAGTGTCTCGGGGCCAATCACACTGGCAGTCAGACTGCTGGAGCTCGGTTGACTTAGTGTCTCGGGGCCAGTCTACTGTCTAAATGGATTAAGTGGATATATTTGGATTAAGTGAGCCTGTGTGGCTAGAGTGTTGTCTAACATTGTTTTCGAGGTTACGATACTCTAGGGTTCTATGTGATCCTTCATAAAAGATGATTTTTAATAAAATATATATAAAAATGATTTTTACTGCATCTGTGTGAATTTGCATGTATATATACATATTAGATATATACCGTTGGTTGTATGCATTGTCACTTAGTGTGTATGTATATATATTATAGTAATTCACTCAGTGAGGTCTGACTCCCCTCCGTTGATAATTTTTCAGGAGAGTCAACATCTTCAGACCTCAGTAGCAGGTCGATACGCCGGATTTCTTCCGCCCCGGCTTCTTTGTGTAAATTATTTACTTGAGTCTTATTTTTATATAATCTAGACACTGCAGTAGTTGTAAATTAACTTATGGGATTTTATGTATTTTAATTATGTGAGATATTGTATTATATTTGAAACTGGATTTGTATTCAAAGATTTATATATATGAGATGAGATTTGATTTAAATCCAGTTGGGAAAAATGATATTGTGATATTTAAGATTTTTATTTCCGCTGCATTTGATATTGTTATTATTATTATTGCATGATTTATTTTATTTTTAGGCTTGCTACGGGTTCCGGATTCGAAAGAATTCCCGTTCCCTAGCGCCGGTCATGGCCCCTGTTCTGGGTTGTGACAAAGTTGGTATCAGAGCGAGGTTCTGTGTCAGGGCTTAGTTATATGAGTTGTGGCCCTAGTTTTCAGCGTTGTGTTTTTTTATTGAACTACTGCAGTGTATTAGGTTTGAGTATGTCTTAATGAGTATTCCTTGCTGTAGTTTTCAGTGTTATTCCTCCGTTGTCTATCTTTTCTGAATCTTTCCGTTTGTCTTTTCAGTATGAGGAGGCGAGCGTGTGTCGCTCCACCGGTCGTTAAGGCCGAGGATGATGAGTCTTTTTAGGATGAGGTTTTACCTCCTGAGCAGCCAGTTAGACGTAGAGGTCGTGGTAGAGGTAGACCTCGAGGAGCGGCAGGTCACTGTAGGCAGAGAGAGTTATAGGATGAGGAGCCTGTAGAGCCTGAATTTGATGTTCCTATTCCTCCAGTTGTTCAGCCTGCCTATCAGCAGGGTATGTCTGACCCTGAGGCAGCTTTGTTCTATGCCCGAGTTGGCAGGATTGCTTTTGATGGTACTTCCGATCTGTTAGATTTTCTACATGTGATTGAGACTAGGACTCGGACTGCTCATACCGAGTACCAGCGGATCATGATCGTTGAGTTGTCTGTCGAGGGACCAACCTTAGATTGGTTCATTCAGATGATCCAGCCTTATATGATGACGATGACCTGGGCTCAGTTCCGAGAGCGATTTATGAGGAGATTTTATCCAGAACCTCTTCGTTTGAGCTATCGTCTTCGTCTGACCAGTATTTCTCATGGAGATCGATCAGTAGAGGAGTACACCTGAGAGTTTCTTCGTCTGGGTAGATATATAGAGGATCTGATGCGAGATCAGTATTTCGCAGTCACTACTTACGTTACTGGTTTGGGTTCAGCTTTTGCTGGTATGCCTACAGCAGGCCTTACTCTGGAGTCTGTCATTGAGTTGGCTAAGGAGATTGAGCTGAGGCTAGTTAGGCAAGGAGCAATGCCTGATTATTACCAGTTAGGAGTACAGTCGAGTGGATTGCAGGCTACTCCGTACTCTAGTTTTCATGTTGGTTCGAGTAGTCAACAGAGAGGTCCGACTCAGTAGAGTCAGAGACAGCAGCAGCGAGCGCATCGGAGCAGTAGACATGGCCGTGGAGGTCAGTGTAGATCATTTAGATTTGGGTCAGGTGCTTCGAGTAGTAGCAGTGGTCGTAGTTCTGGATCAGCGGCCAGTGTTTGCCAGACTTGTGGTAGAGTCCATCAAGGATCGTTTTATCTGGCACCACTGACATGCTTCAGATGCGGGTAGACAGGATATTTTGCCAGATCGTGTCCTTATTCTGGGTATCAGCAGCAGCAGATTCTGCGATTCCCACAGCAGTCGATTGCTAGTACTGCACCAGTGCCATTTCAGTTACCACCAGCTCAGCATCAGAGTTCCACTCAGTTTGTTCCACAGTAGATTCGTGGTAGAGGTACTAGAGGAGGTGCCAGAGGTGTTGGCCAGGCTTCTACCAGTCAGCAGGGAGGTCGAGGTCAAGCCAGAGTTTTCCATCTCACTCAACAGGATGCTCAGGCATCTAATACAGTCGTGGCAGGTATTATTTCTGTTTGTTACCTGGATGCATGGGTTTTGTTTGATCCGGGTGCCACGCATTCATTTGTTTCCCCTATTTTTTCTTCTAAATCTTGTTGGCAAGCTTCAAGGATGGCTTTTCCTTTATCTGTTGCCACTCCTCTGAGCGATTCCTTGGACGTCGATATTGTTCTTTCTGGTTGTCCAGTTCTCGTGGGAGATAGAGAATTACCCACTGATTTAATTCTGTTGGATGTGATGGAGTTTGATGTTATTCTGGGAATGGACTGGTTATCCCAGCACTATGCCGTGGTAGATTGCAGGAATAAAGAGGTGACGTTTAGAATTCCTGATGAAGTAGAATTTAATTTTGTTGGTGATAGGAGTTCAGCACCTCAGAATCTTATTTCTACTATTACGGCTAGGAAGTTATTGAGGAAAGGATGTCAGGGGTTTTTGGCATTGGTTAGGGATACTTCAGTGGAGAAGTTGTCACTCACAGATGTTCCTGTTACTTGTGAGTTTCCTGATGTTTTTCCCGAGGAGTTGCCAGGTTTACCACCTCATAGAGAGATTGAGTTCTGTATAGATGTGGTCCCAGGTACTACTCCTATATCTATGCCACCCTATCGTATGGCTCCTGCAGAGTTGAGAGAGTTAAAGGAGCAGTTGCAAGAGTTATTGGATAAGGGTTTCATAAGACCTAGTGTTTCTCCTTGGGGTGCACCAGTCCTGTTTGTGAAGAAGAAGGATGGTACCCTGAGACTGTGCATTGACTACAGAGAGCTTAATAAGGTGACAGTGAAGAACAAGTATCCTCTTCCAAGGATAGATGATTTGTTTGATCAGCTACAGGGTGCACAATTCTTTTTTAAGGTTGACTTGAGGTCGGGTTATCATCAGTTGCGGATTAGTGAATCCGATATTCCTAAGACGGCATTCCGCACTAGATATGGTCATTATGAGTTTCTGGTGATGTCTTTTGGTTTGACTAATGCACCAGCAGCTTTTATGGACCTGATGAATAGGGTATTCAGACCGTATGTGGATTAGTTTGTAGTAGTCTTTATTGATGATATACTGGTATATTCTAGGAGTATGGAGGAGCATGTATATCACTTGAGGATTGTACTACAGACACTGAGAGATCATCAACTTTATGCTAAATTCTCGAAGTGTGATTTTTGGATGGAGAGTGTTTCTTTTCTTGGACACGTAGTGTCTAAAGAAGGTATTCAGGTTGATCCACAAAAGATTAAGGCAGTATCTGAGTGGCCTAGACCTACTTCTGTTACTGAGATTCAGAGTTTTCTGGGTTTAGCCGGGTATTATAGGCGATTTATGCAGGATTTTTCTAGAATAGCAGCCCCTATGACTCGCTTGACTCAGAAGAATGTTAGGTTTGAGTGGTCAGAAGCTTGTGAGAATAGTTTTCAGTTGTTGAAGGAGAAGTTGACCACAGTGCCAGTATTAGCTTTGCCTAATAGTGTGGATAAGTTCATAGTTTACTGTGATGCCTCTAGAATTGGTCTTGGTTGTGTGTTGATGCAGAATGGAAGGGTGATAGCCTATGCTTCAAGGCAGTTGAAGAAGCATGAGCAGAACTATCCCACACATGACCTTGAGATGGCTGCAGTGATCTTTGCTTTGAAGATTTGGAGACATTATCTGTACGGGGTGACTTGTGAGATATTTACTGATCACAAGAGCCTTAAGTACATTTTCCAGCAGCGAGATCTGAATTTGAGGTAGAGGAGATGGTTGGAATTGTTGAAGGATTATGATTGTGAGATTCTATATCATCCGGGTAAAGCTAATGTGGTAGCAGATGCCTTGAGTAGGAAGTCCTCAAGCAGTCTTGCTCACATCAGTATTGAGAGGAGACCATTGATCCAGGAGTTGTATCTGTTGGTGGATCAAGGTCTGATAATGAAGATTAGTAGATCAGGTGGACTGCTAGCTCAGTTTAAAGTACAATCTGTACTAAGGGATAGGATTAAAGCAGCTCAGAGCCGAGATCCTATTCTAGAAGAGCTTGCAGAGAATGTCAGAGTAGGGAAGTTCACTGATTTCACACTTGATGATGATGGTGTGTTGTGGATCAGTGGTAGATTGTGTGTTCCTGATGTGGATGATTTGAGAGAGGAGATTTTAGAGGAAGCACATTCTACAGCCTACAGCGTTCATCCGGGCATTACTAAGATGTACCACAGTATCAGAGATCTATACTGGTGGGATGGATTGAAGAAGGATGTCGCTGATTATATTGCGAAGTGTCTGATGTGTCAGCAAGTGAAAGTCGAACATCAAAAGCCTTCTGGGAAGCTTCAGCCTCTTCCTATTCCCGAGTGGAAGTGGGAAAGGATAGCTATGGATTTTGTGGTCGGTTTACCTCATTCGAAGGATGGATATGACTCCATCTGGGTGATTGTAGACAGGTTGACGAAGTCTGCACATTTCTTGCTTATGAAAGCCACTTATTCAGTTGCTAGATTGGCGAAGTTGTACGTGAAGCATATTGTGTGCCTTCATGGGGTACCTATGTCCATTGTGTCAGATAGAGGTTCAGTGTTTACTTCTCATTTTTGGCAGAAGTTGCAGGAAGCGATGGGCACTAGGTTAGATTTCAGTACTGCTTTTCATCCTCAGACAGATGGTCAGTCTGAGAGGACGATCCAGACACTAGAAGATATGTTGAGGATGTGTGTCTTGGATTTGTGAGGTAGCTGGGATGATCATTTGCCACTCGTAGAGTTTGCATATAATAACAGCCACCATAGCAGTATTGGCATGGCACCATATGAAGCGTTGTATGGAAGGAAGTGTAGATCCCCTTTGAGTTTGGATGAGATTGGTGAGAGAGCTTTGACGGGACCAAAGATGGTTCAGGATGCTGCAGAGAAAGTCACCGTGATTAAGCACAGATTAGAGACCGCAGTTAGCAGGCAGAAGAGTTATGTGGATCCTAGGTGCAGAGATGTGGAGTTTCAGGTTGGAGATTTTGTTTTTCTGAAGGTATCTCCGATGAAGGGTTTGATGAGATTTGGTAGGAAGGGTAAGTTAGCACCGAGATATATTGGACCGTTTGAGATTCTGGAGAGAGTTGGCACTGTTGCATATCGGTTGGATTTGCCTCCGAGTATGTCGCAAATGCATCCAGTATTTCATATCTCGATGCTGAGGAAGTATATCTCAGACCCCTCACACGTGTTGCAGCCTGAAAGTGTAGAAGTGAGCGAAGATTTGACGTTTGTGGAAGAACCTATGGCGATCGTTAATTTTCAAGTTCGACAGTTGCGATCGAAGCAGATTCCGATGGTCAAGGTTCTGTGGCGTAGTGACAGAGTCGAGGAGCATACGTGGGAGACTGAAGCTGAGATGCGAGCTTCTTACCCTTATCTCTTTCCTTCTTGATCTTGTTTTTTTGGAATTCGGGGACGAATTCTTGTAAGGGGGGAAGACTGTAATATCCCGTGTTTTTAAAATATTTTTACACTGTACCGGGATATACAGTGTTAATAATTTCCATATGTATATATTATGATATTTTCATGAGTTGATATGTATTTAAAACCTATTTTAATTATTGTGTATTATTTACAGTGCTTTACGTAAAATTTTCCCGGGATTTGCATTTTCGGGGAAATTTTCACGTAAATAATTTATTATTAATTATTTTAAATATATTTTCGGACTTGCATGAACTCATACGTATTTTTAAATTACTAAATAAAGCCTATATGTGCGATATTTATTTAATTAGGGTTTAATATATATTACCCTAATATTTTATTATTTGTTTATTAATTTATTTTTATTTAATTATTTTTATTTATTATTATATTTTAAAATATTAAATTTTATGTGTGTGGTGTATATTTAATGTGTGTAATTTAATATTATTTTAATATATAGTGTAAAGTATATATATATACATATATACATTAAAAATCAAAAGGATTTGTCAAATTACCGTTTAGCCCCTCCCTCTCCTTCTTCTATCCCGATCGTCTACCTTCACTGTGCCTCCCGTTCCAGCACGCCGGACCGCCCCTCGCCGCCATCAGCTGCCGCCAATCTCCTTCCCCTTCCTTCCTCTTCCTCTCCGATGTGACCAGGCCACCGGAAGCTCGCTGGAACGCCCGGAATCCGCCATGGCAGCAAGTTGAGCTTCTTGCCGTCGACGACAATTCCGGCCACCATTTCGTGCACCACCGATCTTCATCAACTCCTTGAGCTCCGGTGATTCCAATTCTAAGCTCCTTTCGGCCTGAAATCAAGTGGATTTTAAGGTTTGAGCTAAAACTCAATTCGATCACATTAGGGTTTTTGATTTTTTTTGAGCTTAGAATTGATTGATTCATGAAAAATCCCTTCACAAATTTTGATCCTAGTAGATTAATCTACATGTATGAATTTTTGTGGAATTTTTGGAGATTATTTGGATTTTTGGGTATTTTTGAATATTTTAATGTTATTTTCTAATTTTTGGAAATTAATTATTTAAATTATGAAATTGTGTTTTATGATAATTATAGGTGTTGAAATGAATTATAGGAATTTATTTGGAATTTTTATGAATTTCTATGTATTTATTTTGAATTATTGAAGTTTATGTAATTTTGAGAAAATTAGGTTAAATGTGTTTTTAATTGAATTTAATTGGTTAATTGAGTTTAATTATTGATATTATTGATAAATATGTTGAGAAAATTAATTTTGGATAATTGTATAATTTTTGGTGAATTTTTGAAGTAATTATAGTATATTTATATATATAGGGGTATTTTGGTAATTTTATCCTAAATTGGCTAAAAATGTAATTTAATTGGTTTTAATAGTTATTTAAGGTATAAAAATTATTTCTACAAATTATTTAGTATTTTTAACTAATTAAAACTATTTTTCGTGAATTATTTTCAGTTATATATATAATATACGGTTTTTCTAATAAAATGAGTTTTTATCGATTTTTACAGTGTTTAAAGGTTAATTATGTAATTTCTACCTATAAAATGTATTTTTAGGTTTTAAGGGTATTTTTGGTATTATCAGAATTGTTCTGTGTTTGTGGACCCCGGTCGGTAGATTGTAGTCTGGAGTCGACCGAGGGATTATGAATGAGTGTGGTGTGTAATTTTTTAAAGTGTATTTCCTTGCAGGGTCGGCTCTACTCTTTTGAGTAGAGACATGTCCGTTTTACAGGGGAGGTTCTGTCGGATTTTTGATAGAATTCTCGTAAAACGTGATGTCCAGTCGAACCCTAATTCTGTTTCTAATACTCTAGATCGAATTCTAGGATTTCTATTAGGCTTATTCTAATGTCGGTTATTTATTGCTTGTTTAGTTGCGCCGAGACCGAGGGCTAGTGGACTAGGCCCGTCGAACCCGTCTCGTGGAGCGCACTAGGTGAGTTACTATACTATATATATGCCTAGGATGCATGATTTAGAAATGTATGTTTTATTTTGATTAAATATGCATAAATAATTTGGTTAGTATTTAAGTTTATTTTTAGTTTATTTTTGGTTTATTTTTGGTATATATTAAATTATATGCATGTTTTGTAAATAAAATATATTTAAAATGTTTTTAAATATATTTCCAACTTAATTTATAATTTGATTGAATTCATTTGACATATATATACGCGAAATATACCTAGTTTACTTTTGGTATATTTCCGGTATATATATATGGTTTATGTTGTTATTTTATTGAAATTCATGCATCATTTATTTTTATGAATGAATGATTTATATTAATAATGAAGGATATCGATAGAACGTGCTACCTAGTGGGCAGCACTAGGACCGAGTACGTATCGGTACGCCTATAGTATTTAGGCTATAATACTAACTTATTTGTGGATATTGATTGAATGTGATTATTGATGTGTGAGATGTGGTTTGTGGGTGTGATTGCTGGAGCTCGGTTGACCAAGTGTCTCGGGGCCAATCACACTGGCAGTCAGACTACTGGAGCTCGATTGACTTAGTGTCTCGGGGCCAGTCTACTGTCTAAATGGATTAAGTGGATATATTTGGATTAAGTGAGCCTGTGTGGCTAGAGTGTTGTCTAACATTGTTTTCGAGGTTGCGATACTCTAGGGTTCTATGTGATCCTTCATAAAAGATGATTTTTAATAAAATATATATAAAAATGATTTTTACTGCATTTGTGTGAATTTGCATGTATATATACATATTAGATATATATCGTTGGTTGTATGCATTGTCACTTAGTGTGTATGTATATATATTATAGTAATTCACTCAGTGAGGTCTGACTCCCCTCCGTTGATAATTTTTCAGGAGAGTCAACATCTTCAGACCTCAGTAGCAGGTCGATACGCCGGATTTCTTCCGCCCAGGCTTCTTTGTGTAAATTATTTACTTGAGTCTTGTTTTTATATAATCTAGACACTGCAGTAGTTGTAAATTAACTTATGGGATTTTATGTATTTTAATTATGTGAGATATTGTATTATATTTGAAACTGGATTTGTATTCAAAGATTTATATATATGAGATGAGATTTGATTTAAATCCAGTTGGGAAAAATGATATTGTGATATTTAAGATTTTTATTTCCGCTGCATTTGATATTGTTATTATTATTATTGCATGATTTATTTTATTTTTAGGCTTGCTACGGGTTCCGGATTCGAAAGAATTCCCGTTCCCTAGCGCCGGTCATGGCCCCTGTTCTGGGTCGTGACATCAACCTAGTTTTATGAAGGAGATCATGTAAATATTTTTGCTGATGGATGAACATACCATCATTTAATTAAGTGACTTGAATGCCCAGAAAATATTACAAGGGTTAAACATCTTTGACAGGAAATTCCTATTGAAATTGAGAGTGAACCTGATTAATTAACAAAAGAGAGAAACCCATTACAATTATGTCATCAACATAAATAAAAAGAACCACTAACCTAATGTCATGGTGGAGAAAGAATATGGAGTAGTAATCTTTCGATGATTTAAATCCATGATGCATGAGAAAAGAACCTAACTTGGAGAACCAAGCACAAAGTGTTTGCTTTAGGCCATAAATAGACAGTTTAAGTAAGCATATATGATTCAAATATTGTGGATTTTTTAAGCCAGAAGTTTGATCCATATATATTATTTCACTAAGGTTGCCATGAAGTAAAGCATTCAAGATGCCCAGTTGGTGTAATGGCCACTGATTCATAACAACCAAGGAGAGTAAAATCTGGATGGTAGTGGCCTTGACTATCGGACTAAATGTTTGATTATAGTCAATACCACTTTGTTGATTATAGCCATTGGCAACAAGCATGGCTTTGTATCGAGAGATGCTATTATTTAGGTTATGTTTGATTTTGAAAACCTATTTATTACTAACAATGTTGCAATGGGAAGGCTTGGGAATAGGATTCTAGGTGTTATTTTGGATGAGAGCATTATATTCATATTGTATAGCTTCTCGCCATTCTTTAAACTTATTAGTTATGGTGAAATAGGTGGACTTAACTTGTAATAATGATGATGGAATTTAGCATTGGGATAAATAGGCATGTCTACACTGCATGGTTTTGGAGCATAGGGTCATTTGATATGTGTAAGTTGGATCAAGTAAGGGATTTTGAGTGGTGGATATGGTTTGTTGGGTTTATTGTGTAGGATAGGATGAGAAATCAATAACAAGATTAATATTTGAGGAAGTAGAGTTTTGGGTGGAATGAGATGTAGATACGAGAACAGATAATGTAAATGTGGTGAGTTAAGAGTTTGAATTTGGAGAAAAGGTAAGGTGGTTACGAGATTTATTTAAATGAGAAGGAGAAGGAGAGGATAAAGAGTGTAAAGAGGATAACATACTTCGGGGAGATGAATAAACATGACTTTATAGTAGTTGCATCCAACTTGAATTGCTTGAAGGAGAGTGTGTGACCATAGGTAATGGATTTGTAGAAGGAAAGTGATGCTCATCAAATATTACATTATAGGTTATGTATATATGTCTTGAAAAATGATTGCATTGAATTCTGCTGTAGACATGCTTCTTCCGGCTGCTGCTAACTTATCGACAATTGATTTTGCTTAGTGTAGATATTTAGTAACAATTCAATCATTCTTCTTGAGTTATTGTAACTCAATATAAAGCTAAAGCTGACAGTTATGAGAAATAGCACCGAAGGTATTAACAAGAGCAGCCTAGACCTGCTAATAAGATATGACACCAATGACATAGGGGAAGATGTCTTCGGTAAGAGAAGAGAAAATCCATGATAGCATTTGGTCTTTCTTAAACGAGTTCTGAAATTTTGGGTTTGGGATTGGGGATGTAGGAGTGTTTGTGCTCATAACCATTGCTAATGGAGGAGGTTTTGAAACATCAATGTATCCCATACGATCTTAAGAATTAAAAAGGGGAATTAATTAAGTCTTCCATGCAAGATAGTTTCATGGTGTAAGCTTGACAAAAAAATTGATTTGAGTTGAAGTTGCAAATGAAAATGATGATGATGAGGAGACCGAAACATTTGATGCCATGGTGCTCTGATACCATGTGAAAACTAAATAGAGAGGAAGTGTTTGGAATTGTATATTTCATTAATTTAGCACAGTACATGTAAAAGTATTTTTACAATGGTGAGATACATAAAGATAAACAACGAGTAACAAGATGTAACAAATTAATAACAAATGGTAACAAGTTACAAAGGTACTATAAAATAGTTTTACTATGTTAATACAGGAGATCATTTATATTGTTTATCTATGTATGGTAATTTGTGTTATTTCAATCAATCATTTTGCTAGTTTTAGTTTCCATTCTAGTAGTATCTACCAATCCTCAGAACAATTCTTATACCACTTGTTGCTAGCCCTTAGAACAAGAACCAACAATTCTTATACCACTCGTTGAAAATTTTTACGAGTTGGCATAATGGAATAAATTTCACACACGTACAAAATAAAATATTATGGAAAATAATAAATATAATGAGATCAATATATTAATGTGATTCACTTTTAATGTCGGGATACGTCCAAGGAAAAATTATTGAAATTTACTTCTATTATAAAATAATAAATACAAAAAAAAAAAAAGTCTTTTCTAAATTAATATTAAAGAAATACAAAAAGAAAATCTTACTAAAATAGTAACACTCAAAATCTATATATCAATATATTTTAAATGTCGAGCTCTGAAGTTATTAATTCCAAAATTTAACTAGTTTCTCTCTTTATAATTTATCATTCACACCTAAAAACTTGTGTGTTAAGTTATTAAAATTTATAATATTTTTCTATAAAAAATTATTTTAAAATACACATGTTTTATTTTATATAAAATACTTTAATTCTATTACATTCAAAACATTATTTTGTTTTCCATCAAAAAATATATCTTTTATTCTAATTAAAATATATCTTTTTTCAACTATTATCTATTTTTCAATTATTTTATTTATTATTATTACTATTAAAAATATATATGTGTACTCTTAATAAAAAATAAGAAAATAAAATTATTATAATAACTTCTTAAGTTATCATTTTTATATTTAATTAAATTGTAACTTTAATTTATTAAAATTATTTAATTAATTATTTTTAAATATATATATTATTTATAGCTCATATGAAGTGCGGATCCACCACTAATTTCTTAAATCCAAAACAATTTCTCATAATTCACCCTCGCAAAAAAATTCCCAAATAATAAACAAAAGAACTCATGCAATTTTTTTCCTTCAAAGCACAACGTCGCTTGGCTATCACAACTGTCATCAAAGCACACTGCTTCAATATGTCCACGGCCTTTTCCTTGCTTGGCGACCAAATTTGCTTCATTGCTACTTTACTTCGGCACCAAGTTCTTCACCATTGTTTTGATTTTTTAAGGTTACCATCACTATGGGAAAAAAAAAAAAAAAAGATTAGGTGCTGATAACTAATTTCCAAAACTTTTGAGTTAGACGTCCTGCAAAGCACGAATAGAGGGTAAGGTGAGAGAGGTGGGGGAAATCTCTATAAATACTCCGATGCCTAAGTTAAAAAATAGAAACAAGGAGAAAATAAGGTAGTTCGAATGTGTGAGCATGAGATCATCTCCTACGAGAGGTATATAATTCTATATATAGCAATATTCAAATCTGGAAGGAGTTGAATTCCTCGTGAATCATGATTTTTGTAGGAGAGTGTTCTCTCTTCGATTAGGATTTCTCTTTGGGGTAGTTCCTTGAACGGATCTGTCTTCTCCTTTATCCAAGTATTCCTATTTAGAAGGTATAGGACCCCTAATTAGGTGGGAACATTTTAGTATCAAGGGCAATTATTGGGAACAAAATAAAATCAATGGTCCTCTAAATAATTAAGTAAGAGAATAGGAGACAAATTCAATAACAGCCTCTATTTCTTTTTTATTTGTGAGTGCGTAGGGGAAGATATTTTTAAAAAGAAAGACTTGCTTTTAGGGATGACTAATCTTTAGGGACTACTACTAAAAGAAAGCAATTCGGTTCGGATTAACTTAAAAGCCCAAACACATTTTTGAAGGGGAAATGGTTTTTATTGCGAGTAATGAGATATACAGTAATATTATTATCTATAAATTTTACATTTTTGTACCTATTTTTTATTATTATATTATTAAAAAATAAAAACAAAAAATTACTTACATTTTATATGTATTTAAATTATTGCACATTAAATTCACTACAGTGTATCTTAAGTTTTAAATTTTTTTAAAAATTTCAAAAAATAAAATAATATTCAAAAAAATCAATATTAATTAGCATCCCCAATTTTTTTGGGCAGCCCGCCTATTAGTTTCCTTTTTAATTTTTTTTCCCGTAAAATTATAGGATTTGATGGCCATAAGGCATATCATGCTACAACAGTTCACAATCTTGAACAGCCACCGCCATCACTACCAGCGTGCCATTTAAACAACAACAATGGCAAAATCCTCCTTTCTCTTCTTCGTTCTTCCAAACCCAAAAACTCCTTCGTTTTCCAACCATCTATCACTTTCTTTCTTAGATTGGCTTCTACTTATTCTCGACATCACTAACAACCACCGCTCGACTCTGATTACTTTGTCATATGAAAAATTGGTGCAAAAGATCGGGAAATTTATTCCTCACATTGGCGCTCCCTCTAAAGCTAGGGTTTATGTTGATGCTAACGTATTCCTCCCAAAGAATATTGGGGTTATGAATCTCGTACCATTCAATGGGGTTAATTGGAAATTAATATTCACTATTTAAATATCTAAATTTCACTAATTTATGATAGATTGTTTTGATTATTATTTTTGTGCTTTCTGTGAATTTCGTAGTAAGTGAATGAAGCATAGTCTTTTGAGATGGCTTTTTATATATATATATAGTAATTCAAATAGTGAATTTTTTGTTAATGTATATGTTTTTTAATCAAGGAAGTGAAATAGCTGATATATCATAGGCTTTTAGTTGGATTGAGTTTTGTGTATGTTATTTAGAATTTTTATTTTATTTTATTTAGGATGGTTTGTTTAGTAAAATAATAAGGGTGTGAATTAGAATTAGAATAGATAATTCCGATTGCTAATATTTAGTTGGCTAAAATTAATATAGAAATAAGAATGTAATTCTTTATCAATGAGAATTATTATTTTTCTTCTATTATTAAAGAATAAATTTTGATTTCCTTAAGAATTAAAGTCAAATTAATTATAAATTGATCAAATATTTAAATATTAATATTTATTCTTTAAAATTTATAAATAAAGTATATAAATTAATATAAATATGTATTAGATGTTTGAATAAAAAATATTTATAATAAATAAATAATTTTTTAAAATTATAACAATATTTTAATAAATAAATAAATATTTTAAAAATATTTTATAATACATAATAATTATAAGGGGAATTTTAAGGTAATTTTGTTTTTTATTTATTTTATTTTCTCTTTGCTTTTATCACTGTTGGATAAGAGTGTGTTCAATTATCTAACGGTAGTTATTTACAAAGTAAAATTTACTTTGTAAAAAATAAAATAATCATAAACTATACCTAATTACAATATCAATTTTTTTAGAAAATTATAATATCAATTTTTAATATATAAAAATAATTACAAAATTTTTTTTTATAAAAGAAAATTTAGTTATTAAATGATGTTAATTTTCATTTCTATTCTCATTTTTTATAGAACAAAATACTTTATTCAAATTTTAATTCTTTTTTTTTAGTCATTTTCATTCTAATTCTGATTCGGATTTCAATTCTCATTTTGAACTAAATGATTTCTTAGTATTTAGAAGTTGTGATAGTATATTTACGGCGAATAAGATAATTACGAGGTGATAAAAAAGGTTGAAAGAAGGAAATATAGTGAAGTTTTCAAGGGAGTCCACTATAAAGATAATGAAAAGTATTGTATCATCAAAATTGTTAAATCTATGATAAAGAAAAAAGAAGGTGAGTTTTTGTATTTGAGTGATTTTTTTTTAATGTACATTTATTAATATTATTTATACATAGTGGTCATCATCTTCATTTTCATTCAATCAAATGAAGAAGGAAACATTTTACATTTTAGAAAAACTTGCCTAGGAGCAATTATAGCCAATTTATTGGAAGTTAGCGCTTGCTTAAATTATGGCCAATTCATTGCATGGTAAATTTATTCGATTTATCTTTTTTTGGATAAAAAGGATATATAAGTCAATTTAAATAAAAATTAAAACTATTCATGTAAAATTACAAAAGTACAGTATCAATAATATCTCTCTAGATAGTGGTGAGTGATTCATTAAATAAGCACATGACCTTTTCCCAATTAATTAAACTGGCATTTAATTGTTTGTACCCTTCTCTAGTGTTCATTGGTGACGTGGCGCTGTAGGTCCCACCACTTGTTAGGTGATTCCTCTGCATCACTTTCCTCTAAAAATATAAATTGTCATGTGTTATGAAATAAGAATTGAATTACTTATTTTGTTATAGAATTAAATTTGAATTTAGTAATATTTAATTAGAAGAAAAATATTTTATAATAGAATGATATTAAGAGAATTTAGAGAGAGTTTTGAGAGAATTTGGTGAACAATAATATTGAAAGAATTTAAAGAGTAATCTATTCTTTTTTTTTTTCTTCTTCTTCATTAATGAATTTCAATTCTTTTATATAAAAATTTTCTTTTCACTATTTAAGGACTATTATTTCACAAGCAATATATTGTTCATTCACAACCAATATATTGTTCATTTACATTCATAATACTCCTCATTGAATAACAATATTTTACAACTGATTCGTTAAAACCTTGCTAAATAAAACCCAGTGGAAAAAACTTTAGCTTAAGGAAAAAGAATACAGTGCATGATTTTCTCCCTCTTAAGTTAATATGTATAATCTTCCTTCACATAGTATGCAGATGTCGCATTCCAATATAGTGAACGTGCTTTTTAAAGATTGTAGTTGGAAGCGTCTTTGTGAAAAGATCAACTGAATTCTTGCTAGACTGAATATACTTGATATCTATATGATTGTCTTTTGTTAGCTATTGAGTGTATGAAAAGAATCTTAGAGGTATATGTTTGATTTTATCACTTTTGATATATCCTTCCCTTAATTGTGCAATGCATGCTGCATTATCTTCATATAAAATTGTTGAACTTTTGTTGACTGGAAAACCACAAAATTCTTCAATATGATGTGTCATTGATCTAAGCCACACACACTCTCTACTTGCTTCATGTAGTGCAATAATTTCAGAATGATTTGAGGAAGTAGTGACAAGCGTTTATTTTTGGGAACGCTAAGAAATTGTAGTTCCATTATTTGTGAACACATAGCCTATTTGAGATTTTACTTTATAAGGATCAGATAAATGCCCTGCATCTGCATAACCAATCAATTCTTTTTTTGAATTGTTAGAATAAAATAAACCCAAATCAACATTTCCTCGAAGGTATCGAAGTATATGTTTGACCCCTTTCCAATGCCTTTTTGTTGGAGCTGAACTGAACCTTGCTAATAAATTGACTGCAAAAGAAATGACAGGTCTAGTACAATTAGCAAGATACATTAGAGCTCCAATGGCACTGAGATATGGAAATTCAGGACCAAGAATTTCTTCATTTTTTTCACAGGGTCGAAATGGATCAGTCTTAATATTAAGTGATCTAACGACCATTGGAGTACTTAAAGGATTTGCTTTATCCATGTTAAAACGTTTCAAGATCTTTTCTGTGTAATTTTATTAATGCATGAATATCCCATTGTGCATTTGCTCAATTTATAAACCAAGACAATACTTGGTTTTTCCAAGATCTTTCATTTCAAATTCTTTCTTTAAGTATATTGTTGCTTCATGGATCTCATTTTCTATTCCAATGATATTCAAATCATCAACATATACAGCTATAATCACAAATTCGGATATTGTTTTCTTAATAAAAATGCATGGGCAGATAATATTACTCACATATCCTTTATTAATCAAATAATCGCTTAAACGATTATACCACATACGCCCAGACTGTTTTAACCCATATAAAGATCTCTGGAGTTTGATCGAATACATTTCTTTGGGTTTTGTACTTAATGCTTCAGACATTTTAAATCCTTCAGGGATTTTCATATAAATGTCACTATCAAGTGATCCGTACAAATAAGCAGTCACAACATCCATAAGACGCATTTCTAATTTCTTAGAAACTACTAGGCTAATCAGATACCTGAACGTAATTGCATCCATAATAGGAGAATACGTTTCATTATAATCAATTCCCGGCCTTTGTTAAAAATCTTGAGCTACAAGTCTAGCTTTGTACCTTATTATTTCATTTTTCTCATTTCTCTTTCGTACAAAGACCTACTTATATCCTACAGGTTTCACAATTTTAGGCATAGGAATAATTGGCCTAAAAATATTTCGCTTGTTTAGTGAGTCTAATTCAGTCTGCATAGCATCTTTCCATTTTATCCAATCATGCTTATTTTGACATTCCATGACTGATTTTGGTTCAGGATCATCTTTGTCATTTATGATTTCACATGCAATAGTATATGAAAATGTTTCATGAATTTCTTTATTTTCTATTTCTTCAGGGATATTTTCCTCGCTATCTATATGATTATCTACTCCCTTTCTCTTTCGAAGATTTTTATCCTTAGAACCAATTGGTCTTCCACGCTTCTAACGTGTTTTAGACTCATGAGTATCTTTACTCTCAGGTTTTATTTCTGAAATTTTAATACAAGTAGGAGCATTGGCTGCTGGTATATATGATTTAGTCACTCTTTTTGTATTAGTAAATGCATCTGGCAATTGATTTGCAATTGCTTGTAAGTGCACAATCTTTTGCACTTCTAATTCACATTATTTTATGTGAGGATCTAGATGCAATAATGATGGTTCATTCCATGAAATATCCCTTTTCCCTTCTTTCTCCCCTTTTCCTAATGTTGGGAAAACAACCTCATTAAATTGGCAATCAGCAAAACGTGTTGTAAAAACATTACCAGTTAAAGGTTCAAGATATCTAATAATCAAGGGTGATTCAAACCCAACATAAATTCCCAATCTTCGTTGATGACCCATTTTTGTGCGCTGAGGTGGCACAATGGGTACATATACTGCACAACCAAAAATTCTAAGATGGGAAATATTTGGCTCTTGACCAAATGCCAATTGTAGTGGGGAGTATTTATGATATGCACTAGGTCTGATGCGAATTAATGAAGCAGCATGTAGGATTGCATGACCCCAAACTGAAATGGGAAGCTTTGTTCTCATTATTAATGGTCTAACAATAAGCTGAAGGCATTTAATCAATGATTCAGCTAAATCATTTTGAGTATGTACATGGGCAACAGGATGCTCAACAATGATCCCAGTAGACATACAATAATCATTGAATGCTTGAGATGTAAATTCACCAGCATTATCAAGTCTTACCCTCTTGATTGTATAATTAAGAAATTATGCTTGTAATTTAATAATTTCAGCAAGCAACCTTGCAAATGCAACATTACAAGTTGACAATAGACAAACATGTGACCATCTACTAGATGCGTCAATTAATACCATAAAATATCTGAATGGTCCACATGGTGGGTGAATTGGCCCATATATATCACCTTGAATTCTTTCAAGAAACATAGATGATTCATTCTGAATTTTAGATGGTGAAGGTCTCAAGATTAATTTTTTGAGAGAACAAGCTGTACATGACATTTCATTTGATTGAGGAATTATTTGCCCCTTCAATGGATGCCCATGTGAATTCTCAATTATCCTTCGCATCATTATTGATTCAAGATGACCTAATCTGTCATGCCATAAATTTATTATTGAAGGATCATAAGATTTTTCTTTTACTGCCATATGTGATTCAATTACATGTATATACGTGTAATGCAATCTAGTAGGGAGTTTTGGCAGTCTTTCCAATACTTGTATTTTTCCTGATTCATAGGAAACTATATTTAAATATTTGTTACCATTTATAGTAATGGATTGAGTATCACACCCATTTCGATATATGTCATCAAAACTCAACAAATTTCTTATTGATTTTGGTGAAAACAAAGCTTCATCAATTATAAACTTTGTTCCATTTGGTAACATAAATTTAGCTTTGCCAATTCCTTCAATTAGATCTACAGGACTTGATATTGTTTTTACAACTGCCTTTGTAGGCTTTATTTCAGAGAAATAATCTCTATTTTTCAAGATAGTATGTGTAGTACCACTATCTGGTATGCAGAGATCTCCAATACTGTCTTTATATTGAGTACAATCCATATTAAACTTTAAAATAAATAAACACATAATTAATCAATTAAGGTAAAAACCTAAAATAATTGTAAAGTAGGACATTTTATTTAATTTGAAAATAACATATTCTTCAGAATAAAATAAGTAATAACAATATATTTAAAATTATAGATGTCTCAATTTCCATTGTTAGTAAAATCATCAGTAAAATCAGAAACATATAGATAAGTTGTATCATTAACAGGAGTATGATGCTCATTGAAGTTTGTTTCCTTTTCTTTGCCTTTTAATGATGCTTTATAAAGTTGGCAAAGATATGGTGGTGTACGACAAACTCGTAACCAATATCCTTTACTACCACATCTGAAACACATAGTTTCATACTTATGTTAAGGCCTTTCTTGAACACCACTAATGAATGATTTTAACTTCTTTTAAGGTTGAGTCTGAGTTTGTTGTGGAGTATTATTATATTTATTTCCACGACCACGGCCAAAGAATTGACCTCTTTCACGTCCACAACCTCTACCTCTCCCACGTCCATGGCTATTGTAATTTTTATATATGGAATAATTTATAGCATTTGCTTCTGGAAATGCTACTGAGCCAGTGGGACGGGACTGATGATTTTTCATCAAGAGTTCATTATTTTTCTTAGCTACCAGTAGGCATAAAATCAGTTTAGAATATTTTTTAAATCTCTGCATCCTATATTGTTGTTGTAGTGTAACATTTGATGCATGAAATGTGGAGTAAGTTTTCTCCAACATATCCTCGTCTGTGATTGTCTGTCCATAGAATTTTAATTGTGATACTATTATGAACATTGCAGAATTATAGTCACTCACTTTTTTGAAATCTTAAAAGCGTAAAGCTCTCTATTTATCAGTGACTACTGGTAGTATTACATCTCTTTGATGATCATATCTGTCTTTTAGATCCTTCCAAAGAACACTTGGATCTTTGACAGTCAAATATTCACATTTTAATCCTTCATCAAGATGACGATGGAGAAAAATTATAGACTTGGCCTTATCTTGCAATGAGGTGTTTTTATTTTCTTTTATGGTATCAATTAACCTCATTGATTGAAGATCCATTTCTACATCTAGAATCTAAGACATATAATTTTTTTTCCGTGATGTCAAGACCAACGAACTCAAGCTTTGCTAGATTTGTCATTATGATAACTAATAAAAAAAAATATAACTCAATTAGAATTCATAAATTTAATGACTACTAAAAAAATCAAACATAAGCAGAATTTACTAATTAATTATATCATGAATGAATATTGCAAGAAATAATAGCGGTACAAAAATGATACAATAATTCTTAAAATTATATCAAACAAAAAATCATCTTCCATATGAATTATTCCTAAAACTATTATAATAGTCATGATTAAAACACAATATAAATATACCAAATCATGTTTACAATTTAGAGTAAAGAGAGAAAGAAAATATATATGAATTTGTGTGAATAAATAAAATTTATAGTTGGTCTATTTATAATGAAAAATATAGCCGTTTGTTACCGTTATATTACCGTTGGTAATATATAGTTGTTAGAATTTTTTTTAATATAATATATTGAGAAATAAATTATATAAAGTAAAATTAATAAATAATGTTAATATGATTATTTATAGTAAATGAGTTAACATAATAATATGTATAAATATGAGGTAAAACCGTCCATTAATAAAATGGGGTATAACCTTCCATTAACATAAATAATAAAAAAATATAAATATGCATAAATATAAATTGGTAGGAGGCATAGCCATCCATAAGGTTAGAACCATTTCTAGCAATATTTGCATCAATGGTGTAATTGGTAAAACAAAATAAAAATAACAATTAATATAAAGTTAGATTGAAGAAATAAATATAAATATGAATATATATAAATTAGTAGGAGGCATAGCCATCCATGATAATATATAATCAAATAATATATTCATAAATATTAAATATTAAGAAATATGTACCTTATTATTTTGATCGAGAGTTTTTCGTGCTGATAACGTGTTGTGAAATAAGAATTGAATTGCTTATTTTGTTATAGAACTAAACTTGAATTTAGTAGTATTTAATTAGAAGAAAAATATTTTATAATAGAATGATATTAAGAGAATTTAGAGAGAGTTTTGAGAGAATTTGATGAACAATAATATTGAAAGAATTTGGAGAGTAATATATTCTTTTTTTTTTTCTTCATTAATGGATTTCAATCCCTTTATATAGAAATTTTTTTTTCATTATTTGATAACTATTCATTCACAAACAATATATTATTCATTTACAAGCAATAAATTTTTTCATTCACATTCATAATATAATGTTTTTTTTTTAATTTTTAAATAGTTAAAAGTACATTTATGTCCTTAATATTTAACTGTGAAATAAATAAATTTTTAATATATTTTTTGAACTAAAAGAATAAAAATTAAATTTTTTAAGAGATATAAGCCCCTGATTTTAATAGCAATTAATATCTCTGTTAGCTACATATAGTGTGAACTAATAAAAAAAAAATTGTTGACGTCCACTCATCACCAAACTCATCTTCGTCACAGCCGTCCATTTCCAACAACATCATATCTCTCTCTCGTGCAAACATCTCCTCCTCCTCCTCCTTCAGCAATGCCACATCATCAGTCTGCTCCACGCTCTTCCTACTTGCACTCCTAAACACTCCTTCGGCACACTCTACTCTCGCCATCACCGATAATGTTGAGTCCAACACTAATGCACCGCAACTTTCGTTGCTCTTCTCGCTCTCAACAAAAACCTTAGCTGATAACGACATCAATGATAATGGAGAAGGAGGCGGTAACGCTTGCGAGTAAGGCTCCTTAGTCACCATTACAATTGCCGCTACTGCTTCGTTATATGTTGATGTTGCGGGAGACATGATCTCCTTATATAACTCTTGCATTACCTCTTCTATCATCTCCTCGTTGATGGCAAACTCGGATTCTCGAAGGGTCTTTGATCTTTCTTTCTTTGCATTAGATGACCTCAAGTTCTTGAATGTTTCTTTAAACAACTTTTTTAGAACTGTCGATTCTAATAATTCTAACAAATTTGGAAAATCTTTGTTTATAGTAGTAAGATCAATTTCAATACCTCAAAAACCCCAGTTAACAATCTTGCTAACCCACGTTCAAAGCAAATCCCACCTCAAAGCAATATCATTTTTATCATGTCCATTGCTATCTGTGCCTTTTGCATGCATAGAAGAAGAAAGATTGCTGCAAGAAACAAATAGGCAATCTCAACTCTAATCCAATTCCCATTCAAGTTTCATTTCTAGTTACCTTCAAGGAAACTATTGTTAATAGCAGAGCAACAACTTGTGCAAATTTTTGTTAGTTTCATTTCAAGTTCTATGGAGGATTTTGCTCCTACTATTGGTACTCTAATTCTTACCTTGCTTCTGTAGTTTTTCTGTTTCTTATTTCTTTTTTGTTTATTATTTTATGGATTTTGAAGTTACAAGCATTTGCAATGTCTTTGGATCTGTCTTGACTTGAAACATGATGCCAATTATGATGTTTTTGATGGGTTTAGCTCCTATCATTAAAGAAATGTCCGTCTCTACAGAGTTGTATGAATGTTGCATTTAGTATGGATAAACTAATACAGTTGGAAAGTAGAATTTGCCTAATGTGGTTATATATGATGTCAAGGTGTGGATTTTAAGGTGGTAGCGGAGCAACAACGCCATTCTCTTGTACAACAACACCGTTCTGGCAGCAGAGTAACAGCACCAAGAATCGTAGTTGTAAAGATGGGTTCAAGGCGGTGGTGGTGTTCTGTTAAGTGAAAGGTAAAAGGAGGTGGAGGTATGTGGCATGGTGGTAGCCACATCATTGTGTTATATAATTTTTTTTTTCTGAATAAGTCATTTGCCATATAGGATGTATTCAACAGAGTCGAGACCTACCGTCATAGCAGGGGCTTATCTCTCCTAAAAAGTTGATTTTGTGCCTTTTTGGTCCAAAACAAATATTAAATTAATTTTGTGCCTTTTTAGAAATTATTTTTATGTATAATAAAATTAATAAATTTGTGTAAATTTAATTTATTTTAATTTTATTATAATTAATTAAATTTCAATTATACTTTAGATATTATATTATTTTAATATAAAATTTATAATTTTTAAGGTGTTTAAATGTTATAAAAACATAAAATTAATTTTATTATAAATTAAATCACAAAAAAAATATATATTTCCCCTTATTTCAATGTAGAGGCATGTTATTACAAGAATATTGTAAGTTATTAATTAATTAATTAATTTAGAGGTAATAATTTTTTAATTAAAAACGAATATATTTATGTGTTTGTGTACATAATTTTTTTTTGGCTCATTTAGTATCATTTAGTATTGCTCTTCTTGGTAAACTTGACTAGATGCAGTTCTTGCTTTCGAGATTTGACAAAGATTGCTAAATTATCGTAGGATTTATTTTAGGAAAAAGTATAAAATACTATGTGATTTTATATTCTAACTTGTGGTTTATTTTTATAACAAATAAATACCCTATTTTATAATTTTATAATATTTAATATTTAATTTTGTGGAATTAAGATAATTTTAAAAAATTAAATATTAATTATTTTAAAATTATTAATAACCTAAGTTTTTAACAAAATATGTGCACATGAGTGTTCGGTGTGTGCATTATAATTATGAAGCTTCAATTTTGAAAATTTTTTCAAATCTAGAAAATTAAATTTTAACAATTGTAAAATTATTGATAATTTATTATTAATATAAGTTTTAAATTAATTAAATTAAAAATATATAAAATTCTAAAAAATTAAATATTAGTTATTATAAAATTATTAATATTGCATTAATAAAATAAATTTTTAAATTGATCAAACTAATATATATATGTATATACACACATACATACATACACACATAAAGGGGGAGACCAAAAAAATTATGAAAATGTCTTCACTCATTATTATATAAAAAAATGGATAATTTAATCATTTACTAATAAAAGTAAAATTAAATTAATGAAATATAACTTTAATTTGATAGAACTTCTATATTCAATTTTAATTACGCTAACTTCTATTTAATCTCTAATAAAAATTAAATTAACTAAAATATAATTCTAATGTAATTTAAAGTATGTTTTATATTTTATTTAGGTTAATTTTTATCTTATTTCTCATAAAAATTCTAATTTAATTGAAAGTAGATTTTCTATTCTAATTAGGTTAACTTCTATTTTATCTTAAATAAAAAACTTAATTTAATTAAAATATAATTCTAATATAATTGAAAGTATGTTTTCTATTTTAAATAGATTAATTTATATTTTATCTCTAATAAAAATAAAATTAATTATAATTTAATTGAAAGTATATTTAGTTAACTTCTATTTTATCTCTAATAAAAATAAAATTAAGTAACATATAATTATAATTTAATTGAAAATACTTTTTTATTTTAATTATGTTAGTTTGTATTTTATCTCTAACAAAATTAAATAAAATAAAATTTTAATGATAGTTTTGTTAAAAATATATATTTTTCTATTTTAAGTAGGTCTACTTATATTTTACCTAATATAAATCAATTTTATAAGTCTTATTATACTATATTTAATAAGTAAATAATTAAAATAATTGAATTATTAATTGAACTTAAAAAATTACATCAAATTAAATTTTGTGTAAATAAAAGTATTAATATTAAAAATATCGAAGAAATAAAGTGTTAAAGTTCAAACAAAAAAATTTGCTAAAATTGTAATAAATTACAAGTTCAGTAATGTTGTAATATTTAAATTGTTATATAAAAAAATATAACTTTTATTATTTTTAAATTTTTATTAACAAATAACTAATGAATTTTATTATTTTATAATTAATTATGACCATAATATTTTTTATATGAAATTAATTTTAGAGTTGAGAAAAATTAATTATAAGAAATATTAAAGTAATATCATATATTTATTTAAATAAAATATTTATAAAAAGTATAATGAATTATAACTACATTAAGTTAATATCAAATTGTTATATAAATAAATAATATTATTATTATTCTTAAAACTTTTATTTAATAATAATATTAATATATTTAATTATTTATTTACGATATATCATGAGATAAATAAATTTTTTATTTACATATAAAATATGTGGTTGTTATATATATATATATATATATATATATATATATATATATATATATATATATATAAAATTTGCATATTATTATTACTATTATTATTATTAATAAGTAAATATATTTATTATTTTTTTAAATATTGTAAAATAGATACTAATTTGTTAATAAAGATAAACACAAATCAAAATATAAAATCACACACGCGTGCGCATATATATATATTCCCTCAAAGTGATGACAAAGACACCTTTTACCACAGCATTATTTTTCAGAGTGTTAGTCAATTTTTCTTTATTTGCTAATGATTGATTGCATAAAATATCAATTTGTTAGGAT
Source organism: Mallotus nudiflorus (assembly GCA_947683625.1). NCBI lineage: Eukaryota > Viridiplantae > Streptophyta > Magnoliopsida > Malpighiales > Euphorbiaceae > Mallotus > Mallotus nudiflorus. The sequence goes on along the minus strand of CANTUR010000260.1, from coordinate 1,471,146 downwards.
TAAAACCATAATTAAAGAAGTGAATAGGATTTGAGTACTTTCTTTTTTTCACTTCTCCCTTTATTTTTAATACGCACATGTGCCTATAGTTTACAAGTTATTAATTGTTTTTTTTTTTTTTAATAATAGACAAGTTATTAATTATTAGTTTACAGGCTTATAGAAAAAAAATTTTAAAAAAGGGAAAAGGTGCATCTGAGCTTCTGATTTTGGGCTAGGAATCACTTTTAATCAAAGGGGCTCCTAACGTTGTCTAAGTCATCCCAAAACATTCTTTCATTAACTGATTTAAAAACGTTTAATACGTCTCTGAGGTGCTTCTTACGCGATAAACACTGAAAAAGTCCATTCACTGCAGTAATTAATCAACCGAGAATGTTTCAAAAAAAAAAAAAAAAAATTGCATTCACTGAACAAAGGGCCTTCAATTTCTTCCCCTGCTGCCGCTTATTCAAGCAGTACCAATACTACTCACTCCGCTCCCCTCCGTTCGAATCTCTCTCGACCGTTTAATTTCCCCTAACCGCTCCATCTCACGTCCTCATCAGGTGGTCAGAAAGCTTGCTAAGAAAACATGCATGTGTTCGCCTGCGACTCACCCTGGCTCCTTCTGTTGCAGCCTCCGCAAGAACTTCAACAACAACAACAACAAAGTACATTGAGATCTTCTTTAGAAGAAAGGGAGCTGTTTGCGAGGTCATCTTCTTAATTAATTGGGTTTGTGATTGTTTTGTTAGGTATAATGATTAGGATTTGTAGGTTTAATAATTAGGCATTAAGAGTGGCAGTGATGTTGATGGTGGTGATTCAGTGGCTGGGATCAATTTTAGACAGATCCCATTTTTAGTGATGAATAAGATAGGGATTGAGCATGTAGATAGCCGCGATGATTCGAAATCCAAAGGAAAAGAAAATCAAGTTCTACTCTAAAAAAGTTTGGGCCTGAATTGGGTATGTCGATACAGCTGAAGCTTTTTTGAGTCTGCCTGTTGCGGATTCTAATTCTTCTAGATACAGAGATGCCGAAAGGATTGGAATGAAGAATGTTAATGGTAGTAGAATTGAAAGGAGAAGTAATGACAAGAAAACGATAGAGGCAGACGTAAATGAGGAGCAATTAATTATAGATTAAACCACTTGAAGGTGTAAATGCCAGTTCTTCTTCAACTCATCTTCATGATAAGCTTCAACATTTTTAGCAGCAGTACTACCACTACGGCTGCAGTACCTCAACAAAAATGCAAGAGTCAGAACAACCACAACAAGAAAAAGATCAACACAAAAATGCAAGAGATTGTTGCTGAGGAGAGTGAAGAGGATGGCGTCAAAGATGAAGTAATTGAGCAGATACAGTTGCGTTCATTAACTCCAGAATATCATCCCCAGTTCAAAAGATTTTGCTTGCTAGTTAAGGTGCCTTCTTCTATATCCCACAAAATGCAGGAGCCATCGACCACTGTTATGAGCATAATCTCTATAGAGATTACATCTGAAACTTCGTGCCTGCTCTTCAGCAAAAAGGTTCGTGCTGCATCATGCTATATACATATTATTGGGCTTGAAGCATTTACCATTTTTTTTTCTGTAATAACGATGTCTTGTTGACGGAAAAAACTGTGCCTGTAGATTCAGTTCCCCAGTTTGGAGGATTTGAAATTGACTTCAGTTAATTTGGAGAAGTTATGGCCTGATAAAATTACTGAACTATCACCTTGCATCAAGAATTTAACGACTTTGATGATCGATGGCTATGACAACTTAAGCTATTTATTTGGTTATTCTATGATTAATTGTTTTGGACAACTCAAAAAGCTTGAGATTTGCTATTGCATATCCATGGAAGAAGTAATAGTTACAGAAGGAAAAGACCGGTTATTCCCTAAACTAGATACACTGAAGCTCAAAGGTCTTCCAAAATTTGTAAGATTTTGCACATGTAATTTAATTGAGTGCCCCTCATTGAAGGGGCTATCCATAGAGCATTGCCCTTGTCTGCAATCATTTGTCCCTAATCCCATCAGATGTGGGAACTAGCTAGAGCGGAGCCATAGAAGTGAACTCTGTGCTCTTTAATGAAAAGGTATTTTGATGGAAGATGAGAAAAAAAAAAAAAATTGGTTGTTGTTGTGTTATATAGTAATCAATCTGGTTTCGTTTGATCTGGTTTGGTTGAGGTAGAATTTTTCTTTGATCTGGTTTCGTTTATAGAGGAAGATGGAGGTAATTGAGAGGTTTTAATGTAGAAACACCTCTTACCGCCAAAAATTAACGTTAATGAAACAGATTTTATTCGTTAGCTTAATGGAGTGTTTTGGGCTGACTTATATAATATTAGGAGCCCTTTTGGTCCCAAAAAACTTTCCAGAGTTCAAGTGATCCTGGCCCAAACATCAGTAGCTCAAATGTACCTTTTCCTTTAAAAAAAATCACAATTTTCATGTTTATTCCCTTAACATCTATCCTCCTTGTTATTGGAGAAGAAGATAGAATATTCTTCTTGTCTATGCCTTTTAGCATTGAATGAGAGTAATCATATGATAAATTACTAAGTATTTTTTTCGCAATGCGGATATAATCTATCCAAGTTATTTTAGATAAAAGAAAAAAATATTCTTGTGTTACTTTTCCGATTATCCATTTGCTCTATCTGTTGTATCGAAGGGGGTGAGTGCGTTGACAGTATTTACGTATGCAAACTTTAAGAACGGCTGTAGATGTCACCATGTATGGGCCACTCGAGTGAAAGGGGCGTGGAATCACGAAGAACCACAAATTTTATGTACATTACTTTAATTTTTTCAATGAATTTTTTTTTTCTTTTAAAGAATTACAATGTCCATGTAATAGATGAAGTTAGACAATAAATAAATAAAGAAAACTACTAAATGAATATTCTCGTACTTTATACAACCAAGTTGACATTTTGAATTGGGTATATTAACTATATTTGAGTATGGGACATAAAATATATTAAATTGAATTAAAAGATATTAAAATCATATCAAATTAAATAATTTTAATTAAGAATTGAATCGAATCAAATTTTATTATTAATTTAATACAACACTAGATATTTATAAAAAATTGAATCGAAAATCATACTAAATCATACTGAAATCGTACTGAATCAAAATCGAAAATAAATTTAATAAGTAATATATAGATATTAATAAATAGTAGTAAGTATTAACTTAATTATCTACTTTTAATTATATTGTCAAGTAATATACATATGTATGATGATATATGATAAAAATTAATATGTTTTATGATTAAAACATAATAAATAAATTGTTAATAAAATATTTTTATTAATTTTATTATTATTAATATTATTATTTTACTACTAATACTATTATTATTATTATTCTTGTTCTTGTTCTTCTTCAATTAACAAGTAAATAAAAATATGAAATGTTTATTATACTATAATTTGAACTTAAAATATAAAATAAAAAATTCACATTACATAGTTTCAAATAATTCAATTAACAAATAAAAATGTTGAATGTTTATTACAACACACTTAAAACTTAAAAAATGAGAAATAAGAAAATTATTATTATTATCAATAAGAAATAAAATGTAGAATGCCCATTATATCTAATTTTATTAAATTTTTAATTAAAACATATTGTTATTATTATATTCAATAAAATATTAATTATTATTATTATTAATCAATATAATTTTATTGTTATTATTTAAAATTAATGAGTTAAATAATAATATGATAATTATTATTTTGCCACATAATCATATATAAACATATATTATAAATAACTAAAATGATGTTGTTTTAATTTACAAGAAAATAAGTTATTTTTATTAATTAAAATATATTGCTATTATTATATTTAATAATTTATTAATTATCATTGTTATTAAGTAATTAATCTTATTGATATTGTTTAAAAGTAATGAGGCAAGTAATATCATTCGAACTATTATTTGTATGTGTGTGTGTCTATATATGTCATTTTGATTTGTACATAATAAATATAATATTAATTCATTTGTGGATAATAAAAATAATTTTAATTAATAATATAAATTTATCTATTATATAAATTTTTGAATTTTCATTTTGGATCGTACCATACCGATTCGTTTTGATGGAATTAAATTTTCGTATTGAACTGTTTCAAAAAATGAGATGGTATTGATACGAAAATTTTTAAATTAAATATTGATACTAGAGATTTTATTTTTAAAGTCTCCAAAATATGGTATGGTTTTAGAGATTTTAAATTTCTAAATTTTCCCCACCCATACTCACCCTAATACAAACTATAAATTTACTCTTATTTCTAAAAAAATAAATTTTAATATAATTGTTGGTAAATATAATCTTAAAACAATTTTAGTTATTTAAATTATGGATTTTCTTCCAATAATAATATCAAAACTCAAGTTTACAAAAATAATTAATTTATAATAATTGATGTATTTTTATTTTATTTTCAAACTTAATTAAAATAATATTAATAAAAGTTAAGTGCATGTTTTAAGGAGATTCTATCACATACCTTGGAGGGAAAAAAAAAAAGAAATAATACATCTATTAAATATAGGCTTGGCTAGCCTGTTAGGTGGCTCGTGTAGTATAATTGTTTAGTAAATAAAAAGCAGGGTGAATAGACGATAGCGAACACAAACGAGATTGGAAGAAACAGTAGCAGTCAAGTGTCGAATAGAATCAAAACAGTAGCAGGAAGAAAGAATAACAGAGATGGGAAAGAGAGTGGACCCTACCTCCCAAGTCGCACCTGCCTTGAAAGTAACACAGTAAACGAGATTCTGCCTTTTCATATTTTTAATTTAAATTTAATTTGTAAAATTTTAATCAATGACTGTATTTGAAACTATACCTTATTTATTTTCCACTTATGGCCTCCCAATCTCACATAAATTTACTAAAATAACCTTTATATTCAAAAATTTTGAATAGACTCTATTATCCAAAATAGATACGCCATGCTGTCATTCTCATAATTTCTTTTCATGTCCTTGACATGACAACATTTTAGTATGTCCTCGAGATGAGAATGCACTTTTTATATATATTTACTTTTTGCTTTCATTTAATAATATATTTTTTTTTTGTAAAAAAAAAAAAATTTACTTTTTGCTGTCATTTACGGTCATTTATTTATTTATTTTCAATGGAATTATCATTCATGTAATTATCTTACTCTATGTTTGAAAAGAAGAGAAAGAAAATAAAGAAAAAAATATGAAGAAAAATAATATTATTTTTTTATTTTTATTTTTATTTTTCACTTTTATATTTGGATTTGAAAAAAAATGATATAGAGAGGAAAGAAAATAAATTTATCTTTTTTATTGGAGAACAAAAATATATGTTATATATTTACTATTATACTCATGAACTAAAACATATCTCTCTATTTGTTAAACAAAGGGCAAAATAGTAAAATTAGTCATTATAGTATACTTTCTTCCCATTTGCTTCAATTTTCTTTCCAATTTGGAGAGATAAGATAGAGAAAAAATAAATTCAGCTTTCCTTCCTCTCTTTATTTTTTCTTCTAAACTAAACATTAAAAAGTTACTTTTTTTTCATATTTTTCTCCTATATTTTCTATTATTCCCACTTTCCTCTCATTCCAAACACATGGTTAAACTCTTGTAGAACTTCCCAATCTCTCTTTGGAGTTGGGGCAACTTGATAGTGTTGTACTTTCTTGATGAAGCATTCAGAAGAGATGTTATAATCATGTTGATGCATTGGTTCTTTAAGATTTTTACTTCGGTTTACATTAACGATTCCCGAGACAGCAGTAGACCTTTTCATGAAGGTAACTAAATAGGAAATGCCACATAAAAATTAAATCAACCCTTGTAATTTTTTGAGTGTAGTATAGTATATCCACTGTTTATAGAATTTTCTGTATTGATTTTTTTTATACTTGCAATTTTCAGGCAACTAAAATGAAAGGAGTTGAAAGCAATCTTTTCGCATCCTACACACTCATAGTAAGTTTAAACTATTTATTATGAAAAAAAATACTCCTAATTATCCTCAACTATAAACCAAAATTTTAAATTATCTTATTCTTTAAATTATATCAATTTATATAGTCAATTTTTCGATTTGTTTCAATTTTAGGGTAAATTATATGAATTGTACCAAAACTTTGCCTTTGATTACAAGCTGGTACAATTACTTCAATTTGTGTATTTTCGGTTCCTAAACTTCAATTTTGTTTCACAAGGAAGTCACCCACAACAATTGATCAATTTTTTGCCACGTCTTATGCCACATCAGAAGCCATGGTAGTGTGACTCAAATTTTTCTTTTTCTTTTTTCAAAAAAAGGCTAATTAAGTAATTTCAACTTTTTTTATTGAAAAAAAGTTAAAAAAAAAGAAAAAGTTGAGTAACGCTGACGTAGCTTCTGATGTGGCATAAAACGTGGTAACTCCATTAAAATTAGTTGGATTGTTGTATTATACTTCCTTGTGAAACTAAAATTGAAATTTAGAAATCAAAAATATACAAATTGAAATAATGGTACCATTTTGTAATCAAGAGCAAAGTTTTGGTACCATTCATAAAATTTACCCTTTAATAGCTGGATTGTTGTATTATACTTCCCTGTGAAACTAAAATTGAAATTTAGAAACTGAAAATATACAAATTGAAATAATGGTACCATTTTGTAATCAAGAGCAAAGTTTTGGTACCATTCATAAAATTTACCCTTTAATTCCATCCAACTTGTAATTTGCATGTGAAAATACTGATGTGGAGGGCTGAAGTGTCTAATAAATTAGTTGACTAGGCCAAAATAAGAAAAGGAAAAAAAATCAAAATGCCCTAAAAAATTAACAAAACATCGTCATCCTTTTATTATGAAAAAAACATTGCCATTTTGTTTTTTTTTTCCTCGATCTCTCTCTCTAGCCATGTCCTCTTCCTCTTCTCTGATCTATTTAAACAACCTTACCACTCCTAATTGATAAGATAACTAGTGTGTAGTCTTAGTTATTCTTTATTATCACGTTAGTTACATATTGTACCCTTTGTTACTTTACATTTAGCTCTTATAACAAATAGTTTGTTGTCTTCCTTTATGTACCACTATATATAATTACTCAAATCAATATATACTAAACATTATTCGATTTGTTCATGGTGTCAAAGCATTACTGTGGTAGGATAAATTGTACTAATTTCTTTAGCACTTACCATGTCTTCTTCTACAAATCATTCTCTCTTAATCAAATTAACTTTAAGAAATTTTCTCACCTAAAAAACTCAATTTCAGCTACTTTTGAATTACCACAAATTGGCCAAATTCATTAATGGAATAATAACACCACTTTCACCGACCATATTTTGATCAACTGATAGTCCAACCCTAAATTTACTAATTAGCACTAAAAAGATTAACTTTTGCTCTTTTGGATCTTTTCTTTATTATTAAAAGAAGTATTTCCTTATGTTATTGGTATGACCACTTTGTTTAATGCTTGGAAACAGTTTTGTATCTTAGAATTGACAGTTACAAATTCATATTGAATTATAAGAGTTAAAGAAAAATGATTTAAGTGTTTCAGAATTTCTTTAAAAAGAAAAATTATTGGCTGATGAATTGGCAACAGTTGGAAGGCCTCTTTCACACATTGAGTTCAATGCCATGGTTTATTAAAATCTTGGAGCTGAATTTCATAGTATAATCACAACATTAAATCAAACACTAGTTTTGGTTACATTTTAAGAACTTCATGGATAGCTTGTAGCCTATGAAATCCTTCTTAAGCATATCCATGACTAGCCCCAAACTCACCTTACTGCCTAATTTCCTATAGTTACATCACCTCGTCCTAAATATCAACCTTCTTTTCCTTGACAGTACAACAACAACTCATGCTATTCCTCTTCTGGTCAGACCACTAATAACCTACATTATCCCTCTTCAAATAGAAAATCTCTCGAACCATGCCAAATTTGCAACTACCACAACCATACAACCGATTAATGTCATCGTCTTTATGAGCCTTGGTCATCTCTTTCAAATATCTAAGCTCAACTTGCCACCTACACCGCATCGCATTCACCATTTTTTACTTCATATCCTAGTCATCAAGCTATATTGAATAACAATCCTTGACATCCAGATATAGGTTCCATGCACCATATAACTTCAAAACCCACACTTGCTATCTAATCCTATTCCATAAACTGGCGTAGATTAGGTAGTAGATGGTAATGGTTAGTCTTTTCCCACCATAAACACTGGTATGCCATTTTTTTTCTTCATTGTCATATAATAGAAATCTTATTTTTAAGAATATTCTTTATGTTCCTCATAATTTACTACTGACAATAAGTGTTTCTTTGAATTTTGGCCTCATGAATTTTTTATTAAGGATCAGAATACGAAGGCCACCCTGTTGTAAGGCTAGAGTGAGCATGGCTTGTATGTGATGCTGTAGAAAATTCCCACCCAAGCTCTACACACTACTGTTTCCTCTTTTGATGATTGACATGCTCATCTTAGTCACCCTGACCATTAGCTTGTAAATCAAATTCTAAAAGAAAATAAGATTCTTGTTAGTCCAACAAATAAAATAAGTTGTTCATCCTGTATTCTTGACAAATTTGCTAAATTACCTTTTGCTATAGTTGAACATACTTTAATTGCTCTTTTTCAAATTATCCATTATGATGTTTAGGGTCCTTCCCCAATTTTATCATTTGATGGTTATCATTACTTTGTTGTTTTTATAAATGATTTTACCAGATTTTCATGGATTTATTTTCTTAAAAACAAAAGTGATGTTTTGATGTGTGAAATTCTTTACATGTATTTGAGTTAAATTTTAATGGATTTTGAATAAATAATTAGAATAATTTGGTAGCAATTGAGTCTAATTAGGAATAATTTTAAATTAATGGTTTTGTTTTGATTTTTATTTATTTTAGTATAATTCTAGTTTAATTAGGAGTTTTTATTTAAGTATTGAATAAAGTTCTCTTTTCTTATAAGAAATTCCAGTAAAGTTCCAAAAATGGCATGGAGTGGTGTGACACCATTTTGGACATGGCTTGGTGAAGCCATGTTTATGGGTGAAGCCGTGTCTTAACCCGTGCGACAATCTGCCCAAATTCTGGAAGATTTGAGAAGTTGACATCATATCAAGCAAAGCCATGTTTAAAGCTATGTCAAAAGCTTATAAGGTGACACCACTTCAGACATGGCCATGTATGTGCCTATGTTAGAATTAGAGTATTTTCCTTACTAAAAAAGTAAGAGTTTTTGAAGGGCTATTTTGTTTCCTACCAAGTTCACCTTATAAAAGGATAATTAGGAGAGGTTTAAAATAAACTTTGGTCATCAAGAAGAAGCCATAAACAAGAACTAAACAAGATTAAAGGAGATTTATGCAAGAATTTTGGTCCTTTATTCCCTTTTATACTCTTATCAAATTTCCTCTTCATTTCCTTAAGATATTCTCTTTAAAATAGTACACACTAGTAGCTTACAACTATTTGCAGCTGTAGCCACATCGGCTATCATAGCAGAGGGGCTTACTTCATGGACTCTATAATCGCTACATATTTATGATTTGCAATAAAAAAATGGGACTCGGGAAACTACGATTGCGATAATAACATAACCATGGACTTGGCTTCCTCTTACTTCATCAATTTGTAATTGCAATAAAAAATTTAGCTTTATGTACCTTATAGATGGTGGGGTTTAGCACACACCTAAGGTTTTAGCAACTGTGACACTATTTGAGCTTAGGGCTTTAGAGAAAACACAAATCATTATCATAAAGACATGGCATATAGATGAGGAGTTGTCACCCAGGGTAATAACTAAGACAAATTGAAAAGGTGGTATTCGATTCCCTAAAAGAAAGCTAGCACCACAACTAGGAGATTCTAGATATAGAATACCAATTTCTTTCAGTCTCGTGTTCTTTTAGAATTACTTTATAAATTACTATATTATTCTCTATTTACATGCAATTTCATATAAACCCTTATTCTAGCAATTAACTCCAAGGAAAACTAGTCACGAAAATATAAGTAAATAATGCATTTAATATAATCCCTAAGTTAGTCTAATCTACATTGATTTTAATTAAATGAGCTAAATCTACATATTTTAATTTACAAGTGAGATAAAGGGCCTAATTCCTTTTAATTTTAATTAAATGAACCTAAGTCTATTTATTTTAATTCTAAAAATGGGCCTACATATACAAATTATGGAGTATTTAAATTAATGAGCCTAACTCTACATGTTTTAATAATGAAATGATATTAAATCTACAAATTATGAAAAAGGCTTAAATTAAGTGGGTGTAGACACCCAATTTCAGGATGATGAGTTATGGATGTGATAGAAGACTCCAATGATAAAAATGTCATGAATAGGTTTTCAATATTTGAACTTTGAAACTTCAAAGGTCTAATTGCATTTTAAAAAAAGGATTTAAGGTTTTCATGGATTAAATCGCAATGCTTTTTAGGGATCTAATTGCAAAACTTAAATTCTTTTAAGGACCTTTATATAATTAAAAGTTAAAAAAAAGTGATTGGAATAACCCTAATTTCGATCGAAATTACATAATTTCAAAAAAAAATTATGCTAATTCCAATTGGAATTACGCTAATTCCGATCGAAATTTGTAATTCCGATAAGAATCATATAATTCTAGTAAGAATTAGACTCCTTCCATAAATTCTTGAATTTTCTAGATAAATCTCGAATTTTACAAATAAATTGAGTCCTAATTGGTTTGAAATTTTCCTAAAATTATTTTTATAATGTTTTTAAGGAAATATAAGTCTTTTAGGAATCAATTTATAATTAGGGTTTCAAGTTGTATCCCTATATAAAGGGGCGTAAGCTAGACAAAATGAAAAAAAAACAAAGGGAAGAAAGGGAAAAGAAAAAAGGAACATAGGGAAAGGAAAAGAGAGAAGAAAAACAAGAGGAAAAAAAAAGAAGAAAAAGAGAGGAAAGAGAAAAAAGAAAAAATTATTCTCTACGAATTCTTTTTGCTTTATTTATTAATTAAAAGATCTTTGAAGAATTTTTTGAAGAATAATATTTGAAGTCCTATCAAGAATGGTGATTCTACAAATCTGAGGAGTACTCTATTAAAATCATCCATAAGCATCATCCTCTCTTATTTTTTAATTTAATTAATTAATTAATTAATTAATTAATTTTGTTTTATTATTCACTAATCATATATTTTTTTAATTTTTTATGGTGATTATGGAGGAAAACACATGATGATCAGAAGAGTCAAATCCATAAGAGGTCCATGGAATAACATGGATAAAACCTTATGGAGATATAGTTTCTAGGTTTTGTTCTTTATTATTATTATTTTATTTATTTATTTGTGGGGTTGTATTAATTAATTTTGTTATTATTTTCAATAGATTCTTGTAATAGCCCTAATAGTGGGAATAGTGAAATTATGTATGTGATTGCTTGTTTATTTTAATTAATTGGTTAGTAAAATTAAGATTTAATTAGGTAATTAATTAAAATCAATGGAGGAAGTAGATTTAATTTAGGATTGCAAGTTAATGAAAATTAGGATTTTTTTAGAAGGAATTAATTTAATTAGTTGTTTGATCTTTAATTTAATTGTTTTAATGTGTTTTATTTGTTTTTGAGTTTATTTATCTTTATGTGTTTTGTGTTTTTTTATTCTTATGTGTTTTGGGCCTTAAGCCCATATTAGATTTTATTTCATTCATATAAATTTTGGTTTTTAGATTTAATTAATTAAAATGCATTTTAGACCCATAATTAATTAAATTTAGGTTAGAGATAACTTAGGCCCATCTAGTAAATTAGACATAGTCTCACTTAATTTAATTTAATTAATTAGACTTAGCCCACTTAATTTAAGCCTTTTTATAATTTGTAGATTTAAGATCATCTTAGCATTAAAACATGTATAATTAAGCCCATTAATTTAAATACCTTCATAATTTGTAGATTTAGGCCCATTTATAGAATTAAAAATAAATAGACTTAGGTTCATTTAATTAAAATTAAAAGGAATTAGTCTTTAGGATTACTTATTAAAAACATGTAAATTTAGTTCATTTGATTAAAATCCATGTATATTAGACTAACATAGAGATTATATGTTTGATTGAATGCATTATTTACTTATATTTTGATGACTGGTTCACCTTAGAGTTAATTGCTATAATAGGGGTTTATATGAAACTGTATGTAAATAAAGGATAATATAGTAATTCATAAACTAATTCTAAATGAACACATAACTGAAAGAAGTCAGTATTTCGTACCCAAAATCTCCTGGTTGTGGTGTTAGCTTTCTTTTAGGGAGTCGAGTACTACCTTTTCAATTTGTCCCAGTTATTATCTTGGGTAGCGACTCCTCATCTCCATGCTATGTCTTTATGACAGTGGTTAGTGTATTCTTTAGAGCCCTGAGCTTAAATAGTGTCGTGGTTGCTAAAATCTTGGACGCGCGCTAAACCCCGCCATCTACAGTGGCGACTCCACTGGGGATAAAAGATACTGATTCTACTTATGTTCTTTAGAATTATTTTATTATTGCATTCATTCTGCATATCCTTATAACCGATGGCATTGGTTTATGGTTCCATGATTCCACTAGCTTCATGGGATTGTAAATTGGCTAACCATCACTCTTAGCCTTAACTCAGTTCAAGAGAGATTACTGGGCTCATCTAACCAGAGTTTGTAACCCAAGTCCTTAAGGGGGTAGTCTTCTCTCGAGTTTGCAAATGATGCTGGGCCCCTCTAACCTTGGCCTGTGACTCAAGTCTTAAAGGAGGTCATCTTGCTAAGGGAACCTTGACATTTTTACCGGGCCTTAACCACATATAATGGCCTAGTTACTTCCCTTAAAATCTACCCAAATTGCTTGTGAATATTGCCATGAAGTATTTCTATTTATAAATACCCAAGCCCATACTTTAGAAGTCCTTTAGGTTTAATAAAGATTGGGCTGTGCTTTTATACCTAGAAAAATTATTTCTACATTTTACTATTTTAAGAGAGATTTGGCATGCACTTCGGTCCCTGATATCCCCTATTGATATTAAGACCAAGAAAAAAATTATAGGAAAAGAGACTCGCCATTAAATACGTGTGTGGGAGGAATAAGGTTGGAAGAATGTATGTACAACTAACTTGATTTGCTACTTGTTGCATAACATGTGTGTAAGCACCAAATTTTAGGATGCAATTTTACACAATTGCGACATAAGCCCTTATGATGAAATTTATTAAAAAATTGAACTTGGTTGTTAATTTTATGGACTTTAGAGACTAAATTGCAACATTTTTTACGATTTGATTACAAGGTAGTCAATTTTTAAGGGGTCTTTTGGTAATTAAAAGTAAAGAAAAAGATCGACATTACACAATGCCGATCGACATTATACAATGCTGGTCGGCATTGCACAATGCTGACGTATAAAAAGTCTATTTTTTTCAAATTTTCTCTTATTTTCTTAATATTTATCTATTTTTTAGTGTTTTGATTAGTTAAAAAGTTAATTTTATTATTATTATTATCAAATAATTTTTTGATGCATTCAAAATGTGTAAGGAGCTTTCAAAATCAAATTTTGTTATCAGTCTATTTTGAAGAGATGAGCCCGTTCCTATAATGGGGGAAGTTAGTATGCAGACTCTACTTTAAAAAGTAAAGAATCTGAGTGCGTGAGGGGGCTAGAGACACACACATAAAGCGAGGGAGGAAAAAAGAGGGAGAAGACAAAAAAAGGAGATGAAGCAGTGCTTAAAAAACCCTATAATCCAAACACTACTGAGAACAACTTGCACACTAGAAACTTTGATTTCTTTTGTTTTGTCAAAGCCTTAGTTTTTTTGATACGGTTCTTTTAACGAGAATGATCCAGTGTTGGTTTTAGTTCTAGTCTAGAATCAACAATACTTCAATTTCAATGGTGAAAATCCTAGTCCGAGGGGCTAAAACAAGCATTTGCACAACACTCCATTTTCTCTTTCCCTTCTCTCTTTTATTTCACAATCTTTTTGATTGATATTTTGTTATCTGATTTAGTTTTACTAATCTTTTTATTTCTATTTTTTTATTTTAATGTCCAATTATGGGTTGAGGAGGATACTGCATTTGTTCAAACGAACAGAAGATCCATGGAATGTCATGGAATAATCTGTACTGTTTTCCAGTAGATATTAGGGTTTTAATTTTTATTTTGCATTTATGTGTTCTGTGAAGTTATTTTAATTCATGGGTGTATAATTGTTTAATTTTAATTTTTGTACATAGTTTGTAATAGCCCATTAGTGGGAATAGTGAAAGATTTAATTTTCTGTGTTTAAAATCAATTAGTAATTAGGTTCAATTGGGTAAAAATCAATTAAAATCAATGGTGGCAGTAGCTTAATTTAGGGTTTGCATGTAATTGATTTAGGGTTTCTGGAAAATCATTGAAATGTTTTTTTGATCTTTTTTTATGTTTTTTTGTTTTGGGTTGTGTTTTTTGGGTTTTTATATTATTTTGGGTCCCAAGCCCACGCTTAGGTTCAAATCACTTTAAATAGGCTTAAAAAATGGTTTAGGACTTTAAATGATTAAAATAAATTTAGGCCCATTAGGTTAATTAGATTTTAGGCCCACTTAGTTAATTAAAACTTGTTTAGACTTAGCTTAGTCCACTGAATTTCATTTCTTTTAAAATAAATAGACCTAGGCCCACATTTAACTTAAAATAAAACTAAGTTAGACTTAGGCCCATTAATTTAATTTTCCTTTAAAATTGAATAAAATTAAGCCCATTTTTTAGATAAAGTAAAATAAATAGATCTAGGCTCACTAATTAATAAAAAATATAGGTCCACCTTTAGTCACTTTCTCACTTGTAAACACGATCTTGAGTGCATTTTTTATGTGTAATTTTATTGACTAGATGCCTAGGGTTAGATGGATGTCAAATAGGGTTTAAATAAAATTGCATGTAATTAGAGGATGAAATAATCATTTATAAAATGATTCTAAATGAACACGAGACTAAGAGAAGTTAGTATTCTGTTTTCAGAATCTCTTGGTTGTGGTGCTAACTTTCTTTTAGAGAATCGAGTACCACCAATCAAATTGTCCCAATTATTACCCTGGGTGGCGACTCCTCTTCTCCACGCAATGACTTTATGACATAATAGTGTGTTCCCTAAGGCCCTGAGCCTAGACAGTGTCACGGTTGCTAAAATCTTAGACACGAGCTAAAACCCTACCATCTACAGTGGTAACTCTATTGGGGATAAGAAATACTGATTCTACTTATGTTGTTTAGAGTTATTTTATTGATTATTATTTCATTCTTACATTCATTTTGCATATCCCACTAAACCGATGGTGTTGGTTTATGATTCCATGATTCCATTAGCTTCATGGAGTTGTAGATTGGCTAACCATCACTCTTACCCTTAACTCAGTTCAAGAGAGATTACTGGGCTCATTTGACCAGAGTCTGTAACCTAAGTCCTTAAGGGGGTAATGTTCTCTTGAGTTGGTAAAGGATGTTGGGCCCCTCTAACCTTGTCCTATAACTCAAAGTCCATAATGGAGAGCATCTTGCTAGGAAAAGAAACTCACCATTGAACACGTGTGTGGAAGAAATAAGGTTGGAAGGTTTACCTATATGATGGCTTGTTGATTATTTCTTGATACTTGCTACGTGCTAAGTGCTTGCCTACTATTTATTGCATAAACACATGCATCATGCATACATACAGTCCATGCATTATACTAACACCTTGTTTTGTAGCCATCATAGATTCATTTGGGTGTTCTTGTGTTTGGGGGTGAAAAGGTGGCAAATTAATTAGAACAGATCTAAGCCTTAAGTCAATAGCTTAAGAGATCCTTTAAGAACTAGAGAAGAGTCCAATCAACCCACTATACCTAAAAGTTAAACCAACTCAGACTGAAATGGAACAACAACAAGAGATTTGGACCTTAGAGGACATTAAGGGAGCTTTGATGGATGACATGAGAGCTATAATGCAAGATGAATCGAGATAGGCTTTGGCTGGACTAGTGCAACTTGTTGTTGAACAACCACTTGTTGCCATTATTGAACAACCACCTACTGTAGGAGCTCCACCTATTACTATAGCTCCTCCACTTTTTGCTAACAATGCTAGGGGGCAACCTGCTGTTAGAAATGTGCTTGCTACTGATATGAGACTGGAAGACATTAAAAACTACATGGTAGAAAAGGCAAAGAGAGAGTCACTTAAATTGGTCCATGATTATGAGTCCAACCAGATGCAAGCACTGAATCAGAAAATGTCCATGATGGAAGAGCTAATTAAAGGACAAGGAATGGGATATTCTTTTGACTTTGATGACATACTATAAATGGAGGGAGATAAGCTGCCTGAAAAATTCCAAATGCCTCAACTATAAAAGTTTGATGGGAGAGGAGATCCAAGGATTCATTTAAGTCAATACACCATAACTATGAGCACTACTAAAGCACCATTGTCAGTTGTTGTTAGGCTGTTTGTACTGTCATTGGAGGGAATGGTTGTAAACTGGTACCATGGGTTAGAAAAGTCTATTAGGGATGACTGAAAGGAACTATGTACTACATTGTTAAAACAATATCATTATAACACTTGATTGGAAGTGTCTATTAGGGATTTAGAGTTGAATAAGCAAAAACCTAATGAATCCTTTTTTAATTTCCTCACTAGATTCATGAAAAGGTAGGACTGATGAAAATAAACTGGCTGAAAAGGATCAAGTTAGGATGATTGTTTATAATGTATCACCTAATTTGGTTGAAACACTGCAAATGATGAACCCAAAGACCTTTATAGATCTATATGATAATGGTCTACAAGCTTAAAAGATAGAGAATGAGAAAAAGAAGAATTCTAAAGGCTTAGCAACCTGAAATTACTTAACTTGGGGCACGCAATAGGGAAGTACTAGCCGAGCTATGGAGATGTGTGCAGTTTAGCAACCTCGAAGGTTCTCCAACTTCAACCAACCACTCTTTAAAGTCCTAGAGAGTCTAATCCAAAAAGGCCTACTTTGACCCTTAACCTTTTCTAAGCCACCAAACCTAAATGTCCCTGGTTTTGACCCTAACAGTTACTGTAAATTCCACCAAGCTGCTGGCCATCCCACAGACAATTATATCCGCCTAAAACATGAGATCCAAAACATGATAGACTTTGGAAAAATCACTGACCTTAAAAAATCCAACTCTAACCCAAACACTAGAAATAACCCTTTCCCAAACTATTGAAATGTTCCACCACTAGCCACCATGATGATCAACTCAGGGGTTAGTGAAGAAGAAGTGCTGAGCTCCTTTGAGGACCTAAAATCTATACCCAATGGAGAACCTTTCAGACAACCATAGAGAGGAGTGGAAGATCTGTTGGGACAACCTTTGGGCAAGTTCGATTACAGAGTATTCTATTTTAAGCCTGCTTCTGGTGACAGCCCTATTGAATTGATTGTGCCTACAGGGTGGGGTGATGAATTTCAATTGTATTCCATTTGACATCCTTTTATATAATAACCTATCATGGCTTGTGTAATGGCATGCAAGAATATAAAGAGTTTATCTTTCTTTAGAAGTTACTTCATCTAGGTATTTTCTTTCCATAATAAATCTAGAAATGTCATAAAACCATGGCTTTTCTTCTGGCCATATCTGGATACTCCTAACTTGTTCCTGGCCATAACACAGAGCTTTCATTTTCATTATTACCAAAGGCTTCATCATTAATCCCGTTGATTTATCCCATATTGAAGGAAGTGTTGCTAAGGCATCTGCCATTTGATTCTCTTCTCTTGGTAAATGTATAAAGATACATTTAGTGAAATTTCTCATTAACTTCTTCAAATAGTAGATGTAAGGTTTCAACCTTTCTTCTTTCACTTCCTACTCTTTGTTGGCCTAGTTAATGACTAATATGGAATCTTCATAAACCAGTAGGTCTTTAGCTCTAACTGCTAGTGTTGCTTCCATGTCATGGATACATGCCTCATACTTAACCATGTTATTTGTGACCTTGAGATAGTCTAATTTCTTAGCCATTGGGATAGTTTCTCCTCCTAGTGTGGTAAGAATTACTCCTAGCCCTGGTCCTTTATTATTCACAGCTCCATCAAAGTAAAGCTTCCATTCACGCTATTCCATCACTGCTAAGTTCTCATATGGAAACTCTAGATTCCACTGCTCATTTCCTTTAACTGCATTTTAGGCCAGAAATTCTACTACTGCTCTTCCTTTAATGACCTCTATAGTGATGTAATCTATATCAAACTCAGTCAAAAGTACCAGCCATCGAGACATCTTTCCAGTTAAGGCTGGTGCTTGAAACAAGTATCTCAAAGGATCAATCTTTGAAATAGCTTGTGCTTTATAAGATTGGAAATAATGCCTTAGCTTCTTTGTAGCCTAGATCATTATTAAACATGTCTTCTACACAAGATCATACTTTTCTTCGTATAGTAGGAACTTTTTACTGAATTAATACACTATGTACTCCACCCCTTCTGATCCTTCTTGCACTAGCATTGCCCCTGTTGCTTTTTCTTCTAAAGCCAAATATAAGATCAAGGGTTTACCTTGCCTTGGTGGTCTTAACACATGTAGATTAATAAGGTATTCCTTGATTTTATCAAAGGATTTTTGACATTCTTCATTCCATTCCATCAGTTGATTCTTCCTTAAGAGCTTAAAGATCGGATCATGGACCATGGTAAGTCTCGCAATAAACCTACTGATGTACTGTAATTTCATAATAAATCCTCGTACTTCTTTCTCTATTCTTGGTGTTGGCATCTCCTAGATGGCTTTAATCTTGTCTAGATCAACTTCTATTCCTTTGTTGCTGACTATGTGCCCCAATAACTTTCTAGAAGTCACCCTAAAGATGCATTTCTTTAGATTAAGCCTTAGATTATATCTTCCTATTCTTGTTAAGAACTTATGCAAAGCCTCAAAGTGTCCCTCTCTTATTTTTGACCTAACCATCATATTGTCAACATACACTTCTACTTCCTTATGCATCATATCATGAAATAAGGCAGTGGTTGCCCTTTGATAAGTTACTCCTGCGCTTTTCAACCCGAAGGCCATCACTTTATAGCAATACGTCCCCTATTCCATGATAAAAGCAGTTTTGATCTTATCCATAACTGCCATCATTATCTTATTATAACTTAAGAATCCATCCATGAAAGAATACACTACAGTAGATGTTGCACTATTGACAATCACATCTATATAGGGTAAAGGAAAATCATCCTTTAGACATGCCTTATTTAGATCTTTAAAATCTACACACATTCAGACTTTTTAATCTTTTTTAGGAATTGGTACTATGTTTGCCAACCATTGAGGGTATTCCACTACTTATAGGAAATTAGCTTGGATTTGCTTAGCAATTTCCTCCCTTATCTTTTTTGTCCACTTTGGCCTTAACCTATGAAGTTTTTGCTTAATAGGTTTAACTTTTGGATATATTGGAATGTGATGTTCTGTGATTTCTCTATCTAACCCTAGCATATCCTCATAGGACTAAGCAAATACTACCTTTCTTTCTATTAATATTCTCTCAAATTTTTCTCTCTCTTTAGGAGTTAAATCATGTAATATAGAAATGTGTTTTGGTTGTTCATTTGTGCCCATGTTTAATGGATCTAATTGAATAGAATTAATGTTAAATATGCATGAACGATCATTATTAAAATGCACAAAACCATCAGAATCAACATCACACAAGTAAGCCAAACCAGAATTCATATCATTGACCACAGGGAAAACAAAGTTTTCATCCTCAAATAAATTGAATGTTATTACATCAGTTTCTTTATAAAAAACATCACTAAAACTATTATAATAATGTTAGCTAAATCCTATAGTGGCTCTTTATTAAGTGGCAGAGAAAGCAGCTCTTCAATGTCCTCAACTTTCATTTTTTTGACAACTGTCTTCATCACCTTGTCCTTGTTGTCTTGTAATAGCCTCTCAACTATCTACTTCTTGAAGATCTTAAACCTAGGGATATCCACACCAGCTACTCAAATAGGCTCATTTTCACGAAGGTAGAACTTTCTCTTTCCTTTCTTTGACAAAATTGTCTTTCAGAGGTCCCATATTCTTTGTAAGGTTGTTCTTATTGAAAAACCTTCTTCTAGATCTTTTACTATTAAATTCAAATCCTATATAGCATAATCCTTTTGTATCATTTTAGGTTTTAAAATTTGGGAGTTTCAGGCTTCCTTGCTCATTCTTCCTTAATCCTTGTCCGGGTTGATAATTCATCTTCTTAACCATGCACATAACCTTTGGATCCATAATGACTCTATTTGAGATCATTGCTATTTGGAAACTAGGAGGAGTAACTACCTACTCTTGACTATTTATAATTGCGGACACAGTCTTGCCCATACTCAAATCTAAAGTCACAACTTCTCCCTCATGTAAGAATTTCACCTTTTGATGAATAGTTAAAGGCACTCCCCCCAAAACATGATACCAAGGCCTACCCAATAGCAAGGCATAGGTAACAAGAATGTCTAGCATAATGAATTCAACCATTGCTTTAATAGGCATAGTCTTCATAGGGGCCATAAATGTTCCCTCTACATTCCTTATGCTATTATCATAAGCCCTGATTACAAGGTCTGACTTTGCCAAATCTTCCACCTTCACTCATAGATTGGGTAGTATCTATAGTAGGCAGACATTAATTGTGGACCCATCATCCACCATCATATAATTAGTCTTTTTCCCTCTCACTTCAGTTGGAATGAACAGAGCTTTATTATGATTCTTTCCTTCCATAGGTAGATCCTCATTAAAGAAAGTAATAACCCTGTGCTTTTTCTCAGTAACCCTGGCCACCATTGCTTCAAGGGTAGCAGTAGTTTCAATATTCATCTTAGCTAGGCCCTTAACCAAAGCTTTATTGTGGCTACTCGAGTGCATCAATAGCTCCCAAATGCTTACATTTGCTTTTGCTTTCTTAAAATATTCAAGAATCAGGTCATCAGCATATTCATCTGAGTCTTCTCCTTCAATAACTACTTCCCTCTCTATAGTTTTCTCTATTGTTTCATAACCTTTCCCACTTCTAGTAACTTGAAAAACTTCAGGATTATCAAACCATACATTATATCCTTCAATGCTTTCCTCATTAGCATTGTACCAAATATCTATAACCCTAATAGTTTGATCTTTCTTACAATCCTTCCATACCTTAACCATGCATTTCTCCTTTTTAGCTAATAGCTTTTCATCATTGAACTCATCACCCCATCCTATAGGCTCGATTGTATCAATGGATATGTCAAAAGAAGGTAGTTTAGAATAAAACACCTTATAATCAAACTTGCCTGAGGGCTGACCTAGAAAGTCTTATACTTTTTCCACATCTTTAGGAATTCAAGGAGATTTTTTATTGGTTTTAAGGTTTAGATCCTCAAAAGAGTTTAGCACTTCTTCCTCGTTTACTCTTGAGCTGATCATCATGATTATTGGAGGTGGCATGTTTTGGTAATTTGGGTGTTTGGGTTTGGATTTGATTTCTTAGGGTCTGTGATTTTTTAGAGTCTATGAATTTTTGAATTTCATACTTAAGGCACATGCAAGAATCAGTTGGATGATTAGTATCTTGATGAAACTTACAGTAACTATTTGGATCAAAGCCAGGGAGATTTGGGTTTGGTGGTTTAGTGGGGGTTAAAGGTCTAAGGAGGCCTTTTTGGATGAGATGGTCTAGGACTTTGGACAAGGGTTGGTTAAAATTTGAGAATCTTCTGGGTTGTTGGATAGTATGAACTCCTACAACTCAGCTAGTATTTCCTTGCTGTGTGCCCCTAGTTGGGTGATTTCTTACTCTAGTGTTCTTAATGACCTTCTTTTTCTCATTTTTTATCTCTCCAACTTGTCACCCATCATTATAAAAGTCTATAAATGTCTTAGGGTTCATCACATATAACCTTTCAACCAGATTAGGTGACACATTTCGGACTATCATCCTAATATGATCCTTCTCAACCAGCTTATTCTTCATCAATCCTGCTTATTCATGAACCTGGTTAGGAAATTTAAGAACAACTCATTGGGCTTCTGTTTGGTCAATTCTAGATCCTTGATGGACACTTCAAGCTTGGTATTATAGTTATATTGCTTCAAAAAAGTAGTGCATGGTTCTTTCCAATTAGCTCGGATAGACTTCTCTAACCCATGATACTAATTAATAGCCATACCCTCCAAAGATAGTACGAACAACTTGGTAACCAAAGACAAAGGAGCCTTAGTGGGACTCATAGTAGTTATGTATTCACTAAGGTGAATCCTTGGGTCCCCAATACTATCAAACTTCTATAGCTATGGCATCATGAATTTATCAGGCAACTTGTCCTCCCCAAATTGCATTACATCATCAAAGTCAAATAGTATATGATACCCTGCCTTTAGACGGTGGAGTTTAGCCTGCATCCAAGATTTTAGCAACCATGATATTATTTGAGCTCAGGGCTCTAGAGAATACACTAACCACTATCATAAAGACATGGCATGGAGATAAGGAGTCACCACCTAGGGTAATAACTGGGACAAATAAAAAAGATGGTACTCGATTCCCTAAAAGAAAGCTAACACCACAACTAAGAGATTTTGGATACAGAATACCAACTTCTTTCAGTCTCATGTTCTTATAGAATTACTTTATGAATTATTATCTTATCCTCTATTTACATGCAATCTTATATAAACCCTTATTCTAGCAATTAACTTCAAGGTAAACTAGTCATGAAAAATACAAGTAAATAATGCATTCAATCAAACATATAATCCCAAAGTTAGTCTAATCTACATTAATTTTAATTAAATGAACTAAATCTACATGTTTTAATTTACAAGTGAGCTAAAGACTAATGGGCCTAATTCCTTTTAATTTTAATTAAATGAACTTAAGTCTGTTTATTTTAATTCTAAAAAAAATAGGCCTAAATCTACAAATTATGGAGTATTTAAATTAATGGGCCTAATTCTACATGTTTTAATTCTAAGGTGATCTTAAATCTACAAATTATGAAAAAGGCTTAAATTAAGTGGGCTAAGTCTAAATTAATTAGGCCTATGTCTAATTTACTAAATGGGCCTAAATGATCTCTACCCTAAATCTAATTAATTATAGGCCTAAAATGCATTTTAATTAATTAAACCTAAAAACCTAAATTTATTTAAGTGGATTAGAATCTAATATGGGCTTAAGTCACAAAACATATAAAAATAAATAAACAAGCCCAATAACAAATAAAACATATCAAACAATTAAATTAAAGATCAAACAACTTATTAAATTAATTCCTTCTAAAAAACCCTAGTTTACATTAACATGCAATCCTAAATTAAATGTACTTCCTTCATTGATTTTAATTAATTACCCAATTGAAACCCACTAACCAATTGATTAAAATAAACATGCAATCACACACATAATTCCACTATTCTTACTATTGGGGCTATTACAATAATCTATAGAAAATAATAATAATAAAAATAATTAATACACCCCAAAATATAAATAAAATAAAGCAATAAAATAAAACAATAATAAAAAAGCCCCAAAAACTATATCTCTACAAGGTCTTATCTGTGGCATTCCATGGACTTCTCATGGATTCAATCCTCTAAACATGATCATCATGTATTTTCCTCCATAATCAACATAAAAAAATAAAAAAAATTATGATTAGTGAATAAATTATAATAATATTTCAAATAAAAGGAAAAACTAATAAAATAAAAAGAAAAATAATAGAAAAGAAGAATATAGAGAAGATGATGCTTATGGATGATTTTAATGGAGTGCTACTCAAATTTTGTAAAATCACCATTTTTGATAGGTATTCAACTCTTGTTCTTTAAAAATCCTCTAAAGATCTTCGATTAATCAATTAAAAAAAAAGGAATTTTTTTTAGAGAATGTTTTTCCAAAACAATTAACAAAGAGAAAGAGTTTTTTTTTTAAAGAAAAATCAAACAAAAGTCAAAATGCAATTTGGCGTAGGAAAAGTAAAAAACCTATGAATAACAATACTGCTCCCCTCCCCCTTTTCAAAGGAGCCAAAACCCCTCTTTTATAGTGAAAAACCCTATGTGCAAATTAATTACTAAAAGACTTCAATTTCCTTAAAAATACCAGATAAATATCAAAAATAATTTTAAGAGAATTTTAGACCAATTAGGATTTAAAAAACAAATATTTTTATTTTCTAAAAATCCAAAAATAGATGGAATAGGTCTAATTTTGACCCGAATTGTGTAATTTTGATTGGAATTATATAATTCTGATCGAAATTAGTGTAATTCTGATCGAAATTACACAATTCCAATCAAAATTAGTGTAATTCCAATCGAAATTACATAATTTCAATTGAAATTATATAATTCGAATAGAAATTAGAAAATTCTGACCATGTTTTAAAAATTTTAAATACAAAAAAAGTCCCTAAAAGAATTTAAGTTTTGCAATTAGGTCCTTAAAAAGCATTGCAATTCAGTCCATGAAAATATTAAATCCTTTCTTTGAAAAATGCAATTAGACCCATGAGGTTTTAGAGTTCAAGTATTGAAGACCTATTCATGAAATTTTCATCATTGGAGTCCTTTGTCGCATCCATAACTCATCATCCTGAAATTGGGTGTCTACAGTTACCCCCCTTTGTTATTGTTTGCTTAACAAATTATGACAAAGTAAACTAGCACTCAATTTCTTAATTGAAAGTTAGGATACTTAGCTATGCTTTGTGAAGCTTTTGCTTATGAACTTGCTATACTTCGATGTACAACATTGATTTATAAGGACATATCATACTCGATCGTATGATATTAACTATACTCAGTCATATAGACTTGTGTGAAAGGGATACATCACACTCAGTTGTACAATATGGACTATACTCAGACATATAGTCTAAATGGAAGGATGCACCACACTCGGTCATATGATGTTAATTAAAAATACATTGTAGTCGGTCGTACTATGCCAACTACACTCAAATGTATAGTTTGACTTGAAAAGGTGCATTATACTCGGTTGTATGATGTCGATTATACTTGATCATATAATATTGATTAAAAATGCATTGTACTTAGTCATACAATGCTGACTACACTCGGTCGTATAGTCTTATTTGAAGAGATACATCACACTCGGTTGTATGATGTCGATTATACTCAGTCATATAATCTTGATTGAAAATACATTGTACTTGGTCATACAATGCTTATTACACTCAAACATATAATCTGATTTGAAAAGGTACATCATACTCGGTTGTATGATGCTGATTATACTCGATCATATAATCATGATTGAAAATACATTGTACTTGGTTGTACAATGCTGACTACACTCGGATGTATAATCTGATTTGAAATGACACATCACACTTGGTCATATGATGCTGATTATACTCAATCGTATAATTTTGATTTGAAAATACATTGTACTCTATCGTACAATGCTGACTATACTCAGTTTTATAGTTTGATTTAATAAAATGCATCACACTCAGTCGTATAATCTGAATTGAAAGTTCATTATACTCGATTGTACAATGTCGACTACACTCAGTCGTATAGTCTAAATTTTCTTTTGTGATTATGTTGTAATCTATAATTGCTCGTAATTAGCTGTAACCCTTTCATTGCTCATTGATGATGCTATAATCCATAATTTCTCATGATTAGCTGCAACCCCTTTGTTGATCACTGATGATATTGCAATCTATAATTGCTCGTGATTAGCTGTAACCCTTACATGCCTACTTATGATGCTGTAATCCATAATTGCTTGTGATTAGCTATAACAGTCCATGACTGCCCATCGATTTTAATTAATTGCAACCCTCTCATTGCTCGCCTTTGATGCTACAATCCATAATTACTTTTAAATTAACTGCAATGCTTTCATTGCTCACCCTTGATGATGTTATAGTCCATAACTACTCATGATTAGCTACAACCCTTACATTTCTCACCTTTTATAATGCTACAGTCCATAAATGCTCATGAATTGGCTGCAATCCTTTCATTGCTTGCTTATGATGTTGTAATCCATAATTGCTCACGATTAGCTGTAACCCTTTCATTGATCACTGATGATGCTATAGTCCATAACTGCTCGTGAATTTTATCTTTGGTTATTTGAGTTGAATGCTTTGAATTCTTTGTGCTGATTGACTTTGAATTTTGGTACATTGGCTGATTAGAATTTCTCTATTGTGTTAACCATCTCTACAAGTTGGGTGCACTTTCTTATGGATTTGGAATTCTTATAGACTTATTAAAGTTAGTTCCAATCATGATGAATGTATAAAAGTACATTATAACATTTAAAATTTATAAGAAAATTCATCACTTTTCCATGAGATAGCATGCATTTAACAAATCTCACTATTTTTTTATTTTCATGACTATCATTTATGTTCCATTTGCAAGGGTTAGAGGCATTGTTAACCATCTTATGCTGAGAGCATATGTTTTACCAAGTGAAGAGCTTACTTTCACACCTAATTTTTGGGAGAATTTGCTAAACAAAACTCATGGAAATTGAGCATAAAAAGGTCAAATTCTGAGTATTAAAATAGCCTTTAAGTTATTTTTATGCTTTCCTACCTTATCCAAGTATTCCCCCACCATTCTCATATTACTCAGTGTGGATACCATTGGAAGGTCCTTTGGATACTCATACTCATATAGAGCATTGGAGTAAATAGAGTAATTTTTTGCTTGGTCCTCTTTCACTATTCCCATGCCTTTCTTATATTACTCAACATGGATACCACAAGAGGTTTCATACTGATACTCTTATTCATTTATAAGCATTGGAGTAAATTATACTTGCTCCTTTTTCAATTCTCCTCTTAGTATTCCCTTACCTTTCTTATATTTCTTAGCATGGATATCATGAAGGGATTTATACTCGTACTCATTTATGAGCATTGGAGTATATTATAAGCACATTTATTATTCGAAAGACTGAAATGATACTTTGAAATTCAAGCAATTTATACTGAAAGTCCATAGATTTTGTTTTTGTAATCTCTTCCCCTCGTTTGGGTGTAAAGCAAGCATTAGATTGATTAAAGTTTATAAACTCTCAGTACAAAATTATTAACTACTCATTTGAATTCTACGAGGCTAATAAAAGAAAGCCACTATGATCAAAAGTCATGAGATAGGCTTTTTGCACATGATATCATAAAGTGGATAAATCTACTTTCAATTTGTGAATTTTATGATTGAGATGGTTCTTGATTACAAAATCTAATGAAATAAAGTTCTATTACTTCCCTTTACCTTGATGAGTGTTTGCCACACAAGATGAAACTTCTGATGAATGATTAGCATTTGCAACCTTTCCTATTCTTGTTGACGTATCGGTTCCTTTCACCTTCTTCATTCTCTTTTATTCTTTCCTTTAGATTTATCTCTGATCATAGGGTTATGATACTCCACCATTAAAGTTGTGGCTTTGGTCTGCATTTATATTTCTGCCATTCCATTAATGCTATAGTAGGGGACTTATTCCTCTTACTGACATCTCCTACCAAAAAGTTTTTAAAGTTAGAGATCTTATTTCATAATTAAATAATTTTTCAGAGTGCATTCATTTTAAGTTTAGAGTGCATTTTTCCCTTTTTAGGGTCAATGAATGTATTACTGACATATTGGACCTTCTCATCACCATATTCCATATCCTATATTGGTTTGACTATTATGGAGAGATATTCCTAATGATGCTCCAGATGAGAGACTTTGGAGATGAGTGTTGAATCTGAGGAGCTTGAACTTCCTATCCAGCCTCTTGAGGTTGCCAAGATGAGGTTTCTTGATAATGCTGCTCTTCCTATTATACTCTTTCAAATGCTTCACATGTAAATACTCTAACTACTTTCCTGTACTTCACAAAACTAATTTTGAATGTTAGTAGTAGAGTATTTGTACAATTTTGTCTAGGCTCAAAGACTTTTATTATATAAAACAAGTATTTCACAAAAAATGTATGTAAGTGTATGCATGTTATGTATGATGTGTAAGTTCCTAATGGGTCTTGTGTTTGGAATAGAGCTATGTTTGTAGCTTAGATTACAAGAATGAGATGCCTCATTAACAATTTATAGGTTTGAGCATTGATTGCTTTGCTGTTGGTACTTTTAATATCAGAACTTTTTGATACAGTTCATCAGATTGATGACTAGGTTAGCAAGTGGAGTCCATGGCTTTACTCTGATGCTTGTGATTGATCGACGCACTGTTGAACTTTTCTTTTTGTCATTGCCTTTGCTGTATGATTATTGATGTATTAGCTCTTGCACTTTTTATTATTTTTTCCCCAAGATCACTTGTACTAGATCTTATACTTCAACATTCCATCTTTACTCTTTGAATGCGGACTTACTTTTTTATAATTTTCCCCTATAGCTACATTTTTCCCATAGTTTCATTTTGGATCCATTCATGCTATTATAGCAGTCTTTTTTTTATTTCCATGTGCAAGAGACATAGTTTGTTCACTGCTGTTATTAATCCTTTATCTTACTAACCCTATTAATTGTAATCTTATGCTTTAAAGATGCAGAGAAGTGGGCAAACTGATTGAAGCGAGTTCTCAATAATGAAATTAGCTAGACTTGCTCTTTGATGAACGCTTGAGTTGAATATAAGGCTTGATTGATGATAGTTATAAGACAAGAGTTGAAACATAAGTTATTGAGCCTCTTGAATTCTTAAGGTATAAGGGGAAACTAGGCTTACAAGGAAAATTACAAAAAGGGCGGAAAAAAAAATAAAACATAACTAAAATAGTGATCTCATAGCTCTGATTTAGCTTTCATTATGTATTATCTTTCCATTCTGATACTTATACAGTATAATAAAGACGAATATACAATATTTGAACATAAATTCAAAATTCAATTTAAATCATTAATTAAGGAAAAAATGAGAACATTTATTACATCACATGATACAATTCCTATTACTTGTCAGTCTTGAATTTTTTCTCTCTAATTTTTACCTTATTGTTCTTTGTCTTTCTTTTCTCTCCTTATTTTTTCTCTTTTTTTTCATTCTTTTTATTTTTTCCTCAAATTTCTTATCTTCAAAAGTTGCATCATGTGATATGTATGTTTTTTAAATTTGCATTTGTGCCCATGCTAAATGAATCTAATTGAATTTAATTTATGTCAAACATGTAGATGCAATCAATATTATGATGCACAGTGTAAGCATGATCAAAATTCATATCATCGATCACTAAAACAAAACAAGTTCTAAAGAAATTAAAATTTTATTCCAAGAAGACAATAAGAAAATTTATTTCCTATTCTAGATGCTAGGGATGCTGGGTCTCATAGTGGTTATCTTTTAGGTGGTTGACATAATAACTATTATTGCATCTTCTTGCCAACTGTCTCTATAAATTTATCCTTTTGTACCTCTATTGTGCATGTTTCTTCCTTGTCTAGCAGCTTCTTATCATCAAATTCATCACCCCGTCCTGTAGGCATAATTGACTCGAAGGGTATGTCAAAAGAAGGTGGTTTAGTGTAAAACACCTTACGGTCAACTTACCTGAAGGTTGACCCAACAAATCTTCAACTCTTTCCACATCTTTAGGGCTTGTCATTGGTTTTAAGGTTTAGGTCCTCAAAAGAGCTTAGTACCTCTTGCTCACTCACTACTGAATTAATCATCATAGTAGCTAAGGGTGGTGCATTTCAGTAGTTTGGGAAAGGATTGTTTTTGGTGTTTGGGTTTTCAAGGTCTGTGATCTTTCTAGAGTCTATAAGGTTTTGGATTTCATGTTTAGGGTGGATGCAATTATCTGTGGAGTGTTGGAGGTTTTGATGGAATTTATAGTGTTTATTTAGGTTATAGCTTGGGGTGTTTGGGTTTGGATTATGCCAAGGTTGAAGTAAGCCCTTTTGCATTAGGCGCTCTAGGAATTTTGACAAAGGTTGGTTAAAATTAGAGAATCTCCTTGGTTGAACAACATGCACTTCAAAAATCCGGCCAGTGCTTCCTTGCTGTATGCCCTTAGTTGGGTAGTTTCTTATGCCAGTGCTTTTAGCAATCCTCTTTTTATTCTCAATCTCCTCAACTTGCAAACCATCATCATAAAGTTCTAAAAATGTCTTAGGGTTCATCATTTGCAGCCTCTTAACTAGATTAGGTAACATGTTTTGGACTATCATCCTAACCTGATCCTTCTCAACTAGCTTGTTCTTCATTAGTCCTACCTTATTCATGAACTTGGTTAGAAAATCTAAGAATGGCTCATTGAGCTTTTGCTTGGTCACTTCTAGATCCCTAATAGATACTTTAAGCCTAGTGTTTAGTCATATTGCTTTAGAAAACTAGTGCATAGTTCTCTCCAGTCAGCTTGGAGGGACTTCTATAACCCGTGATACCAATTAATAGCCATACCCTCTAAAGATAATACAAATAACTTGGTGACTACTTCTAGTGGACCTTTAGTGGTGCTCATAGTTGTTGTATATTGACTAAGGTGGATCTTTGGATCTTCAGTACCATTAAACTTATATAGTTATGGCAGCTTGAACTTGTCAGGCAGTTTATCTTCCTTAAATTGCATCATATCATCAAAGAGTATCTGATGCCATGTCCTCTCATCCATTCCTTCATCTTGGACATTTTTTGAGTCATTATTTTCATATGCTTGGATTCCATCTCTTGAACTCTCTCAAGTGATTCCCTTTTTTCCTTTTCAACCATGTAACTCTTAACATCCTTGAGTTTCATTTCCATAGCATTATTATTGTTAGCAGGTGGTGTACATACAGTAGGTGGATTGGTCATAATAGGTGGGTTGACCAAAATAGGAGGTGCAATAGTAGCAGGTGGTGGCATCAATCTAGCCAAAGCCTGTCTTAACTCATCTTACATCATCGCTCTCATGTCATCCATTAATGCTCCTTTAACATCCTCTAGGGTCCAGTTCCCTCCTTCATATTGTTCCATTTCTTTGGCTTATTTTGGTTGTATAGCTTCTAAGTAGAGTGAATTGATAGGGCTCCTTTCCAACTTACTAAGGATCTCTTTCACGATCGATTGCAGACTCGAATCAGTTCTCACTAGTCTATAATCCTTTTAACTCCAAATACAGGAAAACCTGGATGAATCTATGATAGCTGAAAGAAAAATTATTAGTAAGATGCATGAGGTGCATGTATGCATGATGCACATGCTATGCAATAGGTAGCAAGTCAAGTTAGGTGTACATACATCCCTTCCAACCTTATTCCTCCTACACACGTATTCAATGGCAAGTCTCTTTTCTTAGGATTTTTGGTCTTGGTTTTAATATCAATAGGGGATAGCAGGGACCGACGTGCATGCCAAATCTCTCTTAAAGTAATAAAACATAAAAATAATATTTCTAGGTATAAAAGCATAACCCAATCTTTACTAGTCCTGATGGGCTTGGACCTTTATAAATAGAAATAACTCATGACAACATTCATAAGTAATTTGGCTAGATCCCTGGGGAAATAACTAAGCCATTATATGTGGTTAGGGTTCGGTGAAAAGTCAAGGTTCCCTTAGCAAGATGCTCTCCTTTAAAACTTGAGTGACATGCCAAGGTCAGAGGGGCCCGACATCCTTTGCAAACTCGAGAGAAGACTACCCCCTTTAGGACTTGGGTTACAGACTCTAGTTAGATGAGCCTGGTAATTCTCTTGAATCGAGTTAAGGCTAAGAGTGATGGTTAGCCAATTTACAATCCCATGAAGCTAGTGGAATCATGGAACCATAAACCAACGCCATCGATTAATAGGGACATGCAGAATGAATGCAAGAATAAAATAATAATTAATAAAATAATCCTAAAGAACACAAGTTGAATTAGTATCTCTTATCCCCCGTAGAGTCGCCATTGTAGATGGTGGGGTTTAGCGTACGTCCATGATTTTAGCAACCCTGACACTGTTTAAGCTCAAGGCTCTAAAGAACATACTAACCACTATTGCAAAGACATGGCATGGAGATGAGGAGTTTCCACCTAGGGTATAACTAGGACAAATAGAAAAGATAGTACTCGATTCCCTAAAAGAAAGCTAGCACCACAACCAAGAGATTTTGGATACGAATACCAACTTCTTTCAGTCTCGTGTTCTTTTAGAATTACTTTATGAATCATTATTTTATCCTCTATTTACATGCAATTTCATATAAACCCTTATTCTAGCAATTAACTCCAAGGCAAACTAGTCATGAAAAATACAAGTAAATAATGCATTCAATCAAACATATAATCCCTAAGTTAGTCTAATCTACATTAATTTTAATTAAATGAATTAAATCTACATGTTTTAATTTACAAGTGAGCTAAAGAATAATGGGCCTAATTCCTTTTAATTTTAATTAAATAAACCTAAGTCTATTTATTTTAATTCTAAAAAAAAGGGGCCTAAATCTACAAATTATGGAGTATTTAAATTAATGGGCCTAATTCTACATGTTTTAATTCTAAGGTGGTCTTAAATCTACAAATTATGAAAAAGGCTTAAATTAAGTGGGCTAAGTCTAAATTAATTAAATTAAATTAAGTGGGCCTATGTCTAATTTATTAAATGGGCCTAAGTTATCTTTACCCTAAATCTAATTAATTATAGGCCTAAAATGCATTTTAATTAATTAAACCTAAAAACCTAAATTTATTTAAGTGGATTAGAATTTAACATGGGCTTAAAGCACAAAACATATAAAAATAAATAAACAAGCCCAAAAATAAATAAAATATATCAAACAATTAAATTAAAGATCAAACAACTAATTAAATTAATTCCTTCTAAAAAACCCTAATTTTCATTAACATGCAATCCTAAATTAAATGTACTTCCTCCATTGATTTTAATTAATTACCTAATTGAAACCCTAATTTTATTAACCAATTAATTAAAATAAACATGCAATCACACACATAATTCCAATATTCCCACTATTAGCGCTATTACAATAATCTATTGAAAATAATAATAAAAATAATTAATACACCCCAAAATATAAATAAAATAAAGCAATAAAAAAAAACAACAATAAAAAAACCTAGAAACTATATCTCTACAAGGTCTTATCCGTGGCATTCCATGGACTTCTATCCTTTAAACATGATCATCATGTATTTTCCTTCATAATCACAATGAAAAAAAAATAAACAAAATTATGATTAGTGAATAAATTATAATAATATCTCAAATAAAAGAAAAAAATCAATAAAATAAAAAAGTAAAATAACAAAAAAGAAGAATATGGATAAAATGATGCTTATGAATGATTTTAATGGAGTGCTCCTCAGATTTTGTAAAATCACCATTTTGATTGGTATTTGACTCTTATTCTTCAAAAATCCTCTAAAGATCTTCAATTAATCAATTAAGGAAAAGGGAATTTTTATAGAGAATGTTTTTCCAAAACAATTAACAAAGAAAAAGAGGTTTTTTTTAAAAAAAAAAAAAAAAATCAACCAAAAGCCACACAATTTGGCATATGAAATATAAAAAAGCTATGAATAACAGTACTGCTCCCCTCCCCCTTTTCAAAAGAGCCAAGACCCCTCTTTTATAGTGAAAAACCCTATGTGTAAATTGATTCCTAAAAGACTTCAATTTCCTTAGAAATATCAGATAAATATCAAAAATAATTTTAAGGGAATTTCAGACCAATTAGGATTTAAGAAATATATATTTTTATTTTCTAAAAATCCAAAAATAGACGGAATAGGTCTAATTTCGATCCGAATTGTGTAATTTTGATCAGAATTGCATAATTTCTACCAAAATTACATAATTCCAATTGAAATTATATAATTACAATCAGAATTATAAAATTTTGACCACTTTTTTTTAACTTTTAATTACAAAAAAGTCCCTGAAACAATTTAATTTTTACAATTATATCCTAAAAAAGCATTACAATTCAGTCCATGAAAACATTAAATCCTTTCTTTAAAAAATGCAATTAGACCCTTGAAGTTTCAAAGTTCAAGTATTAAAGACCTATTCATGACATTTCATCATTGGAGTCCTTTGTTGCATCCATAACTCATCATCCCAAAATTGGGTGTCTACAACTGCCCTCTCATCAACTCCTCCATTTTGGACATCTTCTAAGTCGGTGCTTTCATCTACTTGGATTCCAGCTCTTAAACTTGCTTAAGCAATTCCCTTTTCACTTTTTTTAAACTATATAGCTCTCAACATCCTCAAATTTCATTTATCTAGCAAGTATATTCTTAGCAAAATTGTCATTGTTAGCAGATGGTGCACCCATAACTAGTAGAATGGCCATGAAGGGAGGTGTAACAATGGTAGGTGGTGGCATTAATCCAGCCAAGGCCTATCTCAACTCATCTTGGATCATCGCTCTTATGTCATCCATCAAAGCTCCTTTGATATCCTTTAGGGTCTAGTTTCCTCCCTCTTGTTGTTCCATTTCTTTGACTTATTCAGGTTGTACAACATGATGAGACTCTTTTCTAGTCTATTAAGGATCTCTTTCATAATTGATTATGGACTTGAATAAGTTCTCATTAGTCTGCCATCCTTTAGACTCTAAACACAGGAAGATCTGGATGAATCTATGGTGGATGAAAGACAAATTGTTAGTATGATGCATGAGATGTATATATACATGTGGTGTGCAACAAGTAGTAAGTAACAAGTCAAGTTAGGTGTACATACATCCTTTATACCTTATTCCTCCCACACATGTATTCAATGGCGAGTCTCTTTTCCTAGGATTTTTGGTTTTAACATTAATATTAATAGGGGATATCAAGAACTGAAGCGCATGCCAAATCTCTCAAAGCAGTAAAATATAGAAATAGTATTTCTAGGTATAAAAGCATAACCCGATCTTTATTAGTCTTGATGGGCTTCTAAAATATGGGCTTGGGCCTTTATAGATAAAAATACCTAATGGCAACATTCACAAGCAATTTAGGTAGATCCTAGGGAAATAACTAAGCCATTATATGTGGTTAGGGTCCGGTGAAAAGTCAAGGTTCCCTTAGCAAGATGCCCTCCTTTAAGACTTGAGTCACAGGTCAAGGTAAAAAAAGCTCGACATCCTTTACAAACTCAAGAGAAGACTACCCCCCCCTTAAGGAATTGGGTTATAGACTCTAGTCAGATGAGCTCGGCAATCTCTCTTGAACCGAGTTAAGGCTAAAAGTGATGGTTAGCCAATTTACAATCCTATAAAGTTAGTGGAATCATGGAACCGTAAACCGACTCCATTAGTTAATAAGGACATGTAGAATGAATGAAAGAATAAAATAATAATTAATAAAATAATTCTTAAGAACACAAGTAGAATCAATATCTCTTATCCCCAGTGAAGTTGCCATTGTAGACAATGGGGTTTAGCGTGTGCCTAAGATTTTAGCAATCGCGACACTGTTTGAGCTTAGGGCTCTAGAGAACACACTAACCACTATCACAAAGACATGGCATGGAGATGAGGAGTCACCACCCAGGGTAATAACTGGGATAAATTGAAAAGGTGGTACTCGATTCCCTAAAAGAAAGCTAGCACCACAACTAAGAGATTCTGGATACGAAATACCAACTTCTTTTAGTCTCGTGTTTTTTTAGAATTACTTTATGAATTACTATATTATCCTCTATTTACATGCAATTTCATATAAACCCTTATTCTAGCAATTAACTCCAAGGCAAATTAGTCACGAAAATAAAAGTAAATAATGCATTCAATACAATCCCTAAGTTAGTCTAATTTACAATAATTTTAATTAAATGAGCTAAATCTACTTATTTTAATTTATAAGTGAGCTAAAGGGCTTGATTCCTTTTAATTTTATTTAAATGAACCTAAGTCTATTTATTTTAATTCTAAAAATGGGCCTACATTTACAAATTATGAAGTATTTAAATTAATGGGCCTAACTCTACATGTTTTAATAATGAAATGATCTTAAATCTAAAAATTATGAAAAAGACTTAAATTAAATGGGCTAAGTCTAATTAATTTTATTAAATTAGGTGGGCCTATGTCTAATTTACTAAATGGGTCAAAGTTATCTTTAATCTAAATCTAATTAATTATGGGCCTAAAATGCATTTTAATTAATTAAACCTAAAAACCTAAATTTATTTAAGTGGATTAGAATCTACTATGGGCTTAAGGCCTAAAAAACATAAAAATAAATAAAACAAACCCAAAAACAAGTACAACATATAAAATAATTAAATAACAGATCAAACAACCAATTAATTATTCCTTCTAAAATTCTATTTTTAATTAACATGCAATCCTAATTTAATCTACTTCCTCCAATGATTGTAATTAGTTATCCAATTGAAACCCCAATTTACTACCCAATTAATTAACATAGACATGCAATCATAGACATAATTCCATTATTCCCACTATTGGGGCTATTACAATGATTCATAGAAAATAATAACAAAAATAATTAAGACAACCCCAAAAGTATAAATAAAAACTCTAGAAACTATATTTTTACAAGGTCTTATCTATGGCATTCCATGGACTTCTTATGATTTTAGTCCTCCAAACATGATTATCATGTATTTTCCTCTATAATCACCACAAAAAGTACAAAAATTATGATTAGTGAATAAATTATGACAGTAATTTAAATAAAATTAAATCTCAATAAAATAAAAAAATGAAAGAAATAAATAAAGTAAAATACAATAAGGGGAAGATGATGCTTATTGATGATTTTAATGGAGTGCTCCTCAGATTTTGTAAAATCATCGTTCTTGATAGGTCTTTGAATCTTGTTCTTCCAAAAATCCTCCAAAGACCTTTAATTAATCAATTAAACAAAAGGGAATTTTTGTAGAGAATGCTTTTCCAAAAATAATTCACCAAGAAAAATAGTCAAGAATGCTTTTTTTTTTTAAGAAAAAATCAACTAAAAAGCCAAAAGACAATTTGGCATAGAGAAAAACATCAAAGTAAAATTGTGTATAAAAATATTGCTCCTTCCCATTGCTCTCTAATGTCCCCCCCCCCCCCCCCCCCCTTAAAGGAGCCAAAACATTTTATAATGGGAAACCCTCTAACCCTACGTATCCTATATGATTCTTAAAAGACTTATATTTCCTTTAAAATATTAGATAGATATCAAAAATAATTTTAAGAAAATTTTAGACCAATCAAGATTTAAGAAAATGTTATTTTTATTTTCTAAAAAATAAAAAAATTAGGCAGAATATGTTTAATTCAGATAGAAATTAGTGTACTTTTGGTCAGAATTACATAATTTTGACCATTTTTTAACTTTTAATTAAAAAAAGGTCCCTTAAAAAATTTAAGTTTTGCAATTAGGTCCTTAAAAAGCATTGCAATTTAGTCCATGAAAACCTTAAATTCCTTCTTTGGAAAATGCAATCAGACCTCTGAAGTTTCATAGTTTAAGTATTGAAGACTTATTCATGACATTTTCATCTTTAGAGTCCTTTGTTGCATCCATAATTCATCATTCTAAAATTGGATACTTACAGTTGCCCCCCTTTGTTATTGTTTGCTTAACAAATTACAACAAAGTAAATAAGCACACAATTTCTAAGTAGAAAGTTAGGATACTTACTTGTGCTCTATGAAGCTTTTGCTTATAAACTTGCTATACTTGAGTGTACAACATTGATTTATAAGGACATATCATACTTAGTCATATTATATTAACTATACTAAGTTATATAGTCTTGTGTGAGGGGGATACATTACACTTGGTCACACAATACTTGGACATATAATCTAAATGGAAGGATACACCACACTTGGTCGTATGATGTTGATTAAAATACATTGTACTCGGTCATACAATTTCGACTATACTCGGTTGTATAGTTTGATTTGAAATGACATATCACACTCGATCGTATGATGCTGATTATACTCGATCGTATAATCTTGATTTGAAAATACATTGTACTCGGTCGTACAATGCCGACTAAACTGGGACGTATAATCTTGTTTGAAAGGATACATCACACTCGGTCATATGATGCCGATTATAGTTAGTCGTATAATCTTGATTGAAAATACAATATTCTCGATTGTATAATGCTGACTGCACTTGGTCGTATAGTCTGATTTGAAAAGGTATATCATACTAGGTTGTATGATGCCAATTATACTCGGTCGTACAATGCCGACTATACTCGGACATATAATTTGATTTGAAAAGGTACATCATACTCAATTGTATGATGCTGATTATACTCAGTTGTATAATCTTGATTGAAAATACATTGTATTCGATCGTACAATGTTGACTACACTCAAACATGTAGTCTAGATTGAAAAGGTACATTATACTTGATCATATGTTACTGATTATACTTAGTCATATAATCTTGATTGAAAATACATTGTACTCGGTCGTACAATGCCGACTACACTCGGTCGTATACTATGATTTGAAAAGGTACATCATACTTGATCGTATAATCTTGATTGAAAATACATTGTACTTGGTTGTATAATGCTAACTACTCTCAGTCATATAGTTTGATTAGAAGGATACATCAGACCCAGTCGTATGATGTTGACTATACTACCAAAAAATTTAATAATTCATTCACTTATTAAATTAGGAAGCATTACAATTTAGGACTAAATTGCAAGGAAAAGAATGGACTTAAATGCAAACTGAAAGTTGAAGGATTAAAGTTAATATTTGCCACTTTAATATAAACATTTTCCTCTTTTACCAATTCATTTTCTCTTCTTCCTATCTTTCTTCTTTTTTCTTTTCTCTTCCTTTTCATTTTCTCTTGATTTTTAATTTTTCCCTTTTAATTATTCTTTGATTTGATGTCTGATTTTGAATTCGTATGATCCTATGGTTCACACATAATGTGGACTATATGGAAGCAACTCTAGATAATCAGATCCCATCACTTTGCATTTGCATTTTCCTTAAAATGATTTAGGACTCTGTGAAGGTGAAGATGTGTTTCCCTCATGTTATTTGCACCTCCATAGATGCTCTCAAGCTAGAGATAAGGTAAATTTCCTACCTTTGTCTTTAATTTTGCAATAAACATATTTATTTTAGTATGAAAAAATTTATATGTTCATGCATTCAATTATGAAACATTTGCTAGACAAATTAGATATAAGTTATGAAGAATTGACAATTTTGAACTAAAATTTACAGAATATGTTACAGGATTAACAAACATATGTTCAAATTTACTAAATTTCTCATTAGGATATTGAATTCTAGATCAGAATTCTCAGGTTTCCAATTAAATTTCTCAAATTTCTGATAAAAAATCTAGAAATTTGATTGGAATTCTGGATTTCTGATTGAAAATCCATAAATTTGATCAGAATTTTGGATTTTTAATCTAAAATCTAGTTTTTCGATTAGTTTGCTAATTTTTTTAAATGATAATGAAATAAAAATGACAATGTCAAAATAAAAGTTAGAGATTTAGGAAAAGAAAAGATAATCCTGTCATTTTCTGATTTTTTTAAAAACCACTAAAATTCTCGAGTTGCTTTCACTTGGCTCAAGAATTATTCCATGACTTGTCTGGTGAGGTAGTACAGTATATCTGGGCATCTGACTTTCAATGCTTCATTGCTTCTTTACTGACTGCTTGAGGTAGGTTAGACCATTACTCACTTTTTACTTTTATCGAGAGGTAGATGGACACCACTCACACTTTTCACACATGGGTGGGTGAGCAGACTATTTCTCCTATGAGCTTCTATGCTATTACTGGGATTGCATTCGGAGGTGCCCTAGTTCCCTTTGATATCCATTGCTGCACTCTCTTAGGGGATGCTAGGAGCCTCTGTGTTTATGATTTTCTCGGGTTTGTTCGAATATGGAAGAATTAGAAGAACGTGCTTCATTCTTCTCTCGTTCAGGATTTCAGGAGACTACCTACCATTATACCCTGTCAGATTCTTTAGAATGTGAGATGCTTCGTATTAATATTTTTTGGCACTACTTTCTTTTGTGAGATTGGTCATGAGGTTAACATCACTCTTCTTGGTCCCCTTCAGGATCTTGCTAGGGTTTTTACTTTAGATTGGGGGTCTACAGTGCTTGCTTATCTCTACTACAGACTGGATACTATTTGTAGAAGCACTGTGACGATGTGTAGTTTTTGGCATGTCTTGCACGTATGTCTCTTATCTTTTTTAACTTTGCCAATTTTCATATTTTCTTCCTTATTTCTTTTATTTTCTTTCTTTCAAATCTAGGGCACAGAGATTGGAGTGATCCAAGGTTTTAGAGCCATTAGCTTTGATAGGAGTCTTCCCCTGATACAGAGGTGGGGTTCCTCTAATCTTTCTAGCATTAAGCATGACTTGTAGACTTATCGGGATCAACTGAACTCTTTATAGTGGGACCTGGTAGGACAAATTTAATTTTTTAGTACTTCATTAATTGCAAAAAGTTCAAAAAACTTAAATAAATGAGTTTACAGGTTAAATCAAATTGGCTGGCTGGTGCTGAAGACATTCTATGATATGATTTCATCTATGAGAGTTCTGCTCCCTGGTTTTGACTGCCAGATGTGGTATCTTGGTGAGTGTGTTTATCATTGGCATATGGGACTTTCTAAGAGGCATGTTCTTTTTTTTTATTCCATCCTTAGTTTTATGGAGTAGCAACATGATTGGTCCCAAGCTTAGAGCAGCTCTTAAGGGATATGATGCTTCAACTTTGCCTGAGCGTTCTCATCATCATCGAGAGTATATTCGGGAGAATCTCCTAGAGTAGGTCCCTATAGACCTAGCTGAGGTATGCTTTCTATCATTACTTTACTTTAGCTCTTTCATTCTTAAATATGACATTCACTTTTTACATAGGTTGAAGAAGTCCCTAATGTTGCTATAAAGGAGACTGAGGATAATGACACCGAGGAGACTGAGCAAAAGGTTAAGCCCATTCATCATAGTGAGGTTGCTTATGATGATTCTTCCTTGGGTACTATTTTAGGCGATGTTCCCCCATTTGATAGGTCTATTTATTGTTGGGCGCCTATGATACAGACTCCTATTGAGTGACACATGTACTTTGATGCAGCTCAGATTCCTAGCTTCTCTCCTTTTAATGCTTCACATATAAGTGTGATTTGCATTTCCAACCCTGCACAAACTAGCACTTATTATTGAATTAGTAAACTTCATTTTACATGTCCCTAGGACACAGGCAGAGTATCTGTATAAACTTGCCTCTTCTCAAAGATTGTTTACTAGAAAGATTACATATACTTGGAGGGTTAGTATTTACAATAAATATGCAAATGTATGCATGTTAAGTATGATATGCTTGATTTTGACTATTCTAAATGCAACAGAGTTATGTCAGGGATTTAGAGCGTGAGAATGAGAGGCTTTGACAATTGCTTGCTAGCCTTGGTTTTGATAGTCTTGATGTTGGGATTTCTATGCCCCTAGATCAGAGCGACAATTTAGCTAGAGGATGGAGCCCTTGGCTAGACACTAGAGTTCAGAATTACTGATTTTCTTTAGGACTTGTATTAGCATGACTACTTTGGATGCTTTAGAACTGTTTCTTTTTTGAATGGATCATGGAATTTTATTTTGGATCGAGCCTTTAAATAATTATTTTTTATTTTATTTTATTTATTTTTTTGCTCACCGAAAATGTTGGAAACTTGACCAACATCCTAGATTTTTGATAAAAAATTTGGAATTCCGATCAGAATTCTATATTTTCAATCGTATTTCTAGAATTTCAATTGAAATTTTGAATTTTTAATTAGAACGTTGACTATTTTTCTATATATTTTCTTGTTTTGACACGAGTTTGGTCCAAAACGACTGAGATAAATCCTAATCCTATCCATCTTTTAAAAACATAATAGAAAAAATCCTAATCCCATCCATACCATCTTTTAAGCCTATTTAGGAGTCACATATGAGACTATCCTGCATCTTTCTCTTTGTTCCTTTTCATCTTGACACAAGCTACTTTTAGTTTGCTGAAGAAATTTCTTAAGACCGTGAACAGATACAATTGGAATAAAGTGTTGCCATTCTATGCCAAATCTCTGAAGTCCCTCTAACACCTAAAAATAGACGATAATTTCTTACACGTTGTTGCCACATTTTGGGATGCTAAGGATCATGTATTTAGATTCAACAGACAAGAACTATATCCACTGATTGAGGAATTTGCTGCTATTCTTGGATGTTCACTAGATTTAACTGCTACAATTTCTCTCCTTGATCTTGCAATGGAATTTCCCAATAGACTAGTAGCATTTTTTAATATGCTCTTAGATGTCATCTACATGCATGCACACAATATTGGGACTATTAGTCTTTCTTCTTTAGTTACTACTTGTGGGACTAGGGACAAGAATAGTGCTGCTTGGATCAGAACTATCACCTTTTGCTTGTATGCTCAATTTTTGCTAGTGTCTTCTCATGGAGATGCTGGTGTAAGGATTATCAATATCCTTGAATAAGTAGAAACTGTAGCTA
The DNA here is from genome assembly GCA_947683625.1 of Mallotus nudiflorus. Lineage (NCBI taxonomy): Eukaryota > Viridiplantae > Streptophyta > Magnoliopsida > Malpighiales > Euphorbiaceae > Mallotus > Mallotus nudiflorus. The sequence goes on along the minus strand of CANTUR010000260.1, from coordinate 1,428,537 downwards.
ATCCTGTGCCTATCATACTTGCTAAAACTATCATCGGGTTAGATGATTTCAAGGTTCAGAATTAGCTCTTAGGCAGTTTGCTTCTCCTTTAGGTGTGTAACCTTTTTTTTTTTTACCTAAGTTGCCCTTTCAAATTTTTAACTTAGTTTTTTTCAGATTTGGTTACAGTGGAAGTTAAGTCTGCTTAATGCTCCCCCTAATTCTTTAGTTTATAAACCTCATCGTTTACAGTCATATCCTTTGAAGATAAGGGACAAGCATGCTATAAATTATTGGATTGATTGGATGAAAGGCATTGTCGATACTGAAATTACTTAGATTTGTCCTTGGTGGAGATTGAAATTCATGACCATCAACCTGTATGACTACTGTGTCCCTATTCCTGGATGGCACTTTTTGACCTTTCTTTCTCCCTCACGTCTTTGCCGCTAGTATAGTCGCCCCCAATTCATTATTGCTGTTACAACTAACTTTAAAGGCTTTCCTTTGAGACAGACCTTTCTAGAAAAAAAGCCAAAAGACAATTAGGTGTACAGAAAAATATCAAAGTAAAATTATGCATAAAAGTACTACTTCTTCCTACTGCTCTCTGATGTTCCCCCTTTAAATGAGCCAAACCATCTCCTTTTATAATGGAAAGCCCTCTAACCCTATCCTACGTGATTCTTGAAAAACTTTGATTTCCTTAAAAATATTAGATAGATATCAAAAATAATTTTAAGAAAATTTCAGACCAATCAGGATTCGAGAAAATGATATTTTTATTTTCTGAAAAATAAAAAATAGGCGGAATAGGTTTAATTTCAACCAAAATTGTGTAATTCTGACTGAAATTACGTAATTCCAATCAAAATTACACAATTTTGATTGGAATTATTGTAATTCCTATTAGAATTATATAATTTTGATAGAAATTATAGAATTTTGACCCTTTTTAACTTTTAATTGCAAAAAGGTCCTTTAAAGAATTTAAGTTTTTCAATTAGGTCCTTAAAAAGCATTACAATTTAGTCCATGAAAACATTAAATTCCTTCTTTGAAAAATGCAATTAGACCTCTGAAGTTTCAAAGTTCTAGTATTGAAAACCTATTTGTGATATTTTCGTCATTAGAGTCCTTTATTGCATCCATAATTCATCATCCTGATTGGGTGCTTACACACCTTGCTCTATTTTGGTTCGAATTGCCTCTTTTCCTTAGAAAATCAAATAAAAATATAAAAGTTATATTTACACTAGATTAACCTAACTAAACACAATCTAATAGTAAAAACATAAATGCAAGCACTAAGAAAAAAACACTAAAATTCTAGTACAATCTACCCTCAAAAGTCTTGAACTTACAATCAACATGTTATTTCTAGCCATATGTGGGTGTTATCTTATAAAAAAAAAAAATCTATATATTATCTTCTTTTTTGTAGGTATACACCATAAATGATTTTAAACATGTCTTATATTTAACTACATTTTTTTTATCAATTTGGAACATGATTTTATATTCATCTATGTCTCTTTCCACTGCTTATGCATTTACATTTATGCTACTATTTGATTTTTACTTCTTAACAAATAAGATATGTATTATTATTAATATTTTTGAAACTTTTTTATTTGTTGTTGACAATGTGTTTTAGATTGACGTACTTTAGAATTAATTTAAATATTTTTCATGGAGATAATTGAGTGACATATTATCTTAATGTGCCTTTAGATACATAAAATTTGTTATGGGCATGAAGGACGTTATAAAAACCGGTTGAAACTTAACTTCAACAATCAAAGCTACAAGTCAAGAGCTACAAAGGGGAGAGGACTTGTAAAGTATGGGCCTCTTAAGAGTAGCTATTATAGTTGCCAAATCGAGAATCAAATTAAGAATCAAAATCTTCAGTTTGTGAATCAAGAATCAAATCGAGTCGTAATATTCAGTTCATACTAATAATATTAATACAAAAATATATTTCATATAAAAAGGATATTTCATGTAAAGTGTTGTTCAATTTTAATATATATTTCTTAATACTACTCATTATTAAAATTTTTTAACAATTGTTTAGTGTGTACCCAAGTGTTCAGCAACCACAACACTATATGGGTTAAGGTCTACTTAGAAAATACAATTAATGATTAAGCCCGAATCTGAGATGGAATCGCTACCTGGGTGAAATTTGGGATATACTTTTACAGCAACTGAATCTCACGGAAGGCTCCAGAAGCCATCCTTAGAGATTGGACTCAAAAATTGGATGCGGGCTTTTAGAATGTCCACCCAACCTTACAGTTGGTCTTCGTTTATATTTTGTGTTTTATTACTTTTAATTGTTAAATTAATTCCTTCTTAACATGCAAAATGACAGTTTCCTTCAATCAATTTCCATATTTTACAATTAAGTCCGAGCTTACAACTAATTCCACTTTCATGCATTTTAATGCAATTCACAACATTTGCAATATCATCCACTCCTAATAAAATAAATGAACTCATTCACAAATAAAAACATATATATATATATATAATATATATATATATATATATATATATATATATATATATATATATGAAAATTTAATCTAACTAAATTAACACTATTTGATTATTAAATCCTAAAAAAAGAAATAAACTAGTCCACTAATAAAAACCTACAAAAAATTAAAGAGATTAGTACCATGATATAAAAGATGAATTAAATACCAAAGAAAAAAAGAAGTGTTGACAAATTAAACTAACTTTTATTAACAAATTTTACCAATTATATTTTCCATTAAAGTTCTAAATTAAATTTATTAAAATTAATTGTGGACACTAAAATATCAATCCTAAAATATAAAAATAATTAAAATATTTACAATACTAAATAACCTAAATTTACTAAATTAACTAAGAGACAAATTATGATTTAGTCTATGTCCCTAATTAACCTAATCACCATTAATTATAGTAAACTAAAATAGAAATAAATAAAATATTGCACCTAAACAAATAAATAAAATTTAAATTTAAATTTATAACCAAAAATAATAATAACATAAAGCAATAGAAAAAAATTAATCTCAATAAAAGTAATATAGAACAAAATGTAGAATATAAATTATACAAAATATAGGAATCGATAAACAATCAAATAAAAAAAGCTAAAAGGCAACAATAACCAAACCAATAAAAAGCTAAAATACATAACTTAAATTAAATAAAAATAATGTAATACAATTACATAAACTAAATAAAAAATAAGTATAAATAAAAAAATATAAATAGGATATTGTGAAAACAAAACACATAAAATAAATTAAAAAAATAGTAAAAAGATCAATGGGAAGTTGGCAACATCGTTGCAAAGTAAGCAAATAAATATAACAAAAAGGTTTAGGTTGGCCTTGTTACCGATTAAAAAAAAAAAAGGAAAAAATCAAAACAAAGAAACGAAGTAAGGAGGGGCAAAGGTGCTAATACCAAAAATAAGAAGAAAGAAAAAAGAGTAAGTTTTGGGTCGCCAATAGAAAAAAAACAAAAGAATACTGTTGTTCAATTTTGTTAAATGATGATGATGATGATAATAATAATAATAATAATTAAAAAAAAGGATTTGCCCACAAATTCTCATCACCTAACAGAGGAAGTCCCCTTGAAAATGGCCCTTATCAACTGTGTGCTATTAATAATTTTTTAATATTAATAACTCTTTTGTTTCTAAAAGAAACAAAAGATTTAGAAACAAAAGAGTCAATAAAAGAATTCCCATAAAATTGTTTGAAATCCTATTTTCAATTCTCCTTTTCTTATTAAAAAAACTATCTTTTTTGGCTCCTTCCTTTCTACTCTCCTGCCTATTTGCTTTTCTTTTCTAGAGATTTACTTTACTAACTCTCCATTTTCTCTTTTTCTTTTCTTTTTTTTCTCTATAGACCTCCCTTTCCCATTCTCTCTCTCTCTCTCTCTCTTTAATTTTCTTTTTAAAACTCCCTTCCTATATTTTTCCTTTTTCCTCTCCTTTACTTCCCATATTCTCTCAACCTCCCCTAAAAAAATCTTTCACACTCTCCATACTGTCATAATTTTAAAAAACCTTCTTTTTCTTTTTTCGTTTTTTGGGGCTAAAAGTCCATTTGAGAGGAAATTAGGTTTGCATTTTTTTGGGCCGTTACTTTTGTGGGCTCATGATTTAGGCTTTTCATCATCAGACTTTTCTGGTTTTGGGTGGACTAAGACTAGGTGCTAACAGTTTTCCCTTTGCTTTTTCAAAAATCAACATGCAAACGGTAAAATAAGATTTATGAAAAAGTATATATGCAAACAATCAAAAGGATATAAATTTTTGGAGCCCAATGTCCAAGAAAAAAATTATATGTCTGTCTCTGCACTGCCAACCTTAGGATACACCTTAGTGGTAAAATTCTGATTCTTCGATTATGAAACTCTGTATTATGCATTGTTAACCTTGGGATACTCTCGAAAGGTGAAATTTTGATACTTTGATCAACAACATTTGTCTTTTGCACCATCATCTTCAATGTACTGTCTAAAAGGTGGAATCTGATACTTTGACCAACAAATTTTGTTACCACTTTCTTCAAGTAAAATTTGAAAGGTGAAATTTGATATTTTGACTAGTAAATTCTGTCTTCTCCACCATCATCCTCAAAGTACAATCTGAAAGGTGAAATTCGGATTCCTTGATCGGTAAGTTCTTTCTTCATTCATCTGAATGTATCAATCAGGAGATTTAAGACCATTTTGTTTATCACCTCAAGGTGTAACTTGAGAGGTCCAAAAAGGGATTTTAATCAAATGAGTTCATATTGTTAGCCTTAAAAAATGTCATATAAAATAAAGCCTTACAACCAATTTTGGCGTTAGGTAAGGTTAATTGAAGTGGGCTATGTAGCCTTTAAGGCTTTAAGTGAAGTCCATTAAACATGTGTCATATAGCCTCTAGGGCATTAGGCTAGGTTAACTAAACATGAGCCATATAGCTTATGGAGCATCAAATAGGCCGCTAAAAAATTGCACCATATAGCCTTTAGGGCTTTAGGCGAGGTCACTAAAAATGCACCATATACCCTCTAGGGCGTTAGGGGAGGTCAAATACAATGCCTTGGGGATTTAGGTGAGGTCCACTAAATATGGTGCTGTGTAACCTTTGGAGATGTTAAGTGAAGTTAACTATAATATATTGTATAGCCTCTAAGGCATTAGGCGAGTTCAACAAAATGTGCATCGTATAGCCTCTACGACATTAGATAAGGTCCACTAAAGTGCATTGTGTAGCCTCTAGAGGCATTAAGCAAGGTTAAGTAAACATGTATTATATAGGTTATGAGGCATGAGACAAGGTTAATTAAAAGGTGTCATATAGCCTTTAGAGCGTTAGACAGGGTGAACTAAAAAGTGTCATATAGCCTATGAGGCATTAGAAAAATGTAATTAAAATTTGCTATATAGTCTTTGAGGCATCAAGTAAGGTATTTTTTGGTCTACATCCTATGTACTAAAGCTAGCTCACTCTTAGAAATATATACTCATAAAAAGTTCAAAACTAGTGTATGCATGATTGTTATCTTCGAAAGCTTACAAGCTCATATAGTGTATGCAATATTTATGGAAAATTATGCATTGTTCTAATGCACATATATATGTGATTTGAAAATAATTTTTTTGCAAAACAATTTTAAGTATGCATGAGGTAATAGTTAGAAAATAAGCAATCTAGAATGATTTTGTATGCATAAACTAGCTAAGTACCTTTTCTATTTGTAGCTAATTTTTAGGAATTAGCCTCATTCTATCAAAGAATTTGAGTTCAAAATTGAGTCTATCAGACACTACCATTGAGATTGGTTTATCCAAATGGAACAAAAATTAAGACCCGCTCATAATTAAATTGGGATGATGAAAACAATAAGTGCCCATTGCTTGGTCACCTTTTAAGAATGCTTCATTGTCACATGATGGCTATGTTTGATTTTTAATATGGATACTCTGTTTAATAATTTTAAGAATTCTTAAATTTCCCCCCAGTTTAAGAATTTATCGAAAGACTATATGACTCTTGAGGCTCAATATCTTATAAAAAGAGGTCATATGATCTTAAAAATTGCCCCTCAATTAAGGAATTGATAGACCATGTCACTCTTGCACCACGAAATAGAATCTTATGATCTCCCAAAATTCTTTTCTCAGAATGAAAGTGTAACCACTTTTATTTTATATTCCCTCTTTTGCCTAGATCACTCCTTTCTGGGAGTTTTTGAACTTAGCTAGGTCTTTAACTTTTCTTTTTTTATTTTCCTCTTTTGCCTAGGTCACCTCTTTTTTTTAGGAGTTTTCAACCTAGCTTGATGATTATAAATTTATATGATGATTAACTATTTTTTTGTTATGCTTGATGTTTATATTGCCACTTCGGTTATCAATCACTTGATGCTCTTGCTACTGTATGTGACTTGTGTTACTAATTGTCATAAAATCAATGATCATCTTATGTGTACTTTGATAATTCATGTCTATGTCTGATACTTCGTGGACAAATACCATGCCAATCATACCCATTTTACAAGATTACTCATTTGTTATAATTAGGCAGGCTACATTACGTTTGTTGTTAATAAGGTTTTTGTGAATTTTCTAATAAACTATTTTTTAGCTCATAGTAAGTGGAAATTTTATTTCAAAATTTTGAGTTTGGCATCATTTGAATTATGAGGACTTTTGAAGGGTCACACTGGATTAACTTTTTCAAATGTGGGTGCCATAAACAAAGATTTTTCTTTCTTCTTTTTCTTTCTCATCATTCTTCTTTTTTTTTTTCACTTTTTTTCCTCCTCTTTATTGGTGAATATGGTGAATTCATTTTATGAAAAGCTGAGGTTGAAAGTTCCTAAAAAGAAGTTAGAAGTCAATTATGACATTTGGCCTTCTCATTTGAATTGTTTTCTTTTTTCTTTTGAATCTCTTTCTTATTCAGGCATAAGATAACTTGTATAATCATAATAAATTTATAATCATACAAATTAGGCAATCAAACATCTATTAACACTAAAGAATAAATGTTGTAGTAAAATATTGTTATAAATTATTATGGCTTCAAAAGAAAATAATTATTCACAAGTGTTCAAATTCAAGTCAATTTCAATTTATACTTTGAAATGGTATAGCTCTTTAAAGTTCCTTATGGCCATGTTCTTCACTTTGTTATTTATAGGTGGAATGCTGACTTTTATGGCTATCATTAACTAGTTTATGCTTCACTTAGGCCAACTTTCCTCTCCACCTAGTTAGAAAGCTTATGAAGGACTCATTTGATATTTATTTTGTATTTTGTAACTCTTGAAGAGAGACTTCAAATTATGGATTCAGCCCATATTACTTGATGAAGGCTAAACATAGCTCCTTATAATATTTTTTAACATATGCATTTAAAGTGTAGTATCACTTGACAGTAGCTCCTTCTAATGATAATGGAAATTATTTGACAATCTAAGCTTTAAATAACCCAATAGCCTTGATATAGGTGACACTCATCAATGCTAAAGTATTTCTTTATATTTTAGGATTTATATTTTGGGGCTAATGGTTCTTCCTCCTTCATATTCAAGTCCACATTAGTAAAGTCAGGATTGAGCCCATGTTGTTTTATTGCAGTTTGTAGTTAATTCATTTACCTTTTCATGTCTTCAATCCATTCTAACTCAGTAGGATTTGCTGGTGCCTTTAATTTTTCTTTTAGTGGCTCACTAGGAATTGTTATAGTTTTAGAGTCTTCGTTATCGATGGGTATCTTCCCCATTTCTATAGCAACCATTTCTTTGATCATTTATCGCATGTCATCCCTAATTTCTTTTAAAAATTCTTATTTGAAAGATTAAACATAAAAATTAGAGGTTTTTAATATTTTGTTTTATTGTGAAGTGGTCTTAATTATTTGATTAAATCCTTGATATTGGTAGGCTAAATCTACCTTTAATATGCTTCAAACAAGAAGAGGCTTATGGTGAAGAAAAATATTTTTTTGAAAATTACAATGAATGTCATGTATGCATAAAATGCAAAAATATTTACAATTAGTTATTTACAAACACAAGCATATAACATAACAACATAAGATGTTATTAGGTCACTACATAAGATGAGTCTTGGGTGAAAGGCTCAATCTCCTATAGTGATATACCTCCATTATGTCTCCCCACTTAAAGGTCTATATGACATAGGATTAGTACATACTATGAATGACAATAACCATATACCCCACCACTAGGTTTGAGTGAAACATAGACAGTAAGGCAATGACTATCATTGAGTTATTTGAGACTGAGTGCACATTGTATGAAAAGGCATTGTGAATTGAAAAGAAATAATAAAATAATTAAAAATGATAAAACATAAAACACTATAATTAATTTCTTTATCCACAGTGGAGTCCCCACTATAGGTGGTAGGGTTTAGTGTGCCCTAAGTGTTCGACAACCATGACACTATATGGGCTTAGGGCCTACTAAAGAGATACAATTAAGGCTTAAAGGCCAAATTAAAGATGGAGTTGCCACTCAAGTAAAATCTGGGACACTTTTACAGCAACTAAATCCCATGGAGGGCCTCAACAGCCGTCCTCAAAGATTGGATTTGAAAAATGAGTATAAGCCTTTGGAATGCCCACCCAACCTTGGTTGGCCTCTATTTATGTTTTGTTTTTTGTTACTTTTAATTATTAAATTATTTCCTTATTAACATGTAAAATGGAAGCTTCCTTCAAACAATTTCCATATTTTACAATTAAGTCTAAGTTTGCAATTAATCCTATTTTCATGCATTTTAATATGATTCACAACATTTGCAATATCATCCACTCTTAATAAAATAAATTACTAAACACATACACATATATATGCGCATGTAAAGAAAGGTAGGAGGAGAAACAAATTATAAGCCTTTCACACAAGTAATAAAAATAAATAAAAGTAATTGCACTTACAAAAAAAGGAGGGAGGAGAAATGATTACAATCCTTATTCACACATAAATATATATTATTGACTATTTGTATAATCAAACTCCTAATTTTGGACTTAGATAAAAAATTTTGAGACTAATGATTTCAACTAAGTATTTATAAAATAATATACCAAAAATATACATTTTTTATATATAGTTATTTTTGGGCTAATTCAATATTTAAGATTGTAGGAGGCTTTTTGACATCCTTAGAGCTCTATAATGAGAAAATAACCTTCTTCACTTTTGAAATAGACATCTTAAGCTTTTTGAATTTAGTGTACTTTTCAAAATTTGAGCCCATTTGGGTATGTAAATCTTGAGCTGAAGTTAGCATATGCAGCTTTCATTTTAGGTTGCACAACTTTTAGTATTTTGGAAATATCTTGAGCTACAGAGGTTCAATTGAGGTGATTCAAAGTGTTACGGAAAGATAATATCATTATCTATAACTTTTATAAAGAAAGTTTAGGCTCGTCTTTAGTCATGCTCATGAGCATCTCATGAGGCAGTCACGAGCTGACCTTTAATAGTGCCTCAGGAGATCATTTTTACCAAAATGACCAGTGCTCCTCATGAGCGCTCATCAAGATTATAAGGAGCTGAGATCAGCTCATGAGGACACCTTTTACTATATTCAATAGAATTTTTGAATGCAACAGGCCTCAAACTAGTGCTCACTAGGTAGAATAACTTCCTCACGATTATGAGCATCACTTTAGCTGCAAAAGTCAAAGATTGATTCAAAAATACATTATAGACATTGGAGACTTGTTTGATACATCCAAAGACCATATTTTTGAGTTTTTCACTACATAAACACTCCATAGAGTTCAATTGAAAGGATAAGAAACTTGTTTATCATTTAATCATTCTTAAGCATTCAATTAAGCTCTCAAATTAGCTCTTAAACAATCTTTGTATTTATGTAACTCTTGTAAGAGTTGGTGAGTGTTAGAATAAATATTCATTTTCTTTTATTTTTTAGGATTAAGAAAATGGGAAGTGAAATTCTATTAAAAGAGGAATTGATTTAAGTGTTGTTCATTGAAACACTTGAGATTTGGTTTTTGAGTGAGCCTTGAAAACTTAAGTTGTGAGGTTGTAAGAGTGAGCCAAAAAAATCTTAAGATTATGGGTGACTGAAAATCTTAACTTGAGAATAAGTTAGATGGAGACGTAATATTGTTGTTGAATCTAAACTCCTTAAATCATTGTGTTCTTCATTCTTCCTTCTCAACATTCATTCAATTCTTGTTTAATTCCTTAAAATTTTTTATTTTACTAGAACCCTCTTTAGCCTTATTCATCCCCCTCTAAGGCTCTTTCATTTGGTATTAGAGCTTGGATTTTAGGAAGTTAATTATTAGAATACAAGATCATGGAGAGTGAACTTTAATTTTTTTCTTCACTTAGACCATTCTTTGATGGCAGTGACCATCCTTATTGAAAGTTCAAAATGGAGCTATACCTTGATTTTGATTCCTTCAATCTTTGGGATATTGTCCTAAAAGGTTGGGAAGCACCTACAACTACTATTGATGGTGTGGTAACTATTATTACAAAAAGCCAATGGAATTATGAATAAAATGAGGAAAATCGTAAAAACAAAAAGGCTATGATCACTCTAGTCTCTTTTATAATAAGAAAATAAGGAGAAAAGCTTTAACATTGCATGCCATCCAAGGAAATGTGGGAGACCTTGGAAAATCATTATGAAGCAACATACAAGTTAGGAGTAAGAATGTTTAACTTCACATGTATGACTATAAAATCTTCAAGATGAAGCCTGGAGATGAAAAATTGACTTAATGCTCTTCTCAAAACATTAAGAAACTTAGTAAACATTTCACTAAGGAAGAGGTAAATAACAAGATTCTAAGAATCCTACTTAAGAAGGATTGGGAATCTCGAGTTACTTCAATTAAGGAAGCTCAAGATCTTTTAACCCTTTCAATCGATGTACTTATTGGAAAGCTCCTAACATATGAGCTTATAATTAAGCAAACACGTGAAGATCAAGAAGGAAAGGAAGAAAAGAAAAAGAGCATAGCACTAAAAGCTCTTTAAGAAGATATTAAATAAGAAAGCATTAAAGATTCTGGTAATAAAGATGGTGATCTTGCCATGCTCACTAGGAACTTGAAGAAGGTTTTGAGAAAGAAAAATTTCTAAAGAATAAGAGACTTTAACATGAAGTATGAAGCGAAATTTAAGAAGAAAACTAAATAAGTTACTTGCTATGAATGCAAGAAACTAGGTCATATTTAAAGTGAGTGCCCCAAACTCAAATTCAAGCATAAAGGAGCAAAGAAGAAAAGAAAGTCCTTTAAAGCTACTTGGGATGATTCTTCCAAAACCAAAGACAAAGAGGAACCATAAAAAGTGGCTAATCTTTGCTTCATGGCTCTTAAAGATGAAAAAGAGGTACCATCTACTTCTAACTCTTCTTATGATGAATATTGCACATATGATGAATATAATGATGATTATGATGTTGAGAGCTCTATTGTGAGAAAACTCTTACTTAAATGCAAAAGCCTACTTTCTAAGAAGAAACATTATAAGCATAAGTTAACTAGCTTAAACAAGGAATTTAAAAATTTAAAGATTGAGTTTTCTAAGCTTGTCAAGTCAAATAGGAAACTTACTTGTGATTTAAAATCTTCAAATTCCTTTGAAGAGCAACTTAAGAAAGTAAGTGATGAAAATTATAAACTTTCTAGTAAGGTAGTTGAGCTAAAAAATTTCATATCCAAATTCCAAAGAGGAAAAAAAAGTTTAGATAATTTACTTGACTCTCAAAAATTTCATGGAAATACTCATAGAATTGGATATGCTAATAGAATGTCCTAATCTTCATCATCATCACACATTAATTTTGTTAAAGCCTCACATGATTCCACTCCTTTTACCTCTAAACCAATTGAGAATCAAGCTTTCAGAACTAATAAGTCTCATGTGTCAAAAATTAAAGGAAAGGCTCATAAAACTCAATCCTATATGACATAAAGAGGTAAGTCTCGTTCTCGAAAAGCACAACCTAAACATGCTTACATGTACACTAAAAACAACACTCATAAGCATCTTACACAACAATGCACCTAAACATATTGCACAAACCTATTAAAATACAAATTGTCATTGTCAATGTATGTCTCAAACTTTGACTCTAAATAATTTTAGAAGGCATACACCACCTAAACACAAAGGCATGTTTCACATACTAGGAAAACATATCATCCTAAGAGAAATAAAATTAAAAATGTTGTATGTTCATATTGAATGATCAAAGGAGACATTAATAATGTGTGCTTGGTATTAAAAGCATTATATGGATTAAAACAAGCTCCAAGAGCTTGGTATGAAAGATTGAATAACTTTTTACCAGAGAAAGGTTTCTCTAAATGAAAGGTTGAGACAACTCTTTTTATAAAGAAATCCAAACATGATTTATTAATTGTGTAAATATATGTTGATGATATTATTTTTGGTGTTACTAATAATTGCTTGTGTGAGGAATTTTCTAAGCTAATGCAAGGAGAATTCGAGATGAGCATAATGGGAGAACTAAAATTCTTTCTTAGATTACAAATCAAGCAATGCAAAGATGGGATTTTCATCAATCAAACCAAATATGCAAGAGACATTCTCAAAAATTTTATCATGGATGGAGCTAAGACAAGCAAAACTCCAATGAGCACCATAACCAAACTCAACAAGGATGAGAATGGAAAATCAATTGATGAAAAGCAATTTAAAGGTATGATCAGTCCCTTCTTTATTTAGCTACTAGTCTCATTTGAAAATTATCAAAATAATTTTCAAATATCTTTATGGTACAATGCATTTAGGACTTTGGTATCCTAAGAATTCTTACTTTGACTTGATTAGTTGTTCTGATGTGGACTTTGCCAGTAGTTTACTAGATAAAAAAACCACTTATGAAATTGGTCAAATTTTAGGTAATTACTTACTTCTTGGTTTAGCAAGAAATAAGTTTCGATTGCCTTATCCACTATTGAAGCTGAACATATTAAATTAAGTCTTTGTTGTTCACAAGTTTTATAGCAAAAACATCAATTGTTGGACTATGGTATAAAACTTGATCACATTCCAATCAAATGAGATAATACAAGTGCTATTAACATTAGCAAGAATCCTATTCAACATTCTAGAACTAAGCATATAGACATTAGACATCATTTCCTATGTGATCATGTTCAAATTGGTGATATCTCACATGAATTTGTTGATATAAATAATCAACTTGTAGATATCTTCACCAAAACTCTTAATGAAGAGAGATTAAATTTCATTAAACATGAACTTCGCTTGAGTAATGGTTCTAGTTTGTCTTGATTTTATGCTTAATTGATGGTTGGACAATTTTTAGGTGAAATCATGTTATGCGTATTGATTAATTTGATTATTAAATGTTTTGATTATGATCTTAACATTTTTATAAAAAAAAATTTTATTGTCATGCATTTATATATGTTTAAATATGCATTATAATTTTTTTTTTAAAAATTCCTCCTACTCTTTATCAAGAGTAGCTTCTTTTTGTATGTTTTTATTAATTTTGTCATTAGTTTCTATTTGGTTTACTTTCAGTATATTTTTCATATCTAATCATTGAGCTATTTTTTTTTTATTTTTATAGTTATTTAATGACAGTTTACGTTTGATTTATTTTCTAGATATATGCCATGAACTGTTAATTTTATGCCTTGTTATGTTTCACTTTAATTTATAATTATTATTTTAATATCATTATAAATCTATACTTTTCACTAATGCTTTTTTATTTTCTTTTAAATTTCCTTTTGCATTTTGATAGGGGGAGAAATAATTAAGTTTGCATGTGTATTTAGTTAGTTTCTTTTAATGGAGAAAATTCTTTCTACCAAAGATGTGTTTATGTTAGTGACATCACTATATAAGAGTGTCTCCTTCATATCAATTTTTTTAATCCAAATCTTATTCTATTTTACTATTTTTCATAGGGGGAGAAAAATGTTTAAATTTTTTTCTATAATTTTGTTTATGCATGCATGCATAGTAACAATGTAAGTATGGCTAGTTTTGTCATTGTGATAAAAAACCTTGTTTTGCTTACTATATTTATATGTGACATAACTTTTATAAAGATTTGGAGTATCTTTGTTTTCATTGTTTTGGTTTGTGATCTTTTATTTCCTTTAGAATTTTTGGTTTCTTTAGGTTCATTTTCCTTTATATCTCGCTCATTTCTTTTGTTAACAAATTTTACCAATTATATTTTTCCTTAAGGTCCTAAATTAAATTTATTAGAATTACTTCTGGACACTAGATAAATAATTATAATATAATAGAAATAATAGAAGTTACAATGGCTATCATGTATATCTTTAGCTAAAGAAGAAAGTTAAATATAAAAGTCAATACTATAAATATATTACTAGTTTTTTCTTTTACCTATAAAAACTGAAACAAATAGCTAGTGTGAAAGAAAAAAGTAAAAAAAGAGAGAATAAAACCTAAATCAATGTTGCTACTCTTCCAAACTAAAAGAATTATAAAAGAATTTATGTAGTTGATTATATTTGCTAGCCTTGTTAAGTTCAGGAAACACTTAAGGAACATTAGGTTTGTGTTTTTATTTTAGGATTTTTAACTTTTAAGTGTTTTTAATTGAAAAATCATGACTTTTTCCATTTTCTAATTGTATTTTAAATAATATTTATTTTATTAATAGATGAAAATTGTAGATTCATATTGATTATTATGATTCACATTCACTATCAACTCATACGATTTAGCATCAATTCTTATAATTTTCTAATTCATCTATAGATTCACATCAAATTTGGGGTGAACCAACTCGAATCGTAAGATTCTAACAATAGTGGCAGCAATTGTATTATTTTAGGATAGTTTATATTGATTTTATATTTTTTTTATTTGAATTTAAACTCATGAGAATTTATTATATTAATGAAATAATATTATTAATATTTAATTGCTTCATATTATTTTAACGCTAGTGTTGAGATGGTAAAAGAAAAAATATCACTAAGTAAGTAAATAATAAATAAAAGTACAAGAAAATAAAATATAATTATTTGTAATGAATTAAAAGGTGTCTTTAAAGCATATTAGGGATGATGGTCATCCCCATATTAAGGATGACATGTCATCCCCAAGAAGTAGGAGTGAGCACGGGTCAAGTAAATCTAGAAATAAAAAATTCCTGAAGTCGTACTAAATTTTAGGAATTTCAAAAATAATATCTCTATTACTAATACCAAATTTAAAAATCTCCATACCGGTACTATCGTATTTTTTGGAATGGTTCGATATAAAGATTTAGTTCTTTTGGAATGGATTGGTATGGTCCAATTCAAATAGAATTTGGAAATTTATAGTATACACAAATTTATATTATTGATTGTATTTATATTTATTTCCAATAAATAAACAACACAATTTTTGTGTATGTTTATATGAAAAATGTATAAACATATATTTTTTGGGAACTGCATAATAGTAGTAGTAGTAGTAGTGTATATATATATATACATATTAATTAATAAAATTGACCTAATTAACTGCTCTTGTTTTTAAGTGTAAGATCACTACTTATTTTAATCAAAATGATGTAGTGTAGACACTCGATTCAGTCGGCCCGTGTTAGGGGACAAATTAGGGATGCTCGATTTGATCGGCCTGTTGTTAAGCTTAGCAATGAGAATGTGAAACTTGGACATAAGAACAAAACTTGAATCTCCAATTGGAAATGGACTTGAAAGCCGAAAAGCCTCAAAAGCCCGAGACTTAGCCCAATTGTCCAAAACTAACCCAAGCCTACTTAGCCCAAACAAGCTCGAGCTAAAGAGGTATTGCCTTAGTTCAATGAGGCAATCGCCTTTTTGGCAGTTACTATAGCGGCGATCGCCTCATCATAAAGGCGCTACCTCTATGGTAGACCACTTGCAGCTGCAGCCATGATGGCCAAGTGGTGCGGGCCCCACACCCCCAAACCTGATTTTGTATGAGGAAGAGATTTTTGGGGGGAAGAAAAAGGCTATAGGGTTCATGATGAGCTAGAAAGCCTAGGGGTATGGGTAAGGTAGGGGATAAAAAGGAAAAAAAAAGAGAGAGAGGAGAGAGGGGAGGGCTATAAGCAAAAAAAAAAAAACCATTATTAAATAAAAAGGGGGGGGGGAGCTTTGAAAAACACAGAGAGTCATTCTTGAGGGAGAAAGTTGGATCTAAGCCAAAGTAAGTTCATATTACTTAGAAAAGGAAAGAGGAAAGATTATGTCAAAGTGGAAATCATACTCTAGTAAGGATTATAACCAAAGACACCTTTGAAGGCCCATTATTTTTGGTAAAAAAAACTTGCATTTAAATTCAATATCTTAATAACCTCATCATTTTGGTGTTCACTTTGCATGTGACTAAGTTGTTAGTATACTTTAGGTATATTTTAGGTATATTTTGTTTATTACGCTACTTCATTGATATGATCTATTGAATTATTGCATGTAGTTGTAATTCAACATGCCTTTTTAAGAACTTATGTGAACATTTGCTTGTCTAGGATAGAAGTTTGATTGTTTTAAAAGTTAAGAAGAGCCTATTGATCAGGGCATCGCCCCTTATCAATGAGGCGATCGCCACATTGATAGGTCAACCAACCTTTTGGCTCTTCTCCCTTTATGAAATTCTACATAATATTCACTTCACATGCTCTTTCCGCCTTTATACATAATTATTTCATTGCATGATGATAATTATCTTGGTTATTTGAGGGTTTCTTTAGCTTATGATGTGTAAACCTTTTTTAGAACATTATTTGTAATTATTGTTATAGATAATGTCACATTTTTTTAAAGGGAAACTAACTATATGTCTATTGTAGGAAATACTTGATGATTCACATCATTGAGCAATTACTTTAATTAGCTAAATCCTTTAGTACTTTTTATCTGTACAAATAGTTTATTATTGGTTTATTTTTGGTATATGTACAGTTTATTTTCCATATATTTCTTTTGATTTTATTCAAAGGTGTTTTAATCCTTAATCCCTTTATCCATTTGATTCAAATGTATGGTTATAAATTATTACTTATTTTATTTTTGTTGAATGTTGGGACTTAAAAGCATGAAATTGGATTAATGTGCAAACTTTAACTTAATTGTAAAACTTAAAAAGTGGAGGCAAGTACAATTTTGAACGTAAATAAGAAAATAATTAAATAATTAAAGGTAATAAAATACAAAACACAAATGGAGGCCAACTACAAGGTTAGGTGAGCATTTAAACCCTCATACCCAATTTCTGAACCCGATCTCTGATGATGGCTTCTAGGAACGTCTGTGGAATCTAGTTGCTATTAAGTATGTCCTGGTTTTTATTCGGGTGGTGACTCCATCTTCGAATAGGCTCAAGACCAATGTTGTATTTCCAAGTGGGCCTCGGGTCCACACAGTGTTGTGGTCGCCAAACACTTGGGCGCACACTAAACCCCACCACCTACAATGGTGACTCCACTAGGGATAGAGAAACTGATTCCAGTGTTTTGCATTCTTTGATTTTTAATTATTTTCATATTTCTTCCTGCATTTATGCATTCAATATATATTTTTCACACAATGAGCACTTCAGTCCTAAATAAACCCGGCAATAGTCAGTACTTTGATACCTACTGTAAGCACCCAATTTCGGGATGCAATTATGCATAATTGCGATGTAAGCCCCTATGATGAAATTGATTCAAAAATTGAACTTGGTTATCAATTTTCTAGACTTTAGGGACTAAATTATAATATTTTTTTAGGATTTGATTGCAAATAAGTCAATTTTTTGGGGGTCTTTTGGTAATTAAAATTTGAAAATAAAAAAATAAATTAGGATCGACATTTAAAATGCCAATCGGCATTAGGCAATGTCGATGCGTAAAAGTCCTATTTTTTTTGATTTTTCGCATATTTTTATTGAATTTTTCAGTGTTTTGATTGGTTGAAAATTCAATTTTATCTTTATTATTATATGATAAGGTTTTAAACGTGTAATTTTTTGAAATAAAAAATAGACACTATCATCAGATTAGATGAGATGAGTCTGTTCCTCCTCCAAAGGAGGAAGTCAGTTCGCAAGCAGAGTCTGCATACGTGTGGGGGGATTTTTTTTAGGAGAGGACTTTTTTTTCTACTTCGTGGGAGAAATTTTTTTTGCTTCGGGGATAGGATTTTTACTCATAGTGAGAGACTTATGGAGAGACACAGAGACACACATTGAGAAAAAGATGAAAGAAAAAAACAGAGTGACTGAGAGCACAAAAAACCCTAATTTTGGATACTAATGTTTTGAAAGCAATCAAATCCCAGTCCAGAATCAATAATACTTCAATTTCAATGGTGATAATCCAATTTGAGGGGCTCAAAAAAGGGCATTTGCATAGCATCTAAATCTTTAGTGTTATTTTCTATTTCATTTTTTACTCTTTTATATTATTTTGTGTTTATGATTTTTCTTTTATTTTTGTTATTGTTTTGATTATTGATTTCATTGCTAGTCTGCTTATTTTTGTTTTTTTTTGTTTTGATGTCTGTATGTGGATTGAGGAGGAGGATACCGCCTGTGTTTAATTGAACAGAAGATCCATGGAATGCCATGGATGAATTTGTAATGTTTTTTTAATAGTTCTTAGGATTTTAATCTTTATTTTGCATTTATGTGTTCTTTGTAGTTATTTTAATTAATGGTGTATAATCATTTAAATTTTGTACATAGTTGGTAATAGCCCCAATAATGGGAATAGTAAAAGATTTAATTTTTTGCACTTTAAAATTAATTAGTAAAACTAGGTTCACTGGGTAAAATTAATTAAAATTAATGGTGGCTTTAGTTAATTAGGGTTTATATGTAATTAAATTAGGTTTTTTTTTTGAAATCATATGTGAATGTATTTAGATTTGATTTTGTGATATTTTTATGTTTTTTGTATGTTTTTTTTATCCTTTTTTATGTTTTTGGGCCCCAAGCCCACATTTAGGTCTAACCCATTTAAATAAATAGGCTTAAAAATGGTTTAAGACCTTAAATAATTAAAATCAATTTAAGCCCATTAGGTTAATTAGATTTTAGGCCCACTTAGTTAATTGAAACTTGTTTAGACTTAGTTCAGCCCACTTAATTTCATTTCTTTTAAAATAAATAGACCTAGGCCCACATTTCACTTAAAATAAAACCAAGTTAGACTTAGGCTTATTAATTTAATTTTCCTTTAAAATTGAATAGACTTAAGCTCATTCCTTAGACAAATTAAAATAAACAAACCTAGGCTCACTAATTAATAAAAATGTAGGCCCACCTTTAGTCCATTTCTCACTTGTAAATAAAATGTAAATCTAGCTAACCTTTTAATAAAATTAACATAGTTTAGATTTAGGGACAACGTGATCTTGAGTGCATTTTTTATGTGTAATTTTATTGACTAGATGCCTAGGGTGAGATGGATGTCAAATAGGGTTTAATAAAATTGCATGTAATTAGAGGATGAAATAATCATTTATAAAATTATTCTAAATGAACATGAGACTAAGAGAAGTTAGTATTCCGTATCCAAAACCTCCTAGTTGTGGTGCTAGCTTTCTTTTAGAGAATCGAGTACCACCTTTTTGATTTGTCCCAGTTATTACCCTGGGTGGCGACTCCTCATCTCCACGCCATGTCTTTGTGATAGTGGTTAGTGTGTTCTCTAAGGTCCTAAGCCTAAACAGTGTTGTGGTTGCTAAAATCTTGGACGTGCGCTAAACCCCACAGTCTACAGTGGCGACTCCATTGGGGATAAGAGATGCTGATTCTACTTATGTTCTTTAGAATTTTTTTATTGATTATTATTTCATTCTTACGTTCATTATGCATGTCCTTACTAAACCGATGGTGTTGGTTTATGATTCCATGATTCTACTAGCTTCATGGAGTTGTAGATTGGCTAACCATCACTTTTAGCCTTAGCTTGGTCAAAAGAGGTTACTGGGCTTATATGACCAGAGTCTATAACCCAAATCCTTAAGGGGGGGTAATCTTCTCTCGAATTGGTAAAGGATGCTGGGCCCCTATGACCTTGGCCTGTAACTCAAAGTCCATAATGGAGAGCATCATGCTAAGGGAACCTTAATTTTTCACTGGACCTTAACCATATATAATGGCCTAGTTACTTCCCCTAGGATCTTCATCCAAAGTGCTTGTTTGTTTGAATTGCCATGGGGTATTTCTATTTATAAAAGCCTAGGCCTATACCTTTGAAGCTCATTCAGGCTAATAAGGATTAGGTTAGACCTTTATATTTAGAAATGCTGCTTTTGTTCTTTTTCTTTTAAGAGAGATTTGGCATGCACATCAGCTCTTAATATCCCCTGTTGATATGAAGGCCAAGACCAAAAATCCTAGGAAAAGAAACTCGCCATTAAACACATGTGTGGGAGGAATAAGGTTGAAAGGCTTATGCTTGCATATTGCTTGTTGATTGCTTCTTTGTACTTGCTACTTGCTAAGTGCTTGCCTACTTTTTGTTGCATAAACACATGGATCATGCATACATATAGTCCATGTATCATACTGATACCTTGTTTTGCAGCCATTATAGATTCATCTAAGTCTTCTCATGTCTATGGACAAAGAGGTGGTAGATTGACCAGAGTTGATTTATGTCCAAAGTCCATAGCTCAAAGCATTCTTCACAGATTGGAGAGACTAGAGGGGAGTCTAATCAATCGACTATTCCTAGAAGCTGAATCAACTCAGACTGAACAGACTGAAATGGAACAATAACCAGAGATGTGGACCTTAGAGGACATTAAGGGAGCTTTAATGGATGACTTGAGAGCTATGATGTAAGATTAACTGAGATAGGCTTTGGTCGGACTAGTGCAACCTATTGTTAGACAACCACCTATTGTAGGAGCTCCACCCATTGCTATAGCTCCTCTACCTACTGCTAACAATACTGGGGGGCAACCTGCTGCTATAAATGTGCCTGTTACTAATGTAAGAATGGAAAACATTGAAAACTACATGGTAGAAAAGGCAAAGAGAGAATCACTTGAATTAGTTTAAGACCTTGAGTCTAAGCAGATGCAAGCACTGACTTAGAAAATGTCCAAGATGGAAGAGCTTATTAGAGGACAAGGAATAGGATATTCTTTTGACTTTGATGATATGTTGCAAATGGAGGGTGACAAGTTGCTTGAAAAATTCAAAATGCATTAACTACAGAAGTTTAATGGGAGAGGAGACCTTATAATTCATTTGAGCCAATACAAAACAACCATGAGCACTACCAAAAGCACCTTTAGCGGTAGTCACTAGGTTGTTTGTGTTGTCCCTGGAAGGAATGGTTGTGAACTAGTACCATGGGTTAGAAAAGTCTATTAGAGTTGATTGGAAGGAACTATGTACTGCATTCTTGAAGCAATATGATTATAACACTTGATTGGAAGTGTCAATTAGTGATTTAGAGTTGACTAAACATAAATCAAATGAGTCTTTTTCTGATTTCTTAACTCATTTCATGAATAAAGTAGGGATGATGAAAAACAAGCTTGCTGAAAAGGATCAAGTTAGAATGATAGTTCATAATGTGTCACCTAATTTGGTCGAGATGCTATAGATAATGAATCCCAAAACCTTCATTGATTTGTATGATGATGTGTTACAAGTTGAGGAAATTGAGAGTGAGAAAAAGAAAACTGCTAGAGGCACAGGAACTTGAAACTACCTAACTAAGGGCATATAACAAGGAAGTACTAGCTGAGCTATAGAGGTGCTTGCAGTTTAGCAACCTAGAAGGTTCTCCAACTTCAACCAACCACTCTCCAAAGTCCTAGATAGGCTAATCCAAAAAGGCCTGCTCCAACCCTTAACCTTTTCCAAACCCCGAATCCAAATCTCCCTGGCTATGATCCAAATAGTTACTACAAGTTTCATCAAGTAGCTGGCCATTCCACAGATACTTGCATTTGCCTAAAACACAAAATCCAAAACCTAATAGACTCTATAAAAATCACCGACCCTGAGAAATCCAATTCCAACCCAAACACTAGAAACAACCCTTTCCCAGACTATCGAAATGTTCCACCACCAGCCACCATGATGATCAACTCAGGGATTAGCGAAGAAAAAGTGCTAAGCTCCTTCGAGGACCTCAACCTTATACCCAATGGAGAACCTTTCAGACAACCATAGAGAGGAGTTGAGGATTTACTGGGCCAGCCCTCAGGCAAGTTTGATTACAGAGTATTCTACTTGAAACCACCCTCTACTGATATCCTTATTGAATCAATTGAGCCCTCAAGTTGGGAAGATGAGTTTAATGATAAGCCGGTAAAAGAAGAGCCTAAAATTCCTAAGTAGTCACCAAGAGGAGTTGAAGATCTATTAGGACAACCTTCGGGCACATTCAATTACAAAGTATTCTATTCTAAACCCGCTTCTACTGACATACCCATGGAAGAGATCATGTTGACAGGATGGGGTGATGAGTTTGAAGAAGATGAATTTTTAACCCCAGAACTATCCCAAGAAGGGGTTGAAGAGTTGCTAAGCCAATATATGGAAAAGCTGAGGGAGTTGAAAGGAAAAGAAACATGCACGGTGGAATTTTGGAAAAATGGGAAAAGAGAACGAATTATTGGGGCCATGGACATCTGGTATGATTCTGATGAAGAAAAACCCATTAGAGTCGATGTATGGAGTGATACTGCAAATGTGAATCATGTTACTAGAAGCGAGAAGAATTATCAGGCAATAGAAAAGCAAAATGAAAGGGTTGTAGAAAGGGAAGAAATAGAAGATGCAGAAGTAGTGGAAGGACAGAAAAAAGACCTGATCTTAGAACAACTCAAGAAGGCTAAGGCGAGTGTGAGCATTTGGGAATTATTTATGCATTCATGTAGCCATATAAGAGCTCATATTAAAGCTCTAGTGAACATGAATATTGAAATGACAACTACACCTGAGGCTATGGTAGCAAAGGTGATAGAAAAGAAACATGGGCTGGTAACAATCTCAGATGATGACTTGTCTTTGGAGGGAAGAAACCACAACAAGGAATTATTTATCCCAGCTGAAGTAAAAGGGAAGAGAACCAACTTTGTAATGGTGGATGATGGTTCAACTATAAATGTATGCCTGCTAAAGATCCTACCTAAGATGGGTCTGAAAGTAGATGACTTAACAGCTTCAAACCTCATAATTAGAGCTTATGATGACAATACTAGGAATGTGCAGGGAACATTTCAGGGTTTGGTCAAAATAGGGCTCGTAGAGTCGACTGTTGACTTTACTGTGCTGGACATCCTTGCCACCCATGCCTTATTGTTGGGAAGGCCATGGTTTCATATCTTAGGAGGAGTACCCTCAACTGTGCATCAAAAGATAAAATTCCCTTATGAAGGATAAGTTGTGACTATAGAAGCTGGGACCAATGCTGCTGTGGCATCCATATTAGATAAACAGAAACAAGTGTTTGGACCCCCTAGTTTCTAGATTGCTGGGATTTTTAATGGGACTGAAATGGATTCGAGAGTAGGAAAAATGATGGAGAACATGAATTACCGGTTTGGACGAGGATTGGGGAAGAATGAACAAGGAGAATTCCGAGGATTCAAAAATCAAGATGACACAATAGGAATGGGTTTTACAAGGGAAGCAAAGCCAAAAGGTAGAAGGGCAAGGAAGAGATTCAATGTAGAAAATAGGAGGCTTTATGTAAAAGTTGGTCCTTTGAGTCAAAACTTCATCAAGCCAGGGGAAGGAAAATACTATTTAAGAGCTAAGGAATCAGTCAGTGTTGCTGGAGTAGATGTCCCTAGGTCTGAGATCTTCAAGGAGCAGATTGTGGAGAATCTGATGAAGGACAACAAAGAGGAAGTGATGAAGTTGGTAGCTAAGAGGATGGGTAGTGCTATTGTTAAAGAGTTGTTATGTCAACCACCTCAAGGAAAACCACTATAAGACTCAGCATCGCTAGCATCTAGAATAGGAAATAAAATTTCTCATTTTCCCATTGAATAAAATTTTAGTTTCTAGTGATCGATGATATAAATTCGGATTATGCTTGCTTATGTAATGTACATCCTAATGGTACTGTGCATTATAATATTGATTACATCTACTTATTTGACATAAATTTAATTCAATTAAATTCATTCAGCATAGGACAAATGCAAATTCAAAGAACAAACATATATCACATGATGTAACTTCTGAAGATAGGAAATGTAAGAAAAATAAAAAAGAAAAAACAAAGAGAGAATAAAGAGAGAAAAAGAAAGAAAGAAAGAACTGTAAGGTAAAAATTAGAGAGGAAAATTCATGACTGACTGATAACAGGAGATATATCATGTGATGTAATGAATTTTCTCATTTTTACCCTAATGAATGACTAAAATTGAATTTTAAATTTTTGTTCAAATATCGCATGTTGGTCTTTATCATACTGCATAAGTATCTGAATGGAAAAACAATACATGATGAAAGCTAAATCAAAATTATGAGATCACTATTTTAGTTACGTTTTCTTTTTGCCACTTCTTTTGTAATTTTCCTTGTAAGCCTAGCATCCCCTTATACCTTAAGAATCCTGGTCACTCAGTAACTTGCTTTTCAACCCATACATTGTAACTATCATCATCAAGTCTCATATTTTGCTCAAGAATTCTTCAAAGTGCAAGTCCAATTGATTTTATTATCCAGAATTCGCTTCAATCAATTCACCCACTCCTATGCATCTTCAATACATGAGATTGCAGCTAATAGGGTTAGTAAGACAAAGGGCCAACAATAATAAATGACCAAACTGAGTCTCTTGTGCACATGAAGAAAGTGATTGCTGGGATGAATTCAAAACGAAGCTGGGGGCTAAATGTAATTCCAGGGCAAGTTAAGGGCAAAATGGTAAATACAATAGTAGAACTTCAAAGTTAGTGAAAATGATCTTAGGGTAGAAAGGAGTATACTACAAGCATATAGATATAACAGTTATCATACAACAGAAGTAGTAACAAAAAGAAAAGTTCAATAGTGCATCAGTCAATCATGAGCTCTAGTGTAAAGCCATAGATCCCACTCGCTCGCCTAGTTATTTGTCCGATAAGCTATATCAAAAGCTCAAACATCAAAAGTATGAATAATAAAGAATTTACAAAATGTTGATAAGGCACCTTGTTCTCACACTCCAAGCTACGAATATAGCTTTGCTTCAAACAGAAGACCTATTAAGATCATGCATGTTATGCATAACATGCATACACTTGCATACATTTGTTGTAAAATACTTTCTTTGCATAATAAAGTCTTTGAGCCTAGTCAAGATTGTCCAAACACTTTGCTACTAACTTTCAAGATTAGTGTTGTAAAAGTGTAGGAAAGTAGTAAGAGTATTCACAGGTAAAGCATATGAAGGAATGAAAATAAAAGGAGTAACATTACCAAGAAGCATCATCCTAGTGACCTCAAGAGGCTGGATAAGACTTTCAAACTCCTCAAACTCAGTATCCATCTCCATAGTCTCATCGGGAGCATCATTTGGTATATCTCTCCACAACAGTTAGACCATTGTAGGGTGTGGAATATGGTAACGAGAAGGTCCAACATGTCAGCGATACATACGCTTAGCCCTAAAAAGGGAATAATGCACTCAAAACTTGAGATGAATGCACTCTAAAAAATTCTTTAATTATGAAATAAAAAACCTCTAACTCCCAAATCTTTTCTTTTGTAAGAAACATTGAGAAAATGAATGAGGCCTTCTACCATAGCATTAACAGAATAAAGCAATAACTTCGATGGCAGAATATAGCAACCCTATGACTAGAGACAACGTCACCACAATCAAAAAGGGAAGAATGCAAAAGAATAACATTGCATTTTGACAAAATTTCTTCATTTACAAATAAACCATACTAATATATGGTATTTTATATAGGGAAAATAAAAGAGAACGAAGAAGAAGAAAGGAATCAATACATAAATAAGAATGGCTAGGATAGCAAATGCTAATCACTCGTCAAAATCTCACTCTGTGTGACAAATAGCATGACAAATACTAAAAGGAAGTAGTATAACTCTATCTCTTTTTTTTATTTTGTAGTAAAGTACAAATTGAAAGAAAATTTATAAAATTAAGAGTAAATTCATCCACTTCATGATGTTATATGCGAAAACTTATCTCATAACCTTTGATTTTAGTGGCTTTCTTTTATTAGCCTCTCAGAATTCAAATGTCATATTGACAGTTCTATGCTGAGAGTTTCTAAAACTCTAATCAATCTAACACTTACTTTACACCCAAACGAGGGGAAGAATATGTAAAGACAAAATCTATGGACTTGTAGTATAAATTGGTTGAATTTCATAGTGTCATTTTAGTCTTTTGAATAATAAATGTGCATATAATCTACTCCAATGCTAAGAAATGAGTAAGAGTAAAAATCCCTCAATGACATCCATATTGAGTAATACGAGTAAGGTGGGGGAACACTAAGAGGAGAATCAGAATAAGAGCAAGCATAATGTACTTTAATGCCTAGAAATGAGCAAGAGTATCAACGTGAACTTCTGGCGGTATCCATGCTGAGTAATACAAGAAAGGCGGGGAAATACTAAAAGAGGACGCACATTAAAAACATAAAAAAAGACTTGCTCTATTTACTCCAACTCTCTGTAAAAGTATGAGTATCCAAAGGACCTTTCCAACAGTATCCATGTTGAGTAATATGAGAAAGTCGAGGGAATACTTGGATAAGGAAGAAATGCACAAAAATAATTCAAAGACTATTTTGATACTCCGGATTCAATATTTTTATGCTTAATTTCCACAAGTTTTGTTTAACAAATTCTCCCTAAAATTAGGTGTGCAAGTAAGCTCTTCGCTTGGTAAATGTTATTCTCAGTATAAGATGGTTAACGATGCCTCTGACCTTTACAAATGGCAAATAAGTGATAGTTATGAAAATAAAAAATAGTGAGATTCGTTAAGTGCATGCTAAATTTTCAACATTATAATGTACTTTTATACATTCATCATGATTGAAACTAACTTAATATGTTTGCAGGAATTATAAAACTAGAAGGAAGTGCACAGTGGAATTAAAATTAGTCAGCATAAAGAATTCAAAGCATTCAACTCAAGCAACCCAAGATAAAAATCAACAAGTAGTTATGGAATGTAACAATATCAAAGGCGAGCAATGAAAGGATTGCAGTCAATCTGCAAGCAATTGTAGATTGCATCATCATCAGTGAGCAGTTATGGACTGTCGTATCATTAGTGAGCAATGAAGGGTTGTAGCTAATTGTGAGCAGTTATAAATTGCAGTATCATTAGTGAGAAATGAAAGGGTTGCAACTAATTGCGAGCAATTATGGATTGCGGCATAATCAGATCAATCAACACTCATGATCGAGTTTAGTGTGTTCCACTTTAGTCCATTACTTTTGTGTGCATATGAATTCAAGTTCTTTCATTCCAATTTGGTCCATAATTGCATTTGGATTAGGAACATGTTCCTAATTGAATCATGACATTCATCAAATTAATAATTCATTGAATTATTAAAACTGCTTAATCAATTTATGATTCTGAATTTTTTGTCAAGGATAGAATACAGAACAAGATTTCAAAATTCTTTTTTGCATTTTACATTCATCATTTCAATCAAGGGATTCATATGCTGCATAGTAGCTATGATATGAATTTCAAATAATTATGTTATGTGTTGCATAGTAGTCATAACCTTCATTATGTTATGTACTACATAGTAGTTATAACATAAACTTTCAAATTCTTCAGTGCTAGATGTTCCATAAGAACTATAGAAGATTTTAATTCAACTACACTTGACGTCCCATAGGGAATATAGTGTACAATGTTAAATGTCCCATAGGGAATATAACGAAATTCATCATTGCTAGACGTTCTATAGGAACTATAGCAAGTTTTCAATTTATCAAGACTAGATGTCCCATAGGGAATATAGTGTACATCGTTAGACGTTCCACGAGGAATATAATGAAATTCATCATTGCTAGATGTTCCACATGAACTATAGCAATAATAAGTTTTCAATTTATCTACATTAGACGTCTCACAGGGAATATAGTGTGCATCGTTAGACGTCCCATAGGGAATATAACGAAATTCATCATTGCTAGACGTTCCACAGGAACTATAGCAAGTTTTCAATTTATCATCACTAGACATCCCATAGGGAATATAGTGTGCATTGTTAGACCTCATGTAGGGAATATAATGAAATTCATCATTGCTAGACATTCCACAGGAACTATAGCAAGTTTTCAACTTATCATCACTAGACGTCCCACAGGAAATATAGTGTGCATTGTTACACGTCCTACATGGAATATAATGAAATTCATCATTGCTAGACATTCCAAAGGAACTCTAGCAAGTTTTTAATTTATCATCACCAGACATCCCACAAGGAATATAGTGTGCATCATTGCTAGATGTTCCACAAGAACTATAGCAAGTTTTCAATTTATCTACACTAGACGTCCCACAGGGAATATAGTGTGCATCATTAGACGTCCCACATGGAATATAATGAAATTCATCATTGCTAGAAGTTCCACAGGAACTATAGCAAGTTTTAAATTTATCATCACTAGACAACCCACAGGGAATATAGTGTGCATCTTTAGACGTCCCATATGGAATATAACGAAATTCATTATTGCTAGACGTTCCATAGGAACTATAGCTGGTTTTCAATTTATCATCACTAGACATCCCACAAGGAATATAATGTGCATCATTACTAGATGTTCTATAAGAACTATAACAATTTTTCAATTTATCATCACTAGACATCCCACAGGGAATATAGTGTGCATCGTTAGACGTCCCATAAGGAATACAATGAAATTCATCATTTCTAGATGTTCCATAGGAACTATAGCAGGTTTTCAATTTATCATCGCTAAATGTCCCATATGGAATATAGCAAAACTCATTAGCACAAAGTCCACTAGAGGTTTAATAAGAAATATAGTAAGACCTGCTAAACATTACACCTTGCTCAACAATTTGGGCATCAATCTATCATTTAGGATATAATCAAGTGTCCTAATTTCTTTCTTTCAAAATTGTTTGCTTCTATTATTTTGCCATAATTTATCAATCAAATAGAAATAAAGGAGGGCAATTGTAAGCACCCAATTTCAGGATGCAATTGTGCATAATTACGATGTAAGCCCTTATGATGAAATTTATTCAAAAATTGAACTTGGTTGTCGATTTTCTGGACTTTAAGGACTAAATTATAATATTTTTTAAGGATTTGATTGCAAATAAAAGTTAGGGATCTTTCAGTAATTAAAAGTTAAAAATAAATAAATAAATAAATTAGGATCAGCATTTAAAATGCCGATCGGCATTGCATAATGCCGATGCATAAAAGTCCTATTTTTTCAAATTTTTACGTATTTTTATCGATTTTTTCAGTGTTTTGATTGGTTGAAAATTCAATTTTATCTTTATTATTATCTGATAAGGTTTTAAATGCATAAGTTTTTGAAATAAAAAATATACGCTATCATCAGATAAGATGAGATGAGTCCGTTTCTCCTCCGAAGGAGGAAGTCAGTACGCAAGTAGACTCTGCATTTAAAAAGCAAAGTTTGTATGTGTTCAGGGGGATTTTTTTTGGAGAGGACTTTTTTTCTACTTCAGGGGGAGAACTTAATTTTGCTTCGGGGAGTGGATTTTTACTCACAGTGAGAGACTCACGGAGAGACACAGAGACACACATTGAGAAAAAGAAGAAAAAAAAAATAGAGAGACTGTGAGCACAAAAAACACTAATTTTGGATACTAAAGTTTTCAAAAGCAATCAAATCCCAGTCTAGAATCAACAATACTTCAATTTCAATGGTGATAATCCAATCTGAGGGGCTCAAAAAAGGGCATTTGTACAACATCTAAATCTTTAGTGTTATTTTCTATTTCATTTTTTACTCTTTTCTATTATTTTCTATTTATGATTTTTCTTTTATTTTTTTATTGTTTTGATTATTTGATTTCATTGCTAATCTGCTTATTTTTGGTTTTTTTTTTAATTTTATTTAATTTTATTTTGATGTCCATATGTGGATGGAGGAGGACGATACCGCCTATGTTTAATTGAACAGAAGATCCATGGAATGACATGGATGAACTTGTACTATTTTTTAATAGTTCTTAGGATTTTAATCTTTATTTTGCATTTATGTGTTCTTTGTAGTTATTTTAATTCATGGTGTATAATCGTTTAAATTTTGTATATAGTTTGTAATAGCCCTAGTAGTGGGGATAGTAAAAGATTTAATTTTTTGCACTTTAAAATTAATTAGTAAAACTAGGTTCACTAGATAAAATTAATTAAAATTAATGGTGGCTTTAGTTAATTAGGGTTTATATGTAATTAAATTAGGTTTTTTTAGAAATCATATGTGAATGTATTTTGATTTGATTTTGTGATGTTTTAATGTTTTTTTTAATGTTTTTGGGCCTTTTTTTCTTTTTTTTTTAATGTTTTTGGGCCCCAAGCCCACGTTTAGGTCTAACCCATTTAAATAAATAGGCTTAAAAATGGTTTAAGACTTTAAATAATTAAAATTAATTTAAGCCCATTAGGTTAATTAGATTTTAGGCGCATTTATTTAATTAAAACTTATTTAGACTTAGCTCAACCCACTTAATTTCATTTCTTTTAAAATAAATAGACCTAGGCCCACATTTCACTTAAAATAAAACCAAGTTAGACTTAGGCTTATTAATTTAATTTTTCTTTAAAATTGAATAGACTTAAGCACATTCCTGAGAAAAATTAAAATAAATAGACGTAGGCTTACTAGTTAATAAAAATGTAGGCCCACCTTTATTCCATTTCTCACTTGTAAATAAAATGTAAATCTAGCTAACCTTTTAATAAAATTAAAATAGTTTAGTTTTACGGACAACACGATCTTGAGTGCATTTTTTATGTATAATTTTATTGACTAGATGCCTAGGGTTAGATGGATGTCAAATAAGGTTTTATAAAATTGCATGTAATTAGAGGATGAAATAATCGTTTATAAAATTATTCTAAATGAACACGAGACTAAGAGAAGTTAGTATTTCGTATCCATAATCTCCTAGTTGTGGTGCTAGCTTTCTTTTAGAGAATCGAGTACCACCTTTTCGATTTGTCCCAATTATTACCTTAGGTGGCGACTCCTCATCTCCATGCCACATTTTTGTGACAGTGGTTAGTGTGTTCTCTAAGACCCTGAGCCTAAAGAATGTTGTGATTGCTAAAATCTTGGGCACGTGCTACACCCCACCATCTACACATACGTTTCACTCAAAACTGGTGGTGGAATATTTAATTATTATCACTTATGACACGTACTAATCTGTGTTGTTTGACCCTTGAGTGGGAAGACGTATATGGTTGTATATCATTATAGGGACCAAAGCGTTTTTACCCAAGACTCAAGCCCATATAATGACCTAGGAATTATCGTTATGAATTTTCCCCGTATGTATGTGTGTTATGCCATATAATGGACCCTTAAAATAAATATTGAGCCCATCAATAAGCAATCCAAGGTAAAATGCGCCCTCGTGTCCAACCAAAGCCCATTATAAATAAACTAAGTCAATATGGGCCTCTTATGCCTATTCATGACCCATTTTAAGTGGGCCTTGACAAGTGAGTTTATGGTGCTAAAGAACTTGACTCATAGGAAATGGACTCAGGCATTATTTAAATGACCCGTTACTTGTTTGAATCATTTTGAGAGTTATCTTGCAGATGTCAATTTTGTTATCCCCTGTTGATAATTAAAACCCAAGCCAAAATCCCAAGGCAAGATACTCGCCATTGAATACCCTTGTGGGAAAACTAAGGGCGAAAGTCTGCATGATTAAGCTTCGCATTTTGGTTTTTTGTATCTTCTTTTTTATTTGATTGTTTCTTAAGTTTCCTTAAAATAAAATGGACTTGCATATCATGCATCATTCTAACATATGAATCTGCAGCACTATAGATCCTTTGAGCTCATTAAGGTGGGTCCAAATTACTTCAAGTCATTTGGTTAAAAATTCAGAGGTAGGAATGGCAGGTGGTTTTAATCCAGAGGCATTTAAGGCATAGTTAAAAGAAGAAGTAATTGTAGAAACCTAATCTATGATGAGGGAGATGATGAGGGAAATTGCTAAGCTCATTAGGGAGAATCAGCCAGTACGGCCATCCAATGTGCCACCAATCAATCTGATGGATCTCAATGAGGAGATCCTAATTAAGGGAAGGGAAGAAGATGATGTAATGATGTTGGCCAACCCATTAAACTAGACAAATGTGAACCCAACCAAAGATGTGGGGCAAACTGAGTGGGCCAAGAGCATGACCAAGGCTATGAACCAAATGCAGATGATGATGAAGAAGAAGGGCATTGCCACCCCTTAGATTATGCCGATCTGAATCTAGAAGGGGAAGATGAACTGCTGCCCTATAAATTCAAATTACGTGATATGAAGAAATACTTTGGCACTGAGGATTCCTATTTGCATCTGAAGCAGTATGTGACTTATATGAAAGCCACTGAGTTGACTGAGAGCCAGATCATCAAGCAGTTCCCTATGTCATTGGAGGGAGAACTGATTCGTTAGTACTACACTTTGGAACCATATGTTCAATTGGATTGGAAGGAATTACATGCCAATTTTATAAATCAATATGGCTTCAATGTTCAGTTAGAGGTGTCCCTGAGAGATCTGTAGAACACCAAGTAGAACTTTAATGAGTCCTTTACTGATTACCTAACTCGTTGGAGGGGAAAGCTATCTTTGATGAGGCATAGGCTTGCTGAGTCATATTAATTAGTCTTGGCAATAGAGGGGTGTATCCTAGCAATATCTAAAAAGTTAAGAGATTTGGGGTCCAAGATCAGAAATCTCAAAGAATTGTACATGTTTAGGGTCCAAAAAGAGTCAGATATAGCTCAAGAGAAGAAATTCTTCGAAGGAAGGTCTGGGGGCAAGGAAGGAGCAAGTTCGAGCAATAATGTTCAGATCAATGCTATTTGACCACCAAGCAATAGTATCCAGGTTAATGCAATTAGACAACCTTAGAGATTTTTGAATTTAGGATGCCCTCTATCTAAGGTCCTTAACAAGCTTACTGAGAAAAACCTACTACGGCCTCTACCTTCACAACAACCCTTACCCAGTGCCAACCCAAAGCTTTTCTGCAAGTTCCACCAACCATTAGATATGACACATATAGTTATGCCCGAGTAAAGCATGCAATCCAAGACCTAATCTACTCAAGCAAGGTTACTGACCTTGAAACCAGAAAGCCAAATACACAAACGAACCCCTTGCCTAACTACCAAAATATGCCACCCATAAATATGCCCATTTTGATGATCAACACTGGTCTAATGGAGGAGCAAGTCCTAAATTCCTTAATGGATGTCGCCCATAACTCCCTAAAAACCAAAACTGAGAACTAAAACTAAGCAAACAACCTACAAAATTGCATATGCACGTCTTAGACATATGGAGTTTTGATGATGAAAGTGAGGGACAGGTTAACCTATGGGATAATGAAAGAAGTAGATAAAGCCAGTATATGGGGAAGGTTGAAGGAAAGGAGGGAGAACCCCATATTGCCAAGTTTGAGCCTAAAAAGATAAAAAGTTCAAAAAAAGGGAAAGAAACAAAGCAAAGTGAGGAGATTGTTGCTAGTATTTAGGAGTTACTTATGCATTCCAAGGTTGACGGTGGCTAACTTAAAGCCTTATGAAGTAGTTATTAAAGCTTATGATGACATTAAGAGATGTGGAAGGAACATTTAGGGCATTGGTCAAAACGGGACCTATAGAAGTTTGGGTTGACTTACACGTGATTGATATCTCAGTGAAATTTGCCATTTTATTGGGAAGGCCATGGTTTCACCCCCTAGGTGGTGTCCCATCCACTATTCACCAAAAAATTAAGTTCCCTCATGAAGGAAGGGTTGTCACCATCTGTGCTGAAACCGAAGTCACTGTGGTTGCATTAAAGTTGACCCCCAAAAAGATCTCCATAAGCCCAAGTTTTGAGCTTTATGTAATTTATGAGGATGAGATAGATGAAAAGGTTTTGAAGATGATCCACATTATGAGGTTTATGCTTGGAGTTGGGAAGAGATCAGTATGAACCTTTAGAATTTATGGAAAACAAGGTGCCTATTTTACAACATGGGCTAGGATTCAAAGGGGCCGACAATACTGAGGGAGAGATAGATATCTAGGGCTAGTCTAATGAAAAGGTAGAGGAAACTGTGGCTGAAAAGAAAATTCTATGGGAGATCTTTGCAAAGGAAGGCATCGAGTACCTATACAGTGGAACTCCAGAACCTCTCCTGATGGCTAGGGAAGTTATTCCAGGGTTCAAAATCTTTGCCAAATTTATTAATAGAGCTAAGGGTGTTACTATTGAAGAAGTCCCTACTGAGGAGTTCATGCTGGCTGAAGAAGAATTTTAATGGAATAAGGCTACCTTGGAGTTGAAAGGCATTAATGATCAAAGTAAAGAACTTGATTTTGAAGCCTACATCCTCAACTTTATTATAGATGTCTTTTATGATGACTATGATGTTTTTTTTACTTCTTTATTTGAAACTAATGATCTTTTCTTTTCGAAAGTGAATGCTATGAAGTCTGAATTTGCTTACTTATGTGATATGTTCACTAATGGTTATTATGTTTGTGATGATCATTTCATGCATATGTTTGAAATTAATTCCATGCAAACTGTATCATTTAATTTAGGCATAAATGATAATCCTAAAAATGTATTGCTTGCTTATAGTTTAACTCATAATAAGAGAGAAAAAATGAAAGAAATCTTAACAAAAAGATAATAAGTATTTGCTTGGAGTTATGAAGACATGCCCGAAATTGACAGGGAGATCTCAAAACACAGGATCCCCATATGTCCTCACATAGCACTAATAAAGCAAAAGCAAAGGAGGTTAAGGCTGGAATGGGCTCTCCTGGTCAAAGAAGAAGTTGATAAATAGTTAAAGGCAAAGTTTTTAGAAGTGGTAAAGGACACCCAATGGTTAGCAAACATAGTTCATATTCCTAAGAAAGATGGGAGGGTCAGAGTATGTGTGGACTATTGAGATTTAAACAAGGGCTACCCCAAAGATGACTTTCTGCT
This sequence comes from Mallotus nudiflorus, assembly GCA_947683625.1. Lineage (NCBI taxonomy): Eukaryota > Viridiplantae > Streptophyta > Magnoliopsida > Malpighiales > Euphorbiaceae > Mallotus > Mallotus nudiflorus. Next base: position 1,393,293 of record CANTUR010000260.1, on the reverse strand, counting down.
ATCGCACATCGATAGGCTAATTGATAGCGTGACTTTGAACGTGATGTACTCTTTTATGGATGGATTTTTAAGGTACAATCATATCATGATGGTGGTAATGAATAAGTTAAAGACATCCTTCACTATAAAATGGGGCGTATATTATTACTAAGTGATGCCTTTTGGATTAAAGAATGTAAAGGCCACTTATCAGAGAATGGCAATTGCTTTGCTGCACGACATGATCCATAAGGAGGTAGAAGTGTACGTGGATGATATGATGGTGAAATATGTAACTAGGGAAGGAAATTTTGAGGTGCTAGATAAGTTTCTGGCAAGGGCAGAAGAGTATAATCTTAGACTGAATCCGAAGAAGTGTGCCTTTGGGGTTACATCTGGGAAACTATTGGGACACATTATCAGTTAGAAAGGAATAGAGGTGGATCTAGATAAGATTAAAGAAATAAAGAATATGCCAGCTCCAAGGAACAAAAAAATGTTCGAGGGTTCCTGGGGTGCTTGCAGTATATTAGCAGATTTTTAGCCAAATTGACAACCATCTATAATCCAATCTTTAAGCTCTTAAAGAAAGATTAACTTGTGATATAGGATGAAAGGTGTCAGCAAGCCTTTGAAGCTATTAAGGATTATCTAATGAATCCTCATGTTTTGCAATCGCCAAGGCTGGGTAGCACTTAATCCTATATCTAGCAATTAAAAAAGATGCAATAGGGGCAATGTTGGCACAAGAAGGTGAAGAGAAGATAGAGCATGTTGTGTGTTACTTGAGTAAGAAGCTTCTACCTTACGAAACTAGTTATAGCCTTATGGAGAAGATGTGCATAGTAGTGATTTAGACAATAAAAAAACTCTGGCACTACTTTTAGTCTTACAAAGTGTAGGCAGTTTCCAAACATGATCCCCTTAGGTATCTTCAATAGACCCTGTCTCTTATAGGAAAGTTAGCTAGGTGGCTCGTTCTACTCACAGAATTTGACATAGAATATACAACCAAGAAAATGGTAAAAGGGAGAGTGGTAGCAAACTTCCTGGCATAGAGCCTAGTAGATGATGACCAAGAATGGAAGTTGGAGTTTCTTAACGAAAACCTGGGGGCAATAGAGGTGCAAGGTTAGGAAATGTACTTTGATGGAGCTGTCAACAACAAAGGCACTAGAATAGGTGTGATTTTGGTCATGCTAGAGGGAGAGATGATCCCGATGGCAAAAAGACTTAAGTTTGAGGCAACTAATAACCAAGCAGAATATGAGGCCTCCATTTTTGGTCAAGAGGCATTACATAGTGTAGGAACGGAGAATGTTACCATTTATGGGGACTCCATGTTAGTCATAAAACAAGCTACTAAAGAGTGGGAGATAAAAGAGGATAGATTGTGGCTATTGATTACTTCTCTAAGTGGGTTAAGGCTGAATCTTATGCTACTGTGGGTTCAAAGAAAATGTCGAGGTTCATTGAGAAGAACATAATTTATAGATATGGTTTGCAGCACAATATTATTATAGATAATGGGGTTCAATTTCTAGCAGAAATGGCTATGCTACTGAAAGACTACAAGATTGAGCACCACATATCATCTCTATATAAGCTGCATGCAAATGGGGTGGTAGAAGTTTCCAATAAGAATGTGAAAAAGATTCTGGCCAAGATGTTAGATAATTATCAAGATTGGGTGAAATACTTACAATTTGCATTGTGGGGGTATCAAACCACTACCAGAACCTCAATAGGGGTCACTTCGTACTCCTTGATTTATGGATGTGAGGTTGTTTTACCGATAGAGGTTGAGATAAAGTCATTGCGAGTCCTACTAGAGTCTAAGCACCCCGAGTATTAGTGGGTGGAGAGTCGATTAGCTCAGTTGACATTGTTGGATGAAAAGAGGATGAAAGCTATGTATCATTCTCAATTGTATTAAAAAAGAATAGCCTGGACCTATAATAAAAATATCAAGCCAAGAAAGATTCAAGAAGGGGATTTGGTGCTGAAGCTTACAAAGTTAATCATTATCAACCCTCGAGGGAAATTCAAGCCAAATTGGGAAGGACCATATCTAGTAAAGAAGTTATTTTTAAAAGGTGCCACCATTTTATCTGATATGGAGGGAAATGAGTTCAAGAAGCCCATCAATCTAAACAAACTCAAGAAATACTTCTTATAAAAAGTCTCGCTAGGGAGAAAACCTCGAAAAGAAGCTATCTAAGAAAAAATTAGAGACAAAAAAAAGTCCCGCTGGATTGAAAACCTCAAAAGAGGCAGTGTAGGAAAAAGTTAAGGACGTGTAAAAGGAGAGAGAGATGCAAAATGGTTAGTTGGGAAACTTACAAGGACAAGCCAACTAATAACATGAGATGTATCATAAGTGAAATGTATATACGTATTATGCTTAAATTAAATGAAATAGATTACTTCAATTACTATTAAGCATTGCATAAAGTGTCTGTCATAAGCTATTTAACTAACAAAAAGGGAAAATACATCTAACAAAAAGGAAAATGATGACTTAATTTAATGAGCTAATTCAGTCTTATTTTCTTTTATTGGTCACCCCAAAATCTAAATACTTAGAACTCGCTTGTTCTCTTATTTCTAATAAATTCAACTCTTTCCATCTGTTGCAAATAGAGCCATGCTTTATAATGATCATCAAAAGTATAATCTCCATTATAGTCTGAGTTTTTCTTTATGGTTCTTCGAGGCCAAGTTGCCACCAAATGGTCCAAGAAGTTTTGAGAAAGGGGTCTTGGTTGAACTTATGAACTAATTCTATGATCAATTGTTTATGACCGTATTGATGACAGAGGTAGGTTGGATTGTAAAAGGTGGCAAAATGAAGACCGACAATTGGAATGCAATATGTATAGGATCAGATAGTCACATACTGCAATCTACACCAGGGCACATCTAGTGGATCAAAGTATCAGGAAATGTTGATAACCAGCTATGAACATCTATCAGAACGGGGTGTAGCCTCCTTGTTTACAAATGCTTGGCCTTAAAATACCTAATATCTTGAGGGGGTTCAAGCATACTCAATTTTTCATAGAGCCACATTTGGAAATTGACAAATGATTAGGTGCAAATGATAGGACAGTTGAAAGTAAGGAATTGACACCATAGAGCTTACCTCCAATATAAAGGGACTTCTGGAGAATCATCGTGTTTCTATGAATTTATCTAGTCCAATAATAGTTTCTGCTAGAATGAGAGAGAAGGGATTAAACCCTAATTCCACTTAATTAAGAATGGAAAGGACCTTCGAATCATAGTGTTCAAAGGAAGGAACTAATAGAAACTGGGTGTACAAATAGAGAGCTATCATGCAGGGCCAATAAGTTTCTTCTTTGTCCACACCCATGGTGATATTGAGGAAGGATTCTAATATGATTATTGAATTGTGAATGTAGTGAGAAGAGGACCACGGTGGAAGGTTGAACATACATGCCATTTGGTATTTGAATGGAGTGAGGGTTTGTGTTCTCAAGGTTAGGAACTATAAGTCGACAAGTGGAATATGTATGGTGATTGAGAATTGCTTCGAATTACTTTAAAAGGGTAGATATCTCTAGTATATTGAACCAAAAAAATGCTTATGAGGATCCTAGAACTAAGCCATGGTATGAAGGAAGGGAAATTTGATCGTCCTAGTATGTAATGATTTGAAGACCGAAAGGTGAAACGGCTCTAACCTAGCCCAAGACCTATTATCTAAACTTTCAAGATTAGTTATAGCAGTTTAAGTCTCTATTTAGTCATGGTTCAAGCTTTCAGGGTGCCTAGAGAGAGAAATTGGAGGTTAGGGATAAAGGTGTCTTAAGAGCAAGGTTGGGCAAGGGTTTTGAGCTTTTAAAGGGGGTAGGATCACTTGATGATGAGGCGATCACCTCATCAAAGAGGTGTCACCTTAGCAATAAAAGGCAATCACCTCTTTATTAGAAAGCCATGAGGTGATCACATCTTTAGCAGTATTAGTTATTAAGCTTCATCAAACTGTACAATCTTAGTAAGTGTAAATTAGAGTGTAGCGGGGCAGACACACACACATATAATCATTGAAATCAATTTGCATGTAAAAGAATAAATTTAATTGAGATAAAAGTTGAATTATGTAAATAATTCATAAAAAAAAAGATTAGAAAAGTGTATGTGTTCATTGTCTAAGTTGATCAGTCAAAAGGGGGAAAATAATAACTCATAGGCCCTAGTACATCAAGCATCTGATCTAGCACCCTAAGGTCATCCCTTCCTCCAGCGCCACTACCACACCCATCCTCATTGTCATCATCCTCATCAATTTGGTGCTCAAGAGTGGCAATCCTTGTCCTACTAGCCTCTTCATAGTCCTATTCAAACAAATCACGAGTTAGTGAATCATGCAAGCATGCATATATGTAGGGAATAAAACGATTCTTACACTCTATGATTGGGTGACCTCCAGCATATTGTCTCTCTGAGCTTCTATCATGAGATACATATATAGGCCTTGCTCCAGAGAAATTTTCATTGTTAAATGAATGTTAGAACTAACAAATGGTTTGAGAATGATAGTGAAAGTAGGTTAGGAGTGAACTTGCATGAGTGGCACCACTAGGGGTGCATGCGGGTGTCAGATCCTCATCCAGAGTCAACAACTGAGGAGAAAACTCTCCAAGAAGGACCCAGTATTGAGCTAAGGGGCTAGGGACATAATGAAGCTAGTAGGAGCAAATTGAGAACTGGGGATGATAAGTGGCCTAGCCTGCTCGGCAGCCACTAAAGTCTCCTCCATGCCTAGATCCAAATGATGCCTCAGGGGCTCTTGCACTTGAGATCTAACCTAAGGCATAGGCCTAGCAGGTGAAGCCTAAAGGCAAGAAAAGGAAAGCATGTAAGAACATAAAAAGTTCTTAAAGTAGGGAAAATGTGACAGAGATATACTTGGGAGGCAGAAGCATTATGGAAGGGGACCGTCAGTAGAAGGTAAGCTTGAATGAACTCCACATATTGGCTATTCACATGAACTGTGTGATCCATAGCTGGTGAGCCTGTGACAGCCTGAGCGAGGTCTTTGCCCTCTAGCTCATGCACCCAAAGCATGCTATCAGGAGGAGACTTGGGAACCCATCTCACTCTAGCGCCTCCCCTCCAGTTCATGACCTGCTAGCCAAGATAGCAAGCCTGATATCCAGGACCATAAAGGAGTACCCTCTTTTGGGCGAGGGACCTGGAATGAGTCATCTTAACATTCCAGCTATCCTTAAGCCCACATAAATCATTCCAGATCTGTGAAAGGTGGAAACATCTGCAAGTAGGTAGATTAAATTTGTATAAATTTCTAATGGAAGAGGTTGTGTTTTGTAGGTATCGCATCCTGCGTCAAGGAGTTCAGGTGCTGTATGTGGATATGCACCCGGGCGAGATTCCTCTTCAGGACACAACTGGCACCCCATTTGCTGATAGTTGGAAGGTGATCCCCCACTCACTGCACACCTACGAGCAACTCTAGCTCTAAAGCCTAGACCTATTAAGAAAGTTAATTAGCCAATGTAAATAAGTGGAGATTAAAACAAGTCAAGAGAGGGGAGGGTCATGACTTACTAGGACAGCTTTCCAAAAGCTACAAAATCTCTTGGCCACTCAGACCACCTCATTCATGCTCTAATACATATACGCGAGAGCACAGCTACCCCAGTCAAATGTGGATACATGATCAAGATCTTAGAGAGTTGGTAGGAACATAAGATCAATAGAGTTGGCGGTGTCGATAAAGAAGGTGGTGCCGAGTAAGTATAGCAGGAAAGCCCTCACCACCTGATCAACCTTGCGAGGAGTGACCATAGCGGCAGGCTGCTCCCGAGTATAAAAGCTCCTAATTAAGTTGAGCTTGAGAGTATAAGTCCCCTTTATATAATGAATCATGCCTAAAAGCTGCTTAATGTATATGGCCTTGTCTAAAGACAGTTGGTGTAAGCTCGCATCAAGGGGGATGGGGTCTCCAACACAGGCAATCCCTGTAATAGCAACAAATGACATCGGATCAAGAGTGAGCTCACTAAATGGGAGGTGGAAGGTGTGGGTTGTGTCAAACCATCTCTTCATTAATGCATGTAGTGGCTGGTACTCTATATGTTCCTGCTCAGAAGGAAGTGAGAGTACAAAGTCCTCAAATCCAGTCTCCTAAATTTGATCTTTCTAATTATCAGTTAGCTCGATATAAAAGACTCAGGCCCCATGGAAATTCCTATCACCTTTAAATGTCTATGCATCTTACTGTAAGAGGAAAAATAGGGTAGTTGAATTTATGCAATTCATTCTCATAGAAAAATTCAAAATGAATAAGCGTATAACTGACGTGGATTGCCCTACTGACGAAGCGATCGCCTCATCACAGAGGCAATTGCCTCATCAAAAGGCAATAACCCTTTTAATCTATAGGAGTGTCCATTGCCTCTTTAGAAGAGGCTTATCATCTCATCAATCACGCAATCACCTCATTAATGAGACGATTGCCTCATCGAAGAGGCAATCACCTTTGCAGGATGCAAACAGCAACGATTTTTTATTTTTTTATTTTTATTTTTACATTAAAATGGAAAAATTCATATTTGTTTAACCTAATCATGCACTAGAATGATAAATATACAAGAATAATCACTAACCCAATGCAATTTGTAGGAAAAATAAGAAATTTGGGTACTAACCTCTCAGGATGCAGACGAATAGATATGGGACCCCAGATTCACCAAAAGAGGAATCAAGCCTCCCCATGTTAATCTAAGGCTCTAAGAAGCACTAGCAGAGGGTGGGATGTGATTCCACACAGGTACAAGAGGTGTCCTCTCATTTTTCATTATTTAGAAAAGGGAGAGAAGTATATAAAGTATAAAGCAGAAAGAGAAAAAAAAAAGAGAAAAATAGAAAGGGGAAAATGAAAAAAAGTGGAAAAGAGGGGGAAGGGGAGAAAAGTTACCTTTTATAGTAGGTGGAAGTTTAGGGTTTAGAAAAAAAGGGTTATTATTTATGTGTGCTTGGAAATCGAAGTTCAAGAATGAAAGTCATCTAAATGAAGTTTTAGCAAGTACCGGGCCAGGAAAACCAAGGATTCACACTTTTTAGTTCAATAAAGATTGGGCCAGGGAAACCCAAGCTTCACATTTTTTATTGAATAATGTGTGGGCCAAGAAAACCCAAGTGTTGCACTATGAAAAGATAGGGCTGTTTAGGTTCGAATCCCCATAGCTTAAAGACAAGGCTATTTGGGTTTGAATCCCTAAAGCTCAAGGATAGGGCTATTTGAATTTGAATCCCTGAAGCTCAAAGATAGGGTAGTTTGAGTTTGAATCCCTAAAGCTTGAAGATAGGGCTGTTCGGGTTTGAATCCCTGAAGCTCAAAGATTAAGATGATTGTTTGGGTAGTATCCCCAAAGTCAAAAGTCAAAAGCAAATGACAACTGGACTAGGAAAACTCAAAAGTTTGTTTGCCTAGAGAAGTGATAATCAAACTAAGAAAATCCAAGAATCACATCCCCAATGGTAATCGAGCTAGGAAAACTTAAGAACCGAAGTCAGTACAACAATGATTGAACTAGAAAAATTCAAGAATCACATCCCCAATGGTAATTAAGCTAGGAAAACTTAAGAACTAAAGTCAGTATAGCGATGATCAGTCCAGGAAAATTTGAGAATCACATCCCTAATGGTAATCAAGGCAGGAAAACTCGAGAACTGAAGTCAGTTTAATGATGATCGGACTAGGAAAACTCGAGAATCAAGTTTTAATGTAGTGATGATCGAGCCAGGAAAATGCAAAAATCATGCCCTAGTGGGTTGATTAGGTGATAATCGGGCTAGGAAAACTTAAGGTTAACTGTCTTTGAATAACTTATTAAATATTAATGAGTGATTGATCGAGCCAAGAAAACCTGAGGATCACGGTCATGTTTCAAAATTAAAGAACTCATTTCTCGATTGAAACTCAAGAGCTAGGTATGTTATTGATCTTTTTATTTGTTTGTTGTTGTGCATGTGATTTTTCAAAAAATGGTCATTGCATGAATTTGATTTTTTAATAAATCAGGGGGTAAACTATCAACCTATGTTAAGGGATGAATTAGGGATGCTCAATTTAATCGGCCCATTATTAAGCCCAATGATGAGAATGTGAAACTTGGACATAAGAACAAAACCTGAATCTCTAATTGGAAATGGACTTAAAAGCCTAAAAGCTTCAAAAGCCCAAGACTTAGCCCAATTGTCCCACAATAACTGTTGACCATTTGCATGATCAAACTCCAAATTTTGGACTTTGACAAACAATTTTTATACTAATAATTTTAATTAAGTGTTTAGGGAATTATATACCAAACATATACCAAGCATATACACTTTTGGATAAATAGTGACTTTTCAGGCAATTTGAACCTCTAAGATTTAAGAAGGCTTTTGACATCTTTAGTGCTCTTAAATGAGAAAATGAGTTCTTCACATTTGAAGTAGACATCTTGAGCTTTTTGAATTGGGATTATTTTTCAAAATCCAAGTTCATTTGGTTATGTAAATTTTGAGTTGAAATTCACACATATGTCTGCCATCTCAAACTGCACATCTCTTAGTATTTTTGACATATCTTGAGTTAAAGAATTCCAATTAAGGTGATTAAAAAATGATATGAAAAGATAAGTGAAATATCTACATCTTTATTAAAGAAAGTATGGGAAAATTCAAATTTCCTCAGGAGCAAATCACGACTTCAACTTGTGTATAGCTGTCTGATAGTATTTTGCATTTCAGATTACATAGCTCTTAGTATTTTGGACATATCCTGAGCTACAGAAGTCTAATTTAGGTGATTTAAATTGATATGGAAAGATAATTCAAATATCTATATCTTGTATGCAAAAAGTGTGGGCAAATTCAAACGTATTAAGGAGCCAATTATGGTTTCAATCCATGAATAGCTGTTTGATAGCATCACTCTCAATGATTCAAAATATAGATGTTGGACACATCATTTGCACCTACAAAAACTATATTTTTTAGTATAAATACCTTTAGAGCTAAATGGAAGTTAAGTAACTTATTTATCATTCATTATTTCTTAAGCATTCATTGAGCTCTCAAATTCTCATAAACAATTCTTTATTTTTATAACTCTTGTGAGAAGTTGGGTGTGTGTTAGAAATATAATTTCTCTTCATCTTAAATCTTGGGTTAGATTAGAAGGGAAGTGAGATTTATTTCTAAAGGAATTGGTTTAAGTGTTGTCCATTGAAATACTTAGGTTTTGGTGTTTTGAGTGAGCCTTGAAAACTCATGTTGTAAGGTTATAAGAGTGAGCCATAAAACTCTTGTATAATCTCAATCCTGTGAATAAGATTTTGGGTGATTGAAAATTCTAACTTGGGGTTAAATTAGGTGGAGATGTAGGATTTTTGTTGAATATGAACTCCTTAAATCTTTGCGTTCTTAATTCTTCCTTCTCAACTTCTATTTAATTCTTGCAAAGAATTATTTTAATTTCTCATTTTTATTTGATAGTCCTATTACCCCCCCCTCTAGGAATCTTTTCATTTAGTATCAGAGCTTGAATTCTAGGTACTTCATTGCTAGAATACAAGATCATACGGAGTGAATCTCTTCTCTTAGACCATTTTTTATGGTAATGACTATCCACATTAGAAATTCAAAATGGAATTATATCTTGATTGTGATTCCATTAAACTTTGGGACATTGTCCTAAGATTTTGGGAACCACCTACAACTATCATTGATGGTGTGGTAACTATTCTTACAAAAAGCCAATGGAGTATTGATCAAAAGGAAGAAAATCATAAAAATAAAAAGGCTATGATTAGTCTAGTCTCTTCAATGACAAGAGAAGAAGGAGGCAAGCTTCAACACTGTATGTCAGCCAAAGAAATATAGGAGACATTAGAAAACCACTACAAAGGCAACATTTAAGTAAGAAGTAAGAAGGTTCAACTTCATATGTATGAATATGAACTCTTCAAAATGAAGCCTTATGAATCAATCACGGAGATGACAAATCGTCTCAATGCTCTCCTCACAACCCTTAAGAAACTTGGAAAACATTTATCCAAGGAAGAAGTAAACAACAAGATTATAAGAATCCTACCTAAAAAGGATTGGGAATCTCATGTTACTTCAATTGAGGAAGCTTAAGACCTCTCCACCCTATCAACCGATGTGCTCATTAGTAAGCTCTTAACATATGAGCTCACTATCAAGCAAAAAGGTAAAGAACAAGAAGAGAAAGAAGAAAAGAAAAAGAGCATTGCTCTAAAAGCTCTTTAAGAAGATAGTGAAGAGGAAAGCATCAAAGATTCTAGTGATGAAGATAGTGACATTGCCGTGCTCACTAGGAACTTCAAGAAGTTTTTTAGAAAGAAAAATTTCTCAAGATCAAGGGACTTCAATAAAACATTTGAAGGAGATGGGAAGAAGAAAACTAAGGAGATTACTTGCTATGAATGCAAGAAACTAGGACATATTAAAAGTGAGTGTCCCAAACTCAAATTCAAGAACAAGGGAGCAAAAGATAAGAAGAAGGTATTCAAAGCTACTTGGGATGATTCCTTTGAATCTAAAGAGGAAGAGGAACAACAAGAGGTGGCTAATCTTTGCTTCATGGCCCTTGAAAATGAAAATGAAGTACCACCCCCTTCTTATTCTTCCTTTAATGATTGTGATAATTATTGTAATAATGATGATGATGATGAGAGCTCTATTATGAGCAAATTACTTATTAAATACAAAAGTTTGTTATCTAAGAAGAACTATTATAAGCATGAGTTAGGTAGCTTAAATAGAGAATTAGAAATTTTAAAAATTAATTTTGCTAAACTTGTTGAATCAAACGAAAAACTTGTTAGTGATGCAAAATCTTATAATTCTTTGGAAGATCAACTTAAGAAAGAAAATGATGAAAATCATAATCTTTCTAAGGAGGTCCTAGAATTAAAAAATTCCATTGCTAAATTTAAGAGAGGAAAAAAAACTTTAGATTGTCTTCTTTACTCTCAAAAATTTCGTAGAGATACCCATGGAATTGGATATAAGAATGGAATGTCTTCATCATCTTCATCACATATTAATTTTGTAAAAGCTTCGCATGATTCCACTCCTTCAACCACCAAATCAAATAAGAGTCAAGCTTTTGAAGCTAAAAGACCTCATATATTAAAATCAAGGAAAAGTCTCATGAGATTCATCCTTCATTAACACAAAAAGGTAAGGCTCAAACTATAGCACCTAAACCCAAGCATGCTTATATGTACATTAGACACAATTATAATAGGCATGCTACATAATACAATGCACATAAATATATTACACAAAATCATCAAAATACACATCACCATTGCCAATGTATGTCTCACTTGATGACATAAAATAATAGGAGATACACACAACATCAAAGGCATGTTGCACACAGTAGGAAAGCATTTCATCTTAGGTGGAATAAATTTGAAAATATTTCATGTTCTTATTACATGATCAAAGGACACACTAATAATGTGTGGTTCTATAAAAGACTGCATATGAATTTACTTCCTACAGATTATCTTGAAACTAACCAACCTAGACCAAGAAAGGTTTAGGTCCAAAAGAACACTTAAATTGTATTGTGTAGATGTGCTTGAAATCCATAAGAACAAAAAGAAAGTGGTATCTTGATAGTGGATGATCAAGGCACATGACAGGAGACAAAGAGCAATTCAACAAACTCGATGCTAAGGATGGAGGACACGTTACTTTAGGAGATAATGTAAAAGGAAAAATCATTGGCATTGGAGAAATAGATAATCCTCAATCCTTATATATACATCATGTGTTGTTTGTTGATGGTCTTAAACACAATCTGCTTAGTATAAGTTAATTATGTGACATGGGAAATAAAGTAACTTTTTATCCTAAAAATTGCTTTGTTAATAGTCTTGATGAAAAAAAAATTATTTTTAGTGGTGAAAGAGTAGAAAATGTTTATGTCATTGATTTGAATAAAATTGATAACAAAGACATAAAATACTTAGTGTCTATCTCCTATGACACATGGACATGGCATAGAAGATTAGGACATGCAAATTTTGAGCTTTTGAATGATTTTTGTAAACATGAACTTGTACTTGGTTTACCTAAGCTTAAATTCACTAAAGATAAACCTTGTGATGCTTATCAAAAGGGAAAACAATCCAAGTCCTCTTTTAAGCTAAAAAATGTATTGTCCACCTCTAGGCCACTTGAACTTATACATATGGATTTATTTGGACCAACTAGAGTTGCTAGTCTTAGTGGAATGCACTATGTTTATGTATTGGTTGATGACTACTCTAAATACACTTGGGTGTGTTTTCTTGCTCATAAGAATAATGCATTTAAAGCTTTTGAAAATTTTTCAAAAAGAGTTAAAAAAGAAAAGGATTTTGTATTTCATCCATTAGAAGTGATCATAGAACCAAATTTGAAAATGAATTTTTCAAAAACTATTGTAATGAAATGGTATTTCTCATAGATTTTCATCTCCTAGAACCCCTCAACAAAATGGGGTAGTTGAATGGAAAAATAGAAGTCTTATGGAAATGGCTAGAATAATGCTTCATGAGTATAATTTGCCTTTATACTTTTGGGTGAAAGCCATTAACACATCTTGTTATATTTCAAATCGAGTATTTAAAAGACTAATTTTAAATAAAACATCTTATGAGCTATGGAACAAAAAAAAACCCAAAATCTCATATCTAGGAGTATTTGGATGCAAGTGCTTTATATTGAACACCAAGGATAATCTTGGAAAATTTAATTCTAAAGCTAATGAAGGAATTTTCCTAGGCTATTCCATCTCTAGCAAAGCATATAAGGTCTTTAATAAGAGAACTCTAGTAATTGAAGAGTCAATGCATATGGTATTTGATGAATCAAACTCACTTGATCCTAGAAAGGATGTTTGTAGTGTTGATGATCTTGTAGGTGACAATGAGATTATGGAAACACAAGAAGAAAATGCTAGTAAGCCTTTGGGACTTGAAGATCCAAGAAAGAAGGAAAATGAGAAGACATCTTAACCTACCTTAAAGGATGAAATTCCAAAGATTGGCAATTCAAGAAAGCTAACCCTTAATACCTCATTATAGGTGACACTACAAAAGGGGTAACTACTAGATCTTAATTAAAGTCTACTATTAATTTAGCCTTTAATTCTTAAATTGAACCAAAAAATATTGATGATGCTTTATGTGATGAATTTTGGGTCCTTGCTATGCAAGAAGATTTAAATCAATTTGAGAGAAACAAGGTTTGGACCTTGGTTCCTAGACCTAAACATCATCCTATTATAGGCACCAAATGGGTGTTTAGAAATAAGATGAATGAACAAGATGTCATAACAAGGAACAAAGCTAGACTAGTAAATAAAGGTTATAATCAAGAGGAAGACATTGATTATGATGAGATCTTTACCCCTGTTGCAAGGTTAGAAGCTGTTAGGATGCTACTTGCATTTGCATCATACATGGATTTTAAACTTTATCAAATGGATGTTAAAAGTGCATTTTTAAATGGTTTTATTGAAGAGGAGGTATATGTTGAAGAACCTCCGAGTTTTGAAAATTTTAACTCTCTAAATCATGTTTTGAAATTGTTAAAAGCATTGTATGGATTGAAACAAGCTCTAAGAGCTTGGTATGAAAGATTGAGCAACTTTTTACTAGAGAAAGGTTTCTTTATTGGAAAAGTTGGCACAACTCTTTTCATAAAGAAATCCAAGCATGATTTATTAATTGTTTAAATTTATGTTGATGATATTATTTTTGGTGCTACTAACCATTGCTTGTGTGAGGAGTTTTCTAAGCTAATGTAAGGAGAATTTAAGATGAGTATGATGGGAGAACTCAAGTTCTTTCTTAGACTTCAAATCAAGCAATGTAAAGATGGCATTTTCATTAATCAAACCAAATATGCAAGGAAAATTCTCAAGAAGTTTGGAATGGATGGAGCTAAATCAAGCAAAACTCCAATGAGCACCACAACCAAACTCAACAAGGATGAGAATGGCAAACTGGTTGATGAAAAGCGATTTAGAGGTATGATCAGATCCTTTCTTTGTTTAACCACTAGTAGACCCAATATTATGTTTGCTACTTACTTGTGTGCTAGATTTCAATAAAGTCCTAGAGAGTCTCATTTGAACGCTATTAAAAGAATTTTCAAATATCTTTATGGTACAATGCATTTAGGACTTTGGTATCCTAGGAGTTCTTCCTTTGACTTGATTAGTTATTCTGATGCTGACTTTACCAGTAACTTACTAGATAGAAAAAGCATTTCCAAAACTTGTCAAATTTTAGGAAATTGCTTAGATTCTTGGTCTAGTAAGAAACAAGTTTCGGTTGCCTTGTCCATCGATGAAGCAGAATATGTGGTAGCTAGTTGTTGTTGCACCCAAGTTCTATGGTAAAAACAACAACTTTTGGACTATGGCATTGATATTAATCACATTCCAATTAAATGTGACAATACAAGTGCTATAAACCTTAGTAAAAATCCCATTCAGCATTCTAGAACTAAGTATATTGACATTAGACATCATTTCTTGTGTGGTCATGTGCAAAATGGTGATATTTTTCTTGATTTTATTGATACTAATCATCAATTAGCAGAAATCTTTACCAAGCCTCTTTGTGAGGAAAGATTGAATTTTATTAAGCATGAACATGGTATGATTAATGACTCAAGCTTGTCTTGATCACTGCTTAAATTGATGAATTGATGTTTGGATTCTTATGTGATTATGTGCTTTAGAAAAATTATTTTCAGCGTTATTTATATATGTTGTTTTAAAAGTATTTGCTTTAGCAAATTTACTTCATATACATGATATATTGTATTTCTCATTTGCATGATCTTTGTATTAATTTTATTTGATTTGGATTTATGTGGATTCTTTCAATTTTTTTCAAAAGCCCTCATATTTTTCAAATTAATAATTAATTATCGAGCTAAATTCAATTAATTAATTATTTTAATTTAGAAAAAATATTTCTCCTCCTCAACAAGATTTTTTTAGTTTTTTAATTCATTAAAATGGGGGGAGAAAATTGTTTGAATTTATTTCATAGAATTTTTTTTATGCATGTATAATAACAATGTAAGTGTAACTAGTTTTGCCCTTATGGTAAAAAGTTTTGTTTTGCTTACTTTGTTTATATATGACATGATTTTTTTTATTTATGCATGACTATCAATTTTGCTTATATTTGCAAAATTCATATTCATGTATAAATTCTTCTTGGGAATGATTTTTATCTTTAAAAATGAAATGACT
The DNA here is from genome assembly GCA_947683625.1 of Mallotus nudiflorus. Lineage (NCBI taxonomy): Eukaryota > Viridiplantae > Streptophyta > Magnoliopsida > Malpighiales > Euphorbiaceae > Mallotus > Mallotus nudiflorus. Next base: position 1,377,977 of record CANTUR010000260.1, on the reverse strand, counting down.
TTCATAAAGATTTTGAGTGTTGTTACTTTCATTGTTTTAGTTCTTGATCTTTTATTCCCTCTAGTGTTATTGGCTCCCTTAGGTCTATTTCCCCTTATATTTATCTCTTTTCTTTTTGTCTTTGACAAAGGGGGAGAAGAAGTTATGTGCTTAGGGGATAAATAATTGTGTTTGTATTTAAGATATGCAAAGTACCACATGATTATGTATGATTGATTGACTAGCTAAACTTTCTATAATCATATGATGTTTCAATATAGCATATGTACTATTTTGTGATGCATTATAGTTGCACTATATACATATATATTTGAAATTATTTCTTTCATGTTGTCTAACATTTTTTAATGATCATATTATCATCATTTGTTATGTTAGGCCATGTTCTTGATACTATTTTTATGTTGTCCTTATTCTTGACAAGAAGGATAATAAAATTTATTTATATTTTTTATCATATCCAAAAAGGAGGAGAAATAAAGAAATATATTTTGTTAAAGGAATAGATTTATTAAACCCTTATACATGCTATGATAATTCATTTATATACTCTAATACATGATAAATATTGAAATTATGCATATGTTAATGGGGAGCAAAATAATTTCTCATTTTCCATATATTTAATTTGAAAGGGGGAGCTATTTTAATTAGCATGCTTATAAATGTTATTTATTTTTGTCACACTCGCTCACATTATTTATTATCTTTTAAAATTGGTTGTCAAAGCTAAAAAAGGGAGATTGTTAACCAATTGCATGATCAAACTCCAAATTTTGGAATTTGATAGTAATAATTTCAATTAAGTGTGCAGGGAATTATATACCAAACACATACCAAGCATATACACTTTTGGATAAATAGTGACTTTTCGGGCAAATTGAACCTCTAAGATTCAAAAAGGCTTTTGACATCTTTAGTGCTCTTAAAAGAGAAAATGAGCTTCTTCACATTTGAAGTAGACATTTTGATCTTTCTGACTTGGGCTTATTTATCAAAATCCAAGTTCATTTGGTTATGAAAATTTTGAGTTGAAATCCACGTATATGTTTGTTATCCCAGACTACATATCTCTTAGTAGTTTGGACATATCTTGAGTTACAGAAGTCCAATTAAGGTGATTTAAAATGATATGAAAATATAAGTGAAATATCTATAACTTTTATGAAAAAAGTATTTGAAAATTCAAATTTCTTTAGGATCAAATCATGGATTCAACTTGTGTATAGTTGTCTGATAGTATTATGCATTTCAGATTGCATAGCTCTTAGTATTTTGGACATATATTGAGCTACAGAATTCTAAGTTAGGTGATTCAAATTGATATGGAAAGATAATTCAAATATCTATAGCAAATTCAAAGTTTGGGCAAATTCAAATGTCTTGAGGAGCCAATCACAGTTTCAATCCAGGAATAGCTGTCTGACAGCATCACTCTCAATGATTCAAAATATAAATGTTGGACATATCATTTGCACCTCCAACAGCTATATTTTTTAGTATAAATACCTCTAGAGCTGAATGGAAGTTAAGTAACTTGTTTATCATTCATTATTTCTTAAGCATTCAATGAGCTCTCAAATTCTCATAAATAATTCTTTATTTTTATAAATCTTGTGAGAAGTTATGTGTGTGTTAGAAATAGAATTTCTCTTCATCTTAAATCTTGGGTTAGATTAGAAGGGAAGTGAGATTTATTTCTAAAGGAATTGGTTTAAGTGTTGTCCATTGAAACACTTGGGTCTTGGTTGTTTGAGTGAGCCTTGAAAACTCATGTTGTAAGGTTATAAAAGTGTGCCATAAAACTCTTGTATAATCTCAGTCCTGTGAATAAGATTATGGGTGATTGAAAATCCTAACTTAAGGATAAGTTAGGTGGAGATGTAGGATTGTTGTTGAATCTGAACTCCTTAAATCTTTGCATTCTTCATTCTTCATTCTCAACTTCTATTTAATTCTTGCAAAAAATTCTTTTAATTTCTCATTTTTAATTAATAGTCATATTCACCCCTCCCTCTAGGACTCTTTTCAATAACCCAGGCCCACTTTGTCTAACATAACCTTGGCCAAAGAGGCATCGCCTCTTTGTCAGTTGCTACAGAGGCGATCGCCTCATCGTAGAGGTGTCACTTCTATGGCAGACCACTTACAACTGCATTTAATGCAACTACAGTCATGGTGGCCAAGTGGTGCGAGCCCCACACCCTCAAACCTAATTTTGCATAAGGAAGAGATATTTGGGGGAAGAAAAAGGCTATAAGGGTTCATGATGAGCTAGAAACCCTAGGGGCATAGGCAATGTAGGGTATAAAAAGGAAAAAATAAGAGAGAGTGGAGAGAAAGGAGGACCATAAGAAAAAATAAAAACCATTGCTAAACAAAAAGAGGGGAGCTCTGAAAAACACAGAGAGATGTTCTTAAGGGAGGAAGTAGGATCCAAGCCAAAGTAAGTTCATATTCTTTAGGAAAGGAAGGAGGAAAGCTTATGTCAAAGTGGAAACCACACTCCAGTAAGGATCATAACCAAAGACACACCTCTGAGGGCCCATCATTTTTTGTACAAAAAACTTGCATTTAAGTTCAATATCTTCATAACTTCATCATTTTGGTGTTTACTTTACATGTGACTAAGTTGTTAGTATACTTTAGGTACATTTTAGGTTTATTTTATTTGCTATTCTACTTCATTGATATGATCTATTAAATTATTGCATATAGTTGTAATTTGGCATGCCTTTTTAAGAACTTGTGTAAACATTTGCTTGTTTAGGATAAAAGTTTGATTGTTTTAAAAGTTGAAAAGAGCATGTTGATAAGGTGACGCCTCTTCATAGAGGCATTGCCCCCTGTTAATAAGGTGCCTCTTCATAGAGGTGATCGCCACATTGACAGGTCAACTAGCCATTTGGCTCTTCTCCCATTATGAAATTTGGCATAATATTCACTTCACATGCTCATTTCGCCTTTATACATAATTATTCATTGCATGATGATAATTATCTTGGTTATTTAAGGGTTTCTTTAGCTTATGATGTGAAAACCTTTTTTAGAACATTATTTATAAATATTGCTATAGATAATGTCACATTTTCCAAGGGGAAACTAACTATATGTCTATTGCAAGAAATACTTGATGATTCACATCATTAAGCGATTACTTTAATTAGCTAACTCTTTTAGTACTTTTCATGCATACAAATAGTTTATTATTGGTTTATTTTCCATATATTTCTTTTGATTTTATTCTAAGGCATTGTAATCCCTAATCCCTTTCCCCATTTGATTCAAATGTATGGTTGTAAATTATTACTTATTTTATTTTTGTTGAATGTTGGGACTTAAAAGCATGAAATTGGATTAATGTGCAAAATTGAACTTAAATACAAAACTTGGAAAGTGGATGAAGGCAAGTGCAATTTTGAATGTAAATAAGGAAATAATTAAATAAATAAAGGTAATAAAACACAAAACACAATTGGAGACCAATCGTAAGGTTGGGTGAGCATTCAAACGCTCATACCTAGTTTTTAAACCTGATGACGGCTATTGGGAACCTCCGTGGAATCCAATTATTGTACAGTGTGTCCTAGTTTTTATCTAGGTGACTCCATCTCTAAATAGGCCTAAGACCTATGTCATATTTCCAAGTGGGCCTTAGGCCCACACAATGCCGTGGTCACCAAACACTTGGGCGCGCGCTAAACTCTGCTACCTCCAGTGGCGACTCCACTAAGGGTAGAGAAATTGATTCCAATTTTTTGTATTTTATCATCTTTAATTATTTTCTTATTTCTTCCTACATTTTTGCATTCAGTACACATTTTGCACACAATGAGCACTTCAATCCTAAATAAACCAAGCAATAGTCAGTACTTCACTACCTACATTTCACTCAATCCTAGTGGTGGAATATTTGATTATTGTCAGTCATGACATGTACTAATTTGTGTTTTTTGACCTTTGAGTAGGGAGACGTATATGGATGTATATCATTGTGGGGATGGGACTGAAGCCTTTTTACCTAAGATTCAAGGCCATATAATGACCTAGCAATTATCCTTAGGAATTTTCCCCACATGCATGTGTGTTATGCCATATAATGGACCCTTAAAATAAATATTGAGTCCATCAATAAGCAATATAAGGTAAAATGGGCCCTCGTGTCTAACCAAAGTCAATTATAAACAAACTAAGTCAATAAGGGCCACTCATGCCTATTCATGACCCATTTCAAGTGGGCCTTAACAAGTGAGTTTATGGTGCTAAGGACCGTGGCTTATAGGAAATGGACTCAGGCTTGTTTGAATCATTTTGAGAGTTATCTTGCAAACGTAAATTTTGTTATCCCTCATTGATAATTAAAACCCAGACCAAAAATCCTAGGGCAAGATACTCACCATTGAATATGCGTGTGGGAGAAATAAAGGCGGAAGTCTGCACGTTTAAGCTTTGGATTTTGGTTTTGTGTATCTTTTTTTTTGTTTCTTAAATTTCCTTAAAATAAAATGGACTTGCATATCATGCATACACGTCATGCATCATTCTAACATATGATTTTGCAATACTATAGATCCTTCAAGCTCATCAAAGTGGGTCTGAATTAATTCAGGTGGTTTGGTAAAAAATTCAGAGGTAGGAATGGCAGGTGGTTTTGATCTAGTGGCATTTAAAGCACAATTAAAAGATGAAGTGATTGCAGAAACCCAGTCTATAATGAGGAAGATGATGGGGGAAATTATTAAGCTCATTAGGGGGAATCAACTGGTATAACCGTCTAATATGCCACCAATCAATCCGATGGATCTTGATGAGGAGATCCTAATTAAAGGAAGGGAAGAAGATGATGTAATGGTGTTGGCCAACTCATCAAACTAAAGAAATGTGAACCCAACTGAAGATGTGGGGCAAATGAGTGGGCTAATAGCATGACCAAGGCTATGAACCAAATGTAGATGATCATAAAGGAGAAGGGCATTATCGCCCCTAGATTATGCTGATCTGAATCTAGAAAGGGAAGATGAACCGCTTCCCCATAAATTCAAATTCCTTGATATAAAGAAAAACTCTGGCACTGAGGATCCCTATTTTCATCTAAAGCAGTATGTGACTTATATGAAATCCACTGAGTTGACTGAGAGCCAGATCATTAAGTAGTTCCCTATGTCACTAAAGGGAGCACAGATCCGCTGGTACTACACTTTGGAACCACATGTTCAATTGGATTGGAAGTAATTATGTTCCACTTTTATAAAGCAATATGGCCTCAATGTTCAGTTAGAGGTGTCCCTGAGAGATCTACAGAACACCAAGCAGAACTTTAATGAGTCCTTTGTTGATTACATGACTCGCTGGAGGGGAAAGTTGTCTTTGATGAGGCATAGGCTTGCTAAGTCAGATCAATTAGTCCTGCAAATAGAGAGGTGTGTCCCAGCATTGTCTAGAAAGATGAGAGATTTAGGGATCAGAAATTTAAAAGAATTGTATAGGCTTGGGGTCTAAAAAGAGTCAAATCTGGCTCAAGAGAAGAAATTCTTCAGATTAAGGTTTGGGGGCAAGGAAGGAGCTAATTTGAGCAGTAATGTTCAGATCAATGTTATCCGACCACCAAGCAATAGTGTACAGGTTAATGCAATTAGATAGCCTTAGAGATTTTTGAATTTAAGGTCCTTAACAAGCTTATTGAGAAAAACCTACTACAACCTTTACCTTCATAATAACCCTTACCCGCTGCTAACCTAAAGCTTTTCTGCAAGTTTCACTAGACCATCAGACATGACATTGATAGTTGTGCCCAATTAAAGCATGAAATCCAAGACCTAATTAACTCAGGCAAGGTTACTGACCTAGAAACCTGAAAGCCAAATACACAAACCAACCCCTTGCCTAACTATTGAAATATGCCACCACCAAATGTGCCTATTTTGATGATAAACACTAGTCTAATGGAGAAGCAAGTCCTAAAATCCATCATCGATGTCAACCACAACTCCCTAAAAATCAAACCTGAGAACCTCAAACCAAGCAAAAAACCCACGAAATTGCATGTGCACAACTTAGACATATGGAGTTCCGATGATGAAAGCAAGGGATACGTTAACTTGTGGGATAATGAAAGAAGTAGATCAGGCTAGTTTGTAGGGAAGGTTGACGGAAAGGGGGGAGAACCTAAGATTGCCAAGTCTGAGCCTAGAAAGACAAAAAGTTTAAAAAAAGGGAAAGAAGTAAAGCAAAGTGAGGAGACTATTGCTAGTGTCTAGGAGTTACTTATAGATTCCAAGGATCATAAGGAGGCCCCAGTTCTGGCATTGGATTAGAAAAAGTCTCTGCTAATTATACCAGGAACAAATGGTCATATCACTAATGGAAACCCCTTAAGGGATGATAACATTTTCTAATGATGACCTGCCTCTAGAGGGGAGGGACCACTATAAGGCTCTGAATGGTCAACAATGGTTCCACCATCAAGTGTGTCGATTGAAGACTCTACCAAATTTAGGGTTGATGGTGGTTGACTTAAAGCCTTCTAAAGTAGTTATCAAATCTTATGATGACACCAAGAGGTCTGTGGAAGGAACATTCAAGGCATTGGTCAAAATGGAACCTATAGAAGTTTGGGTTGACTTGCACGTGATTGATATCCCAGTGACATTTGCCATTTTATTAGGAAGGCCATGATTTAACCCCCTGGGTGGCATCCCATCCACTGTTCATTAGAAAATTAAGTTCCCTCATAAAGGAAGGGTTGTCACCATCTCTGCTGAAACCAAAGTCGCTGTGGCTAGATTGAAGTTGACCCCCAAAGAGATCTCCATAAGCCCTAGTTTTGATTTTTATGTAATTTAAAAGGATGAGATGGATAAAAAGGTTCTGAAGATGATGCACAACATGAGGTTTATGCTCGACATAGGGTTATGAAAAGATCAAAGCGAACCTCTAGAATTTATGGAAAATAAGATGCCTATTTTGATGCATGGGCTAGGATTCAAAGGGGCTGATGATATTGAGGGAGAGATAGATATCTGAGGCCAGTCTAAAGAAAAGGAAGAGGAAACTATGGCTAAAAAGAAAACTCTATAGGAGATCATTGTAAAGGAAGGCATCGGGTACCCATACAGTGGAACTTTAAAACCTCTCCTGTTGGTTGGGGAAGTTATTCCAGGGTTTGAAATCTTTGCTAAATTTATGAATAGAGCCAAGGGTGTTGCTGTTAAAAAAGTCTCTATAAAGGAGTTGGTGCTAGCTGAAGAAGAATTTAAAGGGAATGAAGCTACCTCAGAGCTGAAAGGCATTGATGATTAAAGTAAAAGAACTTGATTTTGAAGTCTACATCCTCAACTCTATTATAGATGTCTTTTATGATGACTATGATGTTTCTTTTGCTTCTCTATTTGAAACTGATGATCTTTTCTTTTTGAAAGTGAAGCGATGAAGTCTAAATTTGCTTATTTGTGTGATGTGTTCCCTAATGGTTATTCTATTTATGATGATCATTTCATGCATATGTTTGGCATTAATTCCATGAAAACTGAATCATTTAATTTAGGCACAAATGATTATCCTAAAATTATATTGCTTGCATCTAGTTTAACTCATGATGAGAGAGAAAAAATGAAAGAAATCTTAATAAAGAGACAGATAGTATTTTCTTGGAGTTATGAGACATGCCTGGAATCGACAGGGAGATCTTAGAACATAGGATCCCCATATATCCTCATATAGCACCAATAAAGTAAAAGCAAAGGAGGTTAAGGCTAAAATAGGCTCTCATGGAAACAATTGAAGGCAAAGTTTCTGGAAGTGGTAAAGGACACTCAATGGTTAGCAAATATAATTCCTGTTCCTAAGAATGATGGGAGGGTCAAAGTATGTATGGACTATCGATACTCTAATAAGGCTTGCCCTAAAGATGACTTTTCACTACCATACATTGATACTCTAATTGATAGCATGACTTCCAACACATGATGTACTCTTTCATGGATGGATTTTCAGGGTAAAATCATATCATGATGACATTAATGGATAAGTTAAAGACATCCTTCAGTACCAAATAGGGCATATATTATCACTGAGTGATGCCTTTTGGATTAAAGAATGTAGGGGCCACTTATCAGAGGATGATAACTGCTTTGCCACAGGAAATGATCCACAAGGAGGTAGAAGTGTACGTAGATGATATGATGGTGAAATCCATAACTAGGGAAGGACATTTCAAAGTGGTAGATAAGTTTCTAGTAAGGGCAACAAAGTAAAATCTCAGAATAAATCCAAAGAAGTGTGTTTTTAGGGTTACATCTGGGAAACTATTAGGACACATTATTAGTAAAAAAGGAATAGAGGTGGATCTGGATAAGATTAAGGCAATCAGGGATATGCCCATGCCAAGGAATGAAAAGAGGTCTAAGGGTTCCCGGGGCACTTGAAGTATATCAATAGATTTATAACCAAATTGATGACTGGCTATAATCCCATTTTTAAGCTCCTAAAGAAAGATCAACCCATGATATAGGATGAAAGGTGTCAGTAAGCCTTTGAAGCTATCAAGGATTATTTATTGAATCCTACTATTTTTCAACCGCCAAGGCTAGGTAAAGCCTTAATCCTATATTTGGCAATTAAAAAAGAAATAATAGGGGTAATGTTGGCTTAGGAATGTGAAGAGAAGATAGAGCACACTATGTATTACTTGAGTAAGAAGCTTCTGCCTTATGAAACTAGTTATAGCCTTATGGAGAAGACATGCCTAGTAGTGATTTGGACAATGAAGAAACTCTGACACTACTTTCAGTCTTATAAAGTGTGGGTAGTTTCCAAACATGAGCCCCTCAGGTATCTTCAGCAGACCTCGTCTCTTATAGGAAAGTTGGCTAGGTGGCTCATTCTACTCATGAAATTCGACATAGAATAAACAACCAAGAAAATGGTAAAGGGGAGAGCGGTAGTAGACTTCTTGACATATAGCCCAGTAGATGATGACAAAGAATGGAAGATAGAGTATCCTGATGAACACCTAGGGAAAATAGAGGTACAAGGTTGGGAAATGTACTTTGATGGAGCCGTCAACAATAAAAGAGCTAAAAAAGGTGTGATTTTGGTCATGCTAGAGGGAGGGATGATCCCGACAGAAAAAAAAAAACTTGAGTTTAAGGCAACCAATAACCAAGCAGAATATGAGGCCTACATTTTTTGTCTAAAGGCATTATGTAGTGCAGGAGTGAAGAATGTTATTATATATGGAGATTCCATGTTAGTCATAAAACAAGCTACTAAAGAGTGGGAGATAAAGGAGGACATATTGCATACATATTGGGAATATCTAGCTACTATCTTTAGCTCATTTAATCAGGGTAAGTTTGTTCATTTACTAAGAGAAGGAAACTAGATAGCTGATGCCTTAGCCATACTAGCCTCTATGTGGGAAAATGGGAAACAGCCAGAGGCTAGGCCCTTAATTCTGACGAAATCTCAAGGCCCTTTTTACAAGGGGGTGAGGGTGACACCAGTCGATGCTATTGAGAAGCTTTGGCTTTATAACTTACAAAGATATCTAGAGATTGGGTAATTTTTAGATGGCACTGATAAGAAAGAGAGGATATCCCTACAAATGTTATCTCAATAGTTCATAAGTCATAATAGGATGATGTATACAGGAATGTCGATCGGGCTACACCTCAGATGTGTTGATAAGGATGAATCCTAAAAGCTTATGGAAGTGATTCACAAAGGAGTATGCGGGTCACATATGAATGGGACATCTTGGAAAAGAAAATAGCTCGTCATGGTTACTTTTGGCTCACCATGGAAGTAGATTGCATTACATTTATGAAGAAATGTCACAACTGCCAAACTTATAGTGACGTTAGCCACTTACCATCTATGGAACTTCAGGGAATGACTTCTCCTTAGCCATTTGCTGTATGGGGGATTGACATCATAGTAGAGGTAAGGCCAAAAACATCTATTGGTAATCGATATATTATTGTGGCTATTGATTACTTCTCCAAGTGGGTTGAGGTTGAATCTTATGTTACTATGGGTTTAAAGAAAATGTCGAGGTTCATTGAGAAGAACATAATCTATAGATATGGTTTGCCACACTACATTGTTATAGATAATGGGGTTTAATTTGGAGCAGAAATGGCTATATTACTGAAAGACTATAAGATCGAGCATCATAGATCATCTTCGTATAGGCTATAGGCAAATAGGGAGGTGGAAGTAGCCAATAAGAATGTGAAAAAATCATGGCCAAGATCTCCATTGTTGTCTAATTTTCTCTTTATGGTTCTTTAAGGCCAAGTTACCACTAAGTGGTCCAGGAAGTTTTGAGAAAGGGGTCTTAGTTCGAATTCATGAACTAATTCTACAATTAGTTATTTATTACCGTATTGACGATAGAGGCTAGCTAGATTGTAAAAGGTGGAAAAATGAAGACCAGCAATCATAACACAATATATATAGGATCGGATAGTCACATGTTGCCATCTCCACTAAGAGCACATCCAGCAGATCAAAGTGTTAGGAAATGTTGATAGCCTGTGAACATCTACCGAAATGGGGTGTAGATTCCTTGTTTGGTATTGTTTGGCCTTATAGTGCCTAATGTCTTAAGGGGGTTCAAGTAGACTTAATTTTTCATATAGCAACATAGAAAAATTGACAAATGATTAGGTGCAAATGATAGGATAGTTGAAAGACAAAACTTGACACCGTATAGCTTACCTCCAATAGAAAGGGACTTTCAAAGAATCATTGTGTTTTAATGAATTTGTCTAGTCTAATAATATTTTTGCTAGAATGAGAGAGAAGGGATTAAACCCTAATTCCACATGATCAAGAATGGAAAGGACCTTCAAATCACAGTGTCTGGAGGATGGAACCAACAGAAACTGGGCATATAAACAGAGAGCAATCATATGGGGCTAGTAAGTTTCTTCTTTGTCCACACCCATGGTGATCTCGAGGAAGGATTCCAATATGATTTCTAAATTGAGAATGCAGTGAGAAGAGGACCGCAGTGGAAGGTTGAATATATGCATCTTCTGGTATTGAAAGGAGTGAGGGTTTGGGTTCTCAAAGTTAGGAACTGTAAGTCCGCAAGTGGAATTTGTGTGGTGACCAAGAATTGCTTCGAATTCCTCTTACAGGGCATATATTTCCATTGTGTTCAACAAGAAAATGTGCTTTTGGGGTCCCAAAATTGAGCCATGGTATGAAAGAAGGGAAAATTGATCCCCTTAGTATGTAGTGATTTAAAGACCGAAAGGTGAAACAACTCTAATCTAGCCTAAGACCTATTATCTAAAATTTTCAAGATTGGTTGTAGTAGTTTAAGACTCCGTTTAGTCATGGTTCAAGCTTTTAGGGGTGCCTAGAGAGAGAAATTGGAGGTTAAGGATGAAGGTGTCTTAAGAGCAAGGCTGGGCAAGGGTTTTGAGCTTTTAAAGGGGGTAGGACCGCTTGATGATGAGGCGATTGCCTCATCTAAGAGGCATCACCTTAGCAACAAGAGGCGATTGCCTCTTTATTAGAAAGCCATGAGGCGATCACCTCTTCAATGGTATCAGTTGTTAAGCTTCATTAAACTGTACAATCTCAACAAGTGTAAATCAGAGTGTAGTGAGGTAGACACACACACATGTAATCATTGAAATCAATTTGCATGTTAAAGAATAAATTTAATTAAGATAAAAGTTAAATTCTATAAACAATTCATCCAAAAAAAGAATAGAAAAGTGTATGTGTTCATTGTCCAAGCTGATCAGTCAAAAGGGGGAAAACAACAACTCGTAGGCCCTAGTACATCTAACGTTCGATCTAGCACCCTTAGGTTCATCCCTTCCTCCAACGCCACTGCCACTCCCATCCTCATTGATTTGGAACACATTAATCTAGTGCTCAAGAGTGGTGATCCTTGTTGATGGGTTTCTGCAAGTATACGGATTCGTAGAAGTAGTAATTAAATATCGATCCCATAGAGATTGCAGATTGACTACAGTGATACTAGTTGTGTTTGTTTGTTTAAACAATGAAAAAGTGTATGTTTAATTAAACTAAGATAAAACACAAAAAAAATCACAATGAAATAACAATCACTTTAGAGAGCTAGGGTTCTTATTACCAATTCAACCATTATTTAAAATCAATTTACTGCTAAGCCATACCTAACCTTAATCCAATTTGAGGGTTTCCCTAGAATCATAGGCTTTCCTCTTAAGAAAACCTTATGATTAACCAAGTAAATTGAGATTCTTAGATTTAAAGCTCTTGCCTACTAAGTGTTCGATTAACCCGGTTTAAGCATCAACCCTTAATCAATATTAGTTGCTTAGGTGTTTCTCAACTAAGAAAGCATCTAACAGGTTATTTTTTTAAATCCAATACAACCCATCCCTCGATCAAGTTTTATTGTGTATATTCAATCAAAAGGTGATCAATCCTAAGAAGACATTAAGTTCAACAACAACTAAAGGATCTAGGTTAATGGCTTAGGTTTAATTGTGATTAGCCATGGTTGTATAGCAATAACAACCCTAACTAAGAATTTAGCTACTCATGTTAATTTTAAGAAATAAAGAAGAATAATAATAGAAAATAGACATCATCATTGAATTAAAATTAAGAACGAATAAAAAACAATTGAATATAATAAACCCCCTGTTAAATAGGAAGCTTGATGTTCTTCAATTTTTATTCTCCAATCTCCAAACTAACATAAGCAAGAAAAAATCTTTTTTTTCTCAAAACTGCTTTAAGAAAAATTATATCTCCCAAAAAGTGATGATAAGAAAAAGAATAATCCTCCTCCTCTTGTTTCTAGTGGCAACCCTCTTATAAAACCCTAATTACCAGCCGTAGGGTTACATCTGTGTGAAATCTCCCTCTTGTCCTTCATAAGTCAACAATTAATTTTTCCTCTGACTTTCTTAATCACCAAGTCGCAAGGCCATGTGCAAAATGCACATGGCCGTGCACATCATTTTTTTTAACATTTCAACAAATTGATCCCCATTGCTTTTTAGGCTCACTTCAAGTGCCCACGGCTCCCATATAACCTTCCTCTACTATTCTTTGACTTCCTTAAATACATAAAAATCAACCAAAAATAAACCAACTAATACGTAAAAATAAATAAACACACAAGACATGCAGTAAGTACTCAACTAAATAAAAATTGAATAAAAGAAACATAAACTTAAATGAAATGAATTTTTCCTAAGACAAAGACTACTTAATAAAGTGCATTTTTCACACTTATTAAATTCCCCCACACTTGAATATTTTCTTGTCCTCAAGCAAAACCTGAAAACACATATCTACCCATAGAATCATACTCATTTAACTAGCTTTAACTTGACTAACTACCATAATCTTCCTTTAATAAAAAGTTTAAAAACTCAAAAAGTAAAATAGCAACTGAGGTCAAGAATATACTATTACCATGCGAAGAGCATACTTTTCTAGTGAAAATATGAAAACAAATGATTGACACTCAAAAAAAAATAAAAAAAAGTAGGAATCGTGCCAACAATAAAGAGGCTAAGAAGTTCATCAATCAATATCTTCCCAATCTCAGCATCCCCCACCTTTCTTGTGTTACTCAGTGTGGAAACCTCCAAAAAGGGTCATTTGGATACTCTTACTCTTAAAGAGCATTAGATTAGAATGAGCATTTAAAAGATTTTTCTTTTCAATTGTAAGCTCCAAACGAGTGCGTTTTACGCTCCATCTTGCTTCTTGATTGATTTTTTTTATAACCGCTTTAAAGCAGCCTCAAATTATTACTCACAAATACTTTCTCAAATATTAATCATCTAGATTCACTTTTTCAATAGAAAAGTAAGCATTAATGTTCATTAAAATGTAAAAATTCTTAACCACAAGTTACTCTGCTAATTTAAAAATTTAAAATGATCCATTAAGGGAAGATTAAGACATTTCTTCAACAAAACTAAGATTAATGAATAAGGCTCTAAAGGCATAAATGTTGCAAAAATTCAAGTGTAAGAGCAAGGCACAAACACATAAAAAAAGGGTATAAATAAATAAATAAATAAAGCATGTAGACTCTTAAAGTGAAACAAACACACAAGCATATAGTCATGAAAAGAAAATAAATAAATAAAAGAAAATTAGAGAACAGTATACTCCCTTTATTCCAGTGAAACTGGAGGGGGAATATATGGTGTGACCATGATGCACTTTGCAGCTTCATTTATGGCTTTAGATCTTTTGCTTTGAGGAAGGATGCGAAAGATTTCATCAATTTGAAGTTGCAAACTTTCAGCTCTGGATTCACATCGCCTCTCAAACTTCTCCAACTGGTTGGAAAAATCCATAACCATGTTTCCAATCCTATTGTCAAAGATATCCATTCACTCTTTGATATTTTCCATGATGCCATCACTCTATTTTTTGGTGTTTCGTCGCTTCCTTAATCAAGCTTCACTCCCATTATCTCCTTTTTCAACTGCATTAGGGGGTAAAGATATTTCACCATGTTGCATTGACAATTAACGGATCATGTAGCATCTTCTACCCATTACATCATGAAACTCATTGAATTTGGTGATGATTTTAGCTCACACTAGGTAATCTTCATCAAGGGACTTGGCTTCTAAAGGCTCCAATTTATGTTTGGCAAATTCGAATGGAGCAAAATACAATGCCAATCTGGTGACAATATGCCCCATTGAGATCAATGCCTTTCTAGCCTGAATAACCCGCCACATAGAACTCAAAACAAAGTATGTACTACATACTTTTGTGTTAGTCTTCAAGCACCACAACATGAATAGTTCATTAGGGGAAACCCTAGTACTATCTTTTCTTCCAAAGATTATATGTGCCATGAATTTATGCATGATTAAATATAAGTGATCTTTGATCAAACCACTAGTCATTATTTGACCCTCATAAACTTTATCACCTCCAGTGATTTCATGCCAAAAACTACTCATATTATAATCCATAGGAGGTTGACAAACACCTCCTTAAGGAAAACCAAAGATTTGAGACATGATTTCATAGTCAAATAAGTATTCTTTCCTAAAGAACCAATGTGAAAAGATCCCTAGAGGTGCATCTAAAATCTTAAATGTAGTGTAAAATTCTATTGTGAGTTCAAAGAATACATCATATTGGGCTGTAGCCAATTTAAAACCACCCTAATTTATTGCAAAACATATATATGGTTCCTTTAATACCCATATTCAACAGTACCTCATCATCAAAGTATTTTGGTTTGCTGAATTTTCTCTTAACTAAGGAGCAAAATCTCTTCCTTTCTTCTTCAGAATAAATGGCAAAGAAAGCTTCATAATTGTCCCTCATGTCTTTAGATTTGCCCTCGCCATCACTAAGCTTCTTTCCTTGAAATTGTGTCTTTGTTCTAGCCATCATAACAATGTTAATACTAAAACAAAACAATAATAAAAAAATGGAATTAACAAGAACAAAAATAAAAGTCAGCAAAGTATAAATAAGAAAACAAAAAAAAAATTACAAGAAACAAAACATTCCAATTTCAGTAAAAAATGCTTACCCATTAATTCAGGAAATTTACCTTACTTAGGAAACTAAAATCAACTAAACCCTCAATGGAATAAGGAAACAAATAAAAAAAATAAAATCACAACTAACAAGCTCACAAAATTTATTTATTTATTTATTATTATTTTTATTTGTATTTCCTCCCCCACACTTAAAATGTGCAATGTCCTCATTGCAACATTTAAAATAGGAAATTTTTTTAGGAATTCGACTATGCCTATACATCAGGTCGCATGGCCGTGCTACCTGATTGACGTCGCATCATGCACGGCCATGTGTAAAATTCACACGGCCGTGCTACCTGCTAGCACATAATTTTTTTTCTTTTATCTTGGTAGGACAAACCTCCCATATTTATTGCACAATTGGAAGAAAAAAATTAAGTGGAAAAATAAGAAAAAGTAACATTCCTAAAATAAAAATCCTTAACAAAAAAAAACTTAAACAAAAACATACTTCAATTCAAAACATGAAACATAACACTAACGTTCCATAAAACATCATAATTAAAAAAATGAAAACACATAAAGTAAACATTGTTTAAGCTAGAGCTAAACACTTCAAAACATGGTCTTCATTCCTCCCCTTCATCCTCAGAGGAGTACTCCTATGCCGGCATATCTTCATCATGCGGGAATGGTGGCGGGATAAAATTCTGAGAGCTGAAATAGGCATTAAAGTTATGGTTAATCATCTGCAATGTGCGATTCATTTGACTAAAAGTATGACCCATTCCTACCACTTTAGAATTCAGCTCTCCTACGTTGGAATCAATGACTCCAATTTGCAACTCCAAGCTATCCAGCCTTTCTAACACATTATTCAGAGAGACATCTTCCTCTTCCTCTTCCTCTTCATCTTGCTCTATAGGTGCAGGAGGAATAAGAAAAGCTCTCCCAGTATGATCAACTCTACCATTCCTATGGATTCCATCATGCCAGTGTCAATGAAGTGATGACCCGGGACCCTTTCAAAAGGCATGCTCTTGATGTTAAAGTTTAAGTACTTGGCTATTGTTGTTACTAGGCCTCCCACTTTAATTGCCCCAGTAGCTTTTATAGCAACATCTCTTAATTTCCCCGGCTAAAGCATGATAGACATCAAGTTTTTTATCATTCACCATACAATATAAAATGTTTAACTCAGTGGTGGTAATCACAAAGTCACCCTCTTTCCTTGGAAACAAAGAATGTACCATGAGCCTATGAAGGTACTTAAGTGTGAGTAATCGAATCCTTGATTCTTTTACTGACCGAGCCTCATATAAAACACCCTTTTCCTTGGTTAATTCTCTCCAAAACTCATTTATATCATATGCAACATTAGCATCCTGATTTTTGGGAAAATGAAAAACATCATTGAGTTCAAACAAACCTAGAGTATGCTCCTCATTCCCCAAATGGAAAATTAGCATAAGGGTATGATTGTTAAACTTAAAAGAAGAGAGAAATTCACAAGTGGGGATGGCATAAGAAGGATTCTGCATCAAAATAAAATCATTCCACCCCATCCTATGAACATACAAGTCAATCTCATCTAACAACCCAATTTCAATCAAGGATGTGGCACTCAAATATCTATTTGGCACAATCTTCCTATTCATCATTGCTTGAAATTTATTCCTATGCTCACCATGCCTAAATTGAATTTGAGAGGGGAAAGGTTTTACCATTTGTTCCTCTTCAGCACCCACCTGGATTATTGGAAGTTCCACCATGTCTTGCTCTTTTGGAAGGATTAGTTTGCTTCCTTGCTATGCCCTTCCTTCTTTGATCTTTCTCCATGATACTTCTTTAAAAGAATTGAGAGAATATGTAGAATATGTAAAGTGGAGAATGGTGTAGGAAATGGTGTAGAGAATGATTTTGTAGAGAGGAAGTGAGTGTTTACATAGAGAGTGGGATGATGGGGAATTGGGTCAAATTTTGAGAAATTGAAAAGGTGGTTAAGGGTTAGGTTTTCTAGGGCTTGGGAAGTGGAAAAGTGGTCAAAAGTGGAGTCCCTAGGGTTTTGAGGAAGTGTGGAGTGTTGGGAAGTGGAAAAATCCACTTAAAACAAAATTTGCATTTTTCTAAAAGTTAGGTCTGTCTCGTCACACGGCCATGTGTGAAATTCGCACAGCCGTATGTCGAGTTTTGGCATCGTTAGGCACATGACCGTGTGCATTTTTCACACAACCATGTGACCTAATTATCCAAAAGTGGCAACGCAAGATGCACGACCATGTGCAAAATGCACATAGCCGTGCTACCTGTACATGCATACTTTAGAAGATTCGCTAAATTAAAAATTCAACACACATAGACAAGAAATGCATCATAAATTTAACTTACAAGACACTCGAAACAACATTCCACTAAACATTTAACTCACAAGACCTCTTTTAGAGCTCCAACCTTTCTCTCATTCCCTAAAATGTACAATAAACAATCGTAAAAATAGAATAAACTTGAAAAAACATAAAAGAAGTAACCAAACAATAAAAAAAATAAAAAAATAAATAAAAAAATACAAATAAAAATAGTCTTGGTTGAGCCCCCAAGAAGCGCTCTTTTAATGGTCCATAAACTAGACCATCACATTGATCATCCAGTTGATTCCTTCAAGTATGAAACTTGATGGAACTCCTCAAATGTGCTTCCATGGTATAGCTTTAACCTTTGCCCATTCACTTTTACTTTATCAACCTGAATGCCTTGAGCTAAAATCTTATGTCCAAGTATAATACCTTCATCTACCATGAAATGACACTTTTCCCAATTTAGCACCAAATTTGTTTCCTCACAATATGGTAGAACTTGCTCCAAATTGCTCAGACATCCTTCAAATGAGTTTCCATAGATAGAAAAATCATCCATGAAAACATCCATGATCTCCTCCAATAAATACGTAAATCTAGCCATCATACATCTCTAAAAAGTTGTAGGAGCATTACATAACCCAAATGGCATCCTCTTATATGCAAATGTGCCATAAGGACATGTAAAGGTGGTCTTCTCTTCATCTTCTGGAGCTATTGCAATTTGATTGTAACCTGAATAACCATCCAAGAAGCAGTAAAAGCATGTCCTGCTATCCACTCCAACATTTGATCAATAAAGGGAAATGGGAAATGGTCTTTCCTTATGGATGAGTTCAGTTTCCTGTAATCAATGCACACTCTCCATCCATTCACAACTCTTGTAGGAACAAACTCTCCTTCTGTATTTTGCACAATCGTTATTCCCCCCTTCTTCGGCACACACTGAATTGGGCTAACCCAAGAACTGTCAGAGATTGGATAAATAATTCCTGCATCAAGTAGTTTGACCACTTCTTTCTTTACCACCTTTTGCATGTTCGGGTTAAGCCTCCTATCTCTTTCAATGGTTGGCTTGTGTCCATCCTCCATTAAAATCTTATGCATACAATAAGAGGGAATTATTCCTCTTATATCCAAAATCTGCCACCCCGATTGCCTTTATTTTTCTCTTTAGCATGTTCACCAATAAATCCTCTAGCTCCTTGCTAAGTTTAGAAGATATAATCACAGGTAAAGTTTGGTCATCACCAAGAAAAGTGTATCTTAAATATTGAGGTAACAGCTTCAAGTCTAGTTTTGGTGGTTTTATGATTGAGGGTGGTGTGGGTTCAGTGTTTGGTAGTTATATGTGTGGTTGGTTTGGGTATTTGAAAGTCACTTCTTCTTAAGAAGATTGTACCTGTAAGCACTTCTCAATATTCTCAACTTCTAAAGACCATGCCAACCTTCGTCATTGGACTTCATTCACACATTCATCAATGGCTTCAACTCACATGCAAAAATCTTTGTCATAGGGATATTTCATAGTCTTATAAATATTAAACTTACAGCTCTCATCCCCTACTCTTAATATAAGAGTTCCATCATAGACGTCAATTATTGCTCTGGCAGTGTAAAGGAATGGCATACCAAGGATTAGTGGAACCTCCTCGTCTTCTTCAAAGTCAAGGACTACAAAATCCACTGGAAAATAAATTTTCCAACCTTTACTAACACATCCTCCACTATCCCTTCTAGTTCCTTCAATATCCTATTTGCAAGTTACAATCGAATGCTTGTAGGTTTTGCTTCTCCTAATCCTAATTTCCTATAAATAGACAAAGGCATAAGATTAATTGAAGCTCCAGAATCATATAAAGCTCTTTGAAAATTTAAATTTCTCACATAATAAGGAATAGTAAGACTCCCTGGATGCTTACTTTTTAAGGGAAGTTTCTTCGAGATGATAGCACTACACTCTTTTGTGACTGTGATGGTCTCACATTCTTGTAACTTCTTTTTATTGGAAATTAGTTCCTTGAGAAATTTAGCATGCTTAAGCATTTGTGAAAGACATTCCACCAGAGGCATGTTGATGTGAAGTGCTTTAAACCTCTCTAGAAATTTAGCAAATTGTTGATCATACTCATGTTTCTTCAATCTTTGAGGATATGGAGCTGGAGGTTTGTAAGGTTTCACTAGTGGTGGTGTAGGTTTCTCCACTACTTATTCCTTATTATTGTTATCACCTTGGAGCTTCTCCTCTATTTGCACTTCAACCCATTCATCCTCTTGCTCTTTCTACTCTTCCTTCTTCTTTTCTTACTCATATTCTGTTATTGCTTTTAGGATTTGGATCTCTGTTCTACTTCTCAAGGTGATAGCCTTCAACTGTTCTTTTGGATTCTTCTCAGTGTTACTTGGCAAAGAACCTTGATTCCTCATTGACAAAGAATTTTCCAACTGCCACATTTGCACCTCTAAATTATGAATAGAGGAAGAGTGGTTCTTAAACATCAGTTGAGTTTCTTGATGCATTTGCTCAAATCTTCCTTCCAATCTTTTTGTAGCTTCATCTTGTTGATTCATTTTTGTCGACATCATATCCATGAACTTCTCCAACTTGCTCTCAAGAGAACTTCCTGAAGGTGAAGTTTTTTCTTGGTGGTAATTTGGTTACTGGTGTTCCACATTATACCCTACAAAACCAGGTGGTGCTTGTGGCCTCCACTAGTTGTTCCCTTAATTTCTCCAAGAGAAATTAGGATGATTTCTCCAACTTGGATTATAGGTGTTGCCATGCACTTGGTTCTGTTGTCCCTTAAAGTTGTTTACGAAGTTTACATTCTCCATGGACAAGCTTTGCATCATCTGACACTCTATAGTTGGATAACTACCCTGACATAATTCACAAGAGGAAGACAACTTAGATATAGCATCAATATTCATTTTATCCATTCGTTTAGATAAAGCATCCATCTTTGCATTTAACATCATCAAACTGTCAACTTCAATTGCTCCCCTTCTCTTTGGAATAGCTCTCTCACTAGACTAGAGGCTTTGAGTATTAGCCATTTCTTCAAAAAGCTCCAAGGCATCTTCTGGTGTCTTAGACATGATAGTTCCTCCTGTTGATGCATCTATCTTTGCTCTCACTACGAGATTGACACCCTTGTAAAAAGATTGTGCATCTATGTTTGCTCTCACTATGGGATTGACACCCTTGTAAAAAGATTATGCCAAATCCCATGAAGGAATCAACAGTGGTGGACATTGTCACTGAAGATCCTTGAATCTATCCTAGCACTCATAAAAACTTTCATCATCTCTTTGATAGAAAGAGTTGATTTCATTTTTGATTTTGAGTACTTTTGCTGGTGGAAAGTACTTATTGAAAAAGGTTGTATAAAGCTCCTGCCATGTGTTTATGGAGTTAGGCTCCAAGCTAATGAACCATCTTTTTGCTTTATCCATCAATGAAAATGGAAAAAGGATGAGCCTAATTGCTTCTGGCTATACTCCATTCATCTTGAAGGTCGAACAATACTCTAAAAATCTTATTATGTGACTAATTGGATCCTCATGTGGTAAGCCACTAAATTGTGATTTTTGAATCATTTGGATCATGGTGGGTTTGATTTCAAAGTTGTTTGTAGTAACTGCCAGCCTCACAATCAGAGTTTGATCACCTTGGACATTGGGACTCATAAAGTCCCTCATAGTTTTATGGGCAACGTGCCCATTTTGGCCATCTTGCTCATTGTGTGCTTCCCCTCCATTCATTTTATCTTTATTTTGTCTTCTCCTTCTATGAATAGTTTTCTTAATCTTTAAATCAAGTGGTATTAACTAGACTCCTTGTCTGCTTGCGCCATATATTGTGTGCATGCAATAACAAGAGTTCCTATAAAACCAAAAAATAACAAAAAAAAAAGTAAAAAAAATGTCTAAATCAAACAACACAAAATTCTCAATAAAATCAATTTGGCAATCCCTGGCAACGATGCCAAAAACTTGATGGGTTTCTGTAAGTATACGGATTCATACAAGTAGTAATTAAATATTGATCCCATAGAGATTACAGATCGACTACAGTGATATTAGTTGTGTTTTTTTCTTTAAACAACAAAAAAGGGTATTTTTAATTAAACTGAGAGAAAACATAAAAAAATCACAATGAAATAATAATCACTTTAGAGAGCTAGGGTTCTTATTACCACGTCAACCTTTATTTAAAATTAATTTACTGCTAAGTCATACCTAACCTTAATCCAATTTGAGGGTTTCCCTAGAATTATAGGCTTTCCTCCTAAGACAAGCCTATGATTGACCAAGTAAATTGATGTTGTTAGATTTAAAGCTCTCACCTACTAAGTGTTCAGTTAACCCAGTTTAAGCACCAACCCTTAATCAATATTAGTTGCTTAAGTGTTTCTCAACTAAGAAAGCATCTAACAGGTTATTGTTTAAATCCAATACAACCCATCTCTCAATCAATTTTTATTATGTATATTCAATTAAAGGGTGATCAATCCTAAGAAGACATTAAGTTCAACAACAACTAAAGGATCTAAGTTAATGGCTTAGGTTTAATTGTGATTAGCCCATGGTTAAAAAGCAATAAGAACCCTAACTAAAAATTTAGCTACTCATGTTAATTTTAAGAAATAGAGAAGAATAATAACAAAAAATAGACACATTATTGAATTAAAATTAAGAATGAATAAAAACAATTGAATAGAATAAACCCCTTGTTAAATAGGAAGCTTGATGTTCTTCAATTTTTATTCTTCAATCCCCAAACTAACATAAGCAAGAAAAAATCTTTGTTTTCTCAAAATTGCTCTAAGAAAAATTGTATCTCCCAAAAAGTGATGATAAGAAAAAGAATAATCCTCCTCCTCTTATTTCTGGTGGCTACCCTCTTATAAAACCCTAATTACCAGCCCTAGGGTTACATTCATGTGAAATCAACCTCTTGTCCTTTATAAGTTAACAATTAAATTCACCTCTGAATTTCTTAATTACCAGATCACATGGCCATGTGCAAAATGCACATGGCCATGCACATCATTTTTTCAGCATTTTAGCATATTGATCTCCATTGCTTTTTAGGCTCGCTTCAAGTACTCACGACTCCCATATAACCTTCCTCTACTATTCTTTGACTTCCCTAAATACATAAAAATCAACTAATATGTAAAAATAAATAAACACACAAGACATGCAGTAAGTACTCAACTAAATAAAACCTAAATAAAAGAAACATAAACTTAACTAAAATTGAATTTTTCCTAAGACAAAGACTACTTAATAAAATGCATTTTTCACACTCATCACTCACCCTGCTAGCCTCATCACAGTCTTACTTAAAAAAATCACAAGTTAGTAAATCATGCAAGCATGCATACATGTAGGGAATAGAAAGATTCTTACCCTCCACTGCTGAGTGACCTCCAGCATATAGTCTCTCTAAGCTTCTATCATGCGATACATATATAGGCCTTGCTCTAGAGAAATCTGTATTATTAAATGAATGTTGGAACTAGCAAATGGGTTAAGAATGTTAGAACTAGCAAATGGGTTAAGAATGTTAGTGAAAGTAGGTCAAGAGTGAACTTGCATGAGTGGCACCACCAGGGGTGCATTTAGGTGCTATATCCTCGTCCAGAGTCAAAAATTAAGGAGACAACTCTCTAGGAGGGACCTAGCATTGAGCTAAGGAATAAGGAACATGAATGAAGCTGCTAAGAGCGAATTGAGAACTGGGGGCGGTAGGCGGCCTGGCCTGCTCGACAGCTTCTAAAGTCTCCTCCTTGCCTAGATTCAAACGACGCCTTAGGGGCTCTCTCTCTTGCACTCAAGATCTAGCCTGAGGCATAGGCTTAGTGGGTGCAACCTAAAGGCAAGAAAAGGAAAGCATGTATGAACACAAGTACTTCTTAAAGTAGGGAAAAGGCAATAGAGATGTGCTTGGGAGGTAAAAGCAACATGGAAAGGGATCATCAGTAGAAGGTGAGCTTAAAGGAACTCCACATATCAACTCTTCACATGGACTATGTGATCCCATAGCTAGTGAGCCTACGATAGCCTAAGCGAGGTCCTCGCCCTCTAGCTTATGTGCCCAAAGCATGTTATCAAGAGGAGACTTGGGAACCCGTCTCGCTCTAGCGCCTCCCCTCTAGTTCATGACCCGCTTACCAAGATACCAGGCCTGATATCCAAGACCATAAAGGAGTACCCTCTTCTAGGCTAATGGCATGGAATGAGTCATCTCGATATTCTAGCTATCCTCAGGCCCCCACAACTCATTCCAGATCTTTAAAAGGTGGAAACATTAGTAGGTAAATAGATTAATTTTGTATAAATTGCTAATGGAAGCGGTTGTGTTTTGTAGGTACCACATCCTACATCAGGGAGTTCAAGTGCTGCTTATGGATATGCACCCGAGTGAGATGCCTCTTCAGGACACAATAGGAACCCCATCTGTTGATAGCTGAAAGTTGATCCTTTACTCGTTGCACACCTACGAGTAGCTCCAGATCCAAAGCCCAAACCCATTAAGAAAGTTAATTAGCTAGTGTAAATAAGTGGAGATTATAACAAGTCAAGAGAGGGGAAGGTCATGACTTACCAGGACGGCATGCCAAAAGTCGCAAAATCTCTTGGCCCCTTAGACTACCTCATCCATGGTCTGATATAGATATGTGAGAGAATAGTTACCCCAATCAAATGTGGATACGTGACCAAGATCTCAAAGAGCTAGTAGGAACATCAGAACAATTAAGTTAGCGGTGTCGATAAAGAAGGTGGTGTTGAGCAAGTAGAGCAGGAAAGCCCTAACCACCTTATCAACCTCACGAGGAGTGACCATCGTCGTAGCTCGCTCTTGAGTATAGAAGCTCCTAATAGATTCGAGCTTAAGGGTGTGAGTCCCCTTCATATTGGGAAATATGCCCAAAAGCCACTCGATATATGTGGCTTTGTTCGGAGATAGATAGTGTAAGCTCGCATTGAGGGGGACATGGTCTCTAGCATAGGTGACCCTGTAATAGCAGTAAATGACACTGGATCAAGAGTGAGCTCACCAAATGGGAGGTGGAAGGTGTGGGTCATGTTGAACCACCTCTCCATCAGTGTATGTAGTGGCTGGTAGTCTGTACATCCCTACTCAGAAGGAAGTGAAAGTACAAAGTCTTCGAATCCAATCTCCTGAATCCAATGTTTCTGATCGTCAGTCGACTTGCTATAAAAGACTTAGACTCCATGGAAATTCCCAGCACCCTTAAATGTTTGTGCATCATGCTTCAAAAGGAAAAATAAGGAAGTTGAATTTATGCATTTCATTGTCATAAAAAAATTCAGAATCAATAAGCATGTAATTGATGTATATCACCTTACTGATGAAACAATTGCCTCATCACAAAGGTGATCACATCATTATAGAGGCGATCGCCTCATCAAAAAAGGTAATAGCCTTTTTAATCTACAAGAGTGGCCATCACCTATTTAAAAGAGGCTTATCATCTCATCAATAAGATGATCACCTCATCAAAGAGATGATCGCCCCTGCAGGATGCGGACAACAACAGTTTGTTATTTTTTTTTTACATTAAAATGGAAAAATTCATATTTGTTTAACCTAATGATGCTCTAAAATGATAAATATACAAGAATTATCACTAACCTGATGAAATTTGCAGGAAAAATAAAAAATTTGGGCACCAACCTCTCTAGATGCAGACAAACAGATATGGGACCCTAGATTTGCCAAGAGATGAATCGAGCCTAATAGAGGGTGGTATGTGATCCCACTCAGGTACAAGAGGCATCCTCTCATTTTCCATTATTTAGAGAAGGGTGAGAAGTACAGAAAATATAAAGGAGAAAGAGAGAAGAGAAGAGAAAAAAAGAAAGATGAAAATGACAAAAAGTGGAGAAGAGGGGGAAGGGGAGAAAAGTTACCTTTTATAGTAGGTGGAAGTTTAGGGTTTTGTAAAAAAAGGGGGTTATTATTTATGTGTGCTTAGAAATTGAAGTTTAGGAACAAAAACCGTCTAAGTGAAGTTTTAGTAAGAATCACGCCAAGAAAACCTAGGATTTTTACTTTTTAGTTCAACAAATATCAGGCCCGGGAAACCCAAGCTTCACATTTTTAGTTAAACAATGTATGGGCTAGGAAAACCCAAATGTCATACTGCGGCAAGACAGGGCTATTTAGGTTTGAATCCCCAAAGCTCAAAGATAGGGTTGTTCGGGTTTGAACCCCTATAGCCCACAGATAGGGCTGTTCGATTTTGAATCCCCGAAGCTCAAGGATAAGGCTTTTTGGGTTTGAATCCTCGAAGCTTAAAGAAAGGGCTATTCGGGTTTGAATCCCTAAAGGTCGAAGATAGGACAATTCAAGTTTGAATCCCCAAAGCTCAAAGACTAAAATGACTATTCGGGTAGTATCCCTGAAGTCGAAAGTAAACGACAATTAGACCAGGAAAACCTGAAAGTCTATATCCCCATAGAAGTGATAATCATACCAAGAAAATTTGAGAATCACATCCTTAATGGCAATTAAGCTAGGAAAACTCGAGAACCAAAGTCAGTACAACGATGATCAGATAAAAAAAACTAACAATCACATCCCCATAGTAATCAAGCCAGGAAAACTCGAGTACCAAAGTCAGTACAACGATTATTAGACCAGGAAAATCTGAGAATCACATCCCCAATGATAATTGAGCTAGGAAAACTCCAAAACCGAAGTCATTACAGTGATGATCGAAGCAGGAAAACTCGAGAATCAAGTTTTGATGTAGTGAAAATTGAGCTAGGAAAACTTAAAAATCACACCCCAATGGGTTGATTAGGTGATAGTTTGATCAGGAAAATCCAAGAATCACATCCCCAGTGGAACTATAATTGGGCCAAGAAAACCCAATGTTAATTTTCTTCAAATAACTTATCAAATATTAATGAGTGGCTGATCAGGCCAAGAAAACCTGAGGATCACGGTCCTATTTCAAAATTAAAGAACTCATTTCTCAAGTGAAACTCGAGAGTTAGGTATGTTACTGATCATATTTATTTGTTCGTTGTTGTGCATGTGATTTTCAAATAATGGTCATCGTATGTATTCAATTTTTCAAAAAATTAGGGGGTAAATAGTAGACACCTGATTGGTTGGCTCGTGTTAAAGGATGAATTATGGATGCTTGGTTTGATCGGCCCATTGTTAAGCCCAATGATGAGAATGTGAAACTTGGACACAAGAATAAAACCTAAATCTCCAAGTGGAAATGGACTTGAAAGCCTAAAAGCCTAAGACTTAGCCTAATTGTCAAAAAATAACCCAGGCCAAAGAGGTTTTGCCTCAATTTAATGAGGCGATTGCCACTTTGGTAGCTGTTGTAGAGGCAATGGCCTTATTGTAAAGGCACCGCCTCTGTGGCAAACCACTTACAGCTGCATTTAACACAACTTCAACCATGGTGGCCAAATGGTGTGAGCCCCACACCCCATACCTAATTTTGCATGAGGAAGAGATTTTTGGGGAGAAGAAAAAGGCTATAAGAGTTCATGATAAGCTAGAAAGCGTAGGGGCATAGGCAAGGTAGGGGATAAAAAGAAAAAATGAAGAGAGAGAGGAGATAGGGGAGGACCATAAGAAAAAATACTATTACTAAAAAAAGGGGGGGAGCTCTGAAAAACACAGAGAGATGTTCTTAAGGGAGGAAGTAGGATCCAAGCTAAAGTAAGTTCATATTCCATTGGAAAAGAAGGAGGAAAGCTTGTGTCAAAGTGGAAATCACACTCTAGTAAGGATCATAACCAAAGACACACCTCTGAGGGCCCATCATTTTTTGTAAAAAAAAAAACTTGCATTTAAATTCAATATCTTCATAACTTCATCATTTTAGTGTTTACTTTGCACATGACTAACTTGTCAGTACACTTTAGGTATATTTTAGGTTTATTTTATTTGTTACGCTACTTCATTGATATGATCTATTGAATTATTTTATGTAGTTGTAATTTGACATGCCTTTTTAAGAACTTATGTGAACATTTGCTTGTTTAGGATAGAAGTTTGTTTGTTTTGAAAGTCAAAAAGAGCCTGTTGATCAGGCGATGCCTCTTCATAGAGGTGTCGCCCCCTGTCAATGAGACGATTTCCTCTTTACAGAGGTGATCGCCACATTGATAGGGCGACCAACCATTTGGCTCTTCTCCCTTTATGAAATTCTGCATAATATTCACTTCACATGCTCTTTCTGCCTTGAGAAATGATGATAATTGTTATTATTATTATTATTATTATTATTATTATTATTATTATTATTATTATTATTATTATTATTATTATTATTATTATTATTATTATTTCTCATATTTTAAGTTGAAATTATGTTACAATGGACATTTCACATTCTTATTTATTAATTGAATTATTTCAACTATGCAATGTAAATTTAATTATTTTCGTATTTTAATTTTAAATTGTAATATAATAGAAATTTCATATTTTTACTTGTCAATTTTATTATTATTATTATTATTATTTTGATAATAATTTATTTATTATACTTTAAACACAAAACATATTTATTTTTATTATATATTATTATACATATGCTACTTAATATATACTACTTAATATATACTACTTAATAATATTATGAAAAATATAAATTCACTACTATTTATTCATTTTATATATTATTTATTAAAGTAATATTCGATATATATTCAGTTTTAAGTTCAATACAGTTTTGATATAGTTTGGTACTATTCTCAGTTCAGTTTTTTATAAATATTCAATACAATACCAAACTACTTACAATATTTGGTTCAGTCCACTTTAGGATTAAAATTATTCAGTTTGGTACTGTTTTAATGTTTTGGTTTGGTTTGGTATTTTCTCTATTTTGTGCTCAACCCTACCAAGAAGGGATGATAGCTGTCCCTTGTAATAGGACTACATTTATAATTTTGTCCCTTAAAAAATTGGAGACAAAGATAATAAGGATGATAGGTGGAGATGACTAAAATTGTCTCTAAAACTACTAGAGACAATTTTTAAGGTTTTGAAGAGAATTTTACTTGTTCTCTTATCTCTCTTTTGTTTTTAGTGCATGACCCTAATAAAAACCTACAAGCTTAATTTAAAGAATTGAATGAGAACAGTATACAATGAGATAGGTGTAGATGGTCGAGTTTAGCGTGTGCCTAAGTGTTTGACAACCATGGCACTGTGCAGGCTCGAAGCCCACTTGGAAGTACGAAATAGGTCTTGGGCCTATTCAGAGATGGAGTTGCCATTTGGATGAAAGCCGAGATACACTTATACGATAACTGGATTCCACAAAGGTTCCCAGAAGCCGTCATCAAAGAACAATTTTGAAAATTGGGTATAAGCGTTTGAATGCTCACCCAACCATGCAATTGGCCTCTATTTTCTTTTGGTGTTTTATTACCTTTAATTATTCAGTTATTTTCTTATTAACATGTGGATTATTGTTGCCTTCAGAGAATTGTCAAATTTTAGAATTAAATCCATATTTGCACATTAATTCTTTTTCTTGCACTTAGTCTTATTATTCATCATGAGAAAAATCAATAATCACTATTTACAACCATTAACTCAAATTAAAAGGGGAAGAGATTAAGGATTACAACGCTTTTAGGCAAAATAAAAAGAATAATATATAGAAAATAAACCATACATATACTAAAAGTAAACCAATAATAAACTATTTACAAAAGAAAAAGGCTCTAAAGAGTGAACTAATTAAAGTGACTACTCAATGATGGAAATCATCAATTCCTACAATAAACATATGATTAGTTCCCCCTTGTAAAGCATGGCATTATCTATAACAATATTTTACAAATAGTGTTCTCAAGAGATTTCTCAATGCAAATTAGAAAAATCCTTAAATGATGAAAATGTTATCATGCATACTACATCATGGAACATGGTACTTATGAGTAATGACAAGAAAAAGGCATACAAGATGAGATCATGCAAGATTCCATAAAAGAAGAAGGGCCAGATTGCATAGAGGCCTATCAATGTGGCGATTGCCTCTGTGAAAAGGCATCGCTTGATCAATAGGCTCTCTCGACTCTCAAAATGGTTAAACTTCTATCCTATGTAAGCAAATGTATACCCAAATATCCAAAAAGTATACTAAACTACAACTACATGCAAACTCAATAGATCAAACCTACTAAATAGTGTAATGAATGCAATAAACCTAAAATATACCTAAAATAAACCAATAAACTAAATCACATGCAAAGTAAATATCAAGATAACAAGAAGATGAGGATATTTTACTTGAATGTAAGCTTTGTCAAATGACTGACCCTCAGAGATGTGCTTTTAGGTGTTGATATTCACTAGGATGTGAGCTTTACCTTGAATCAAGTTTTTTTCCTTCTTTTTCTCAAAGAAATGGACCTTTTGAGCTTGGTTTTTTCCTCTCCCTTCTTTTTAGGAACATCTCACTTTTTAGATCTTTTTTTTCTAACAATGGCTAACTTTTTCACCAACTCTCCTCCCCCTTTCTCTTTCTTTTTCCTTCCTTTTTATTCTCCCCCTTACCTATGCCCCTAGGTTCCTTAGATCATGATGAACCTCTATAGCCTTTCTCTTCCCCCCAAAAATCTCTTCCTCATGTAAAATCATGTCTAGGAGGTATGGGGCCTACACCACTTGGCCACCATGTCTGCAGCTGTATTAAATATAGTTGCAAGTGGTTTGTCACAGAGGCAGTGCCACTACAATGAGGCGATCTCCTCTACAGTGACTGCCAAGGAGGTGATCTCCTCATTGCATAGACGCGATGCCCCTTTGGCCTGGCTCCGTATTGGGCTAAATGGGCCTATGCTGTTTTGGATAGTTTAGGCTAAATTGGGCTTCTAGGCTCTTAGGTCCATTTCTAATCAAAGATTCAATTTTGTACTTGTATCAAAGTTTCACATTCTCATCATTGGGCTTGATAACGAGCCAATAAAATTGAGCTTCCATAATTCATCCCCTATTATGGGCTAATTGAATCGAGTGTCTATAGTTTGCCCCCTAATTTTTTAAAAAACTGAATGCATGCAATGATAATTTTTTAAAAAATCACATGCACAACAACAAATAATATAATGAGTGACATACATGACTCTCGAGTTTCACTCAAGAGATGAATCCTTCAATTCTAAAGCATGACCGTGATCCTTAAGTTTTCCTGGCCCTACCATCAGTCACTTGAAACATGATTGTCGAATTTTCTTGGTTGGATCATCACCTAACCTTGACTTTAGTTCTCAAGTTTTCCTAGCTCGATCACCATTGGGGATGTGTTTTCCAAATTTTCCTAGTCTGATTACCACTCCTTCGAGGATATGGACTTTTGGGTTTTCCTGGCCCAATTGTTCCTTATTTTCCACTTTAGGGATACTACTTGAATAGTCATTTTGGTCTTCGAGCTTTGAGGTTTCGAACCCAAATAGCCCTTTTTGATTGTGAGCTTTAGGGATTCAAACCCGAACAGCCCTTCCTTGAGATACATAATCCTTGGGTTTTCCTAGCCTAAAAAGTAGTCCCTTAACAACAACAAGAGGCTCATGCTGTCATCCTCAAGTTTTCCTAGCCCGAGATTCAATTCATTAATAACAACAGGAAGCTCATGCCATCATCCTCAAGTTTTCTTGACCTGAGAGGCAGTTCCTTAACAATAATAGAAAGCTCACACCATTGTCCTTGGGTTTTCCTAGCCCAAGAGGTAGTTCCTCAACACCAATAAGAAGCTCACATCCTCATCCTCGGGTTTTCCTTGCTCAAAAGGCAGTTCCTCAATCTCGATACTTTGATTAGCAAATAGGACAAAAGAAGAGAATAATAATGGAAGCCATATAACCATGCAGACATCAGGTAGGAACACATGAGAAAAGCCATATAGCTAGGTAGGCGTCAGGTAGATGGAATCACAAGAGAAATCATATAGCTACACAAGCATCAAGTGGATAAACATATGGGAAGCCATATAGCCATGTAGGCATAAGGCAAGAACACATAAAGAGAAGTCGTATAGCCATACAAGCATAAGGCAAAAACAATAATGAATACCATATAGCCTTGGGGGCATTAACTAAGTTAAACAAATAGACAAAAAAACATGCATTAAATAAAATCAAACAGAAGTGCCATATAACCTCTAAGGTGTTAAGCGGATGAAAATCATAACAGAAAATATAGCTTTACTGGCATCAGGTGAAATCAACCAAAATAACCCATGTAGCCTCTAAGGTATGAAGGTAAACAAATAACAAATAAAACATGCATTAAATAAAAATAAACAAAAGGTGTCATATATCCTCTAGAGCGTTAGGTGGAGATAATTGAACAAACAAGTTAGAACAATATTAATTCAAGACAAGCCATGTAACCTCATAGGCATCAAGCGAAGATAATAAAATAAGCCATGTAGCCTCATAGGCATTTAGGCAAAAATAAAACAACATAGCAATATTACAACCTATACACCAGAGCTAGCCTACTTTAAAACACATTCAAAAGATTTAATACTGATGTATGCATGGTTGTGATATTTGGAAGCCCTCAAAAGTGTTTTGACAACACATGCTCGTGTGGTGTGTGCAATGCTTATGGAAAAAATGCATTATTCTAATGTGCCTAAGCATGAAATCTAAAAATGATTTTTTCTTTGCAAAATAATTTCATGTATGTATGAATAATCGAGAACACAATCAATAGCCAAATGCCTTTCTTATTTAAAGCTAATGTTTGGGAACTAGTCCCTTTTCATTAAAGAATTCGAATCCAAAAGTTGGGTCTTTCCAAGTAGAACAAAAATTAAGACCCTCTTATGGTCAAATTAGGATTATGATAACAACACATGCCCTACTTAGTTGCTTCCTTAGAATGCTTTGTTTTCGTATGCTGGTTGTGCTTGACATTTAGTATTGAAGAGACTCTGTTTTCCCCTCAGTAGAAGGAACTTATTGGAAGACTCTATTACTTATTAGGCTCTACTCATCTAAAAAATTGCCCCCTAGTTAAGGACTTGATAGACTCTCTTACTTTTGCACCACCAAGTAGAATATTACGATCTCTCAAACTATTATTCTCAAAGTGAAAATGCAACCGATCTTATTTTATATTCCCTCTTTTGCCTAGGTCGCTCCTTTTTTAGGAGTTTTTGAACCTAGCTGGGTCTTTCATTTTTTTCCTTTTTATCTTCCTTCTTTTTCCTAGGTTATTTCCTTTCTAGAAGTTTTTAACCTAGCTGGGTGGTTGCAAATTCATGGTGATGGTCGACCACTTTTGTTATCCTCGACCTTCATGTTGTCACTTTAATTACTGACTACTCTTACTACTAGTTGTCGAACGTTGACATCACTCATGTTGTTGATTGTTGCAAAACTGATGAGTCCGTGTCTGACACTTACGTGCTAATATTTTGTCAGTCATGCCTATCTTCACATGATTACTCCTCTATTATAATCAATTATGCCACGTTATTCTTGTTATTAATCAGCCCTTTATGTGTTTTTTAACTAACCATTTTTTAGCTCACAATTGGTGGGAGTTTTATTTAAGGATAAGGACTTTCCAAGGATCATTCAAAATTAACTTTTTAAATGTTGGAGGCATAAACAAAAATTCCCCTTTTTCTTTCCCTATACTTTCTTTCCTTTTCTTTTTCATTTTCTTTTCTTTTCTTTTTCTTTTTCTTTTTCTTTTTTTTATGTTTTTCTTTTTCCTCTCTTGATGCATATGAGGAATTCATTTTAGGGAAAACTGAGGTGAAATGTGCTTGAAGGAAAAGTTTAAAAGTCGATTCTGACATTTAGTCCCTTTATTTTATGGTTTTTTTTTCAAATCTCTCTCTCATTCAAGCATAAGATTATATGCATAATTATAAAAAATTAATACTCATGTACATTAGACAATCAAACAATCATTAGCACAAAAGAAAATATAGCAGTAAAGCATTATTTGAAACCATTACAACCGATAATAATTATCCTTGAATGTCCAAATCCAAGTCGGCTTCAACTTGCACTCCAAAATGATACAACTCTTTGAAGTCCTTTATGCCCATGTCTTTTAACTTGTCGGCTAGAGGAGGGATGCAAGATTTTATGGCTATTATTAATTGGTCTGACTCTACAGGTCTGTGCTTCATCTGAGCTAACTTTCCTCTCTACCTATCCAAGATGCTTATAAAGAGCTCGTTAGGTCTTTGCACTGCATTATATAGCTCGTGAAGATAAACTTCAAATTGAAAGTTTAGCCCATATTGCTTGATAAAGACTAAACATAGCTCCTTCCAATCTTGCTGGACATACACATCCAAAGTATAGTACTACTTGACATCAACTCCTTCCAAAGACAATGGAAATTGTTTGACAATCTGAGCTTCTGACAACCCAGTGGTCTTTATGTAGGTGATGTATTGCTTCAAATACATATGAGGGTCATCAGTGCCAGAGTATTTCTTTATATTTAGGAATTTTTATTTCAAGGGCAGTGATTCTCTAAAATCTGAATCCAAATCAACATCAGTAAAGTTCAGACTGAGCCTGTGGTTTTCCACTGGTACTTTTCCTTTCAATTGCTCACCCATAATAGTTATGGTTTTAAAATCATCTTCATTAGAGAGCATCTTTTGTATATTCTCAACAACAATGTCCCTAACGATTTGTTGCATCTCATCCCTAATCTCTTTCAATAGTTCTTTCTTGAAAGCTTCAACATTAAAATTAAAGGGTCCTACCATCTTGCTCTCTTTGTTAAGTGGCCTTAACAATTTAATTGGATCCTTGATATTAATGGGTCAAATTCCTTTGATCTACTTCCAAATAAGAAAAGGCTTATGGCTAAAAAAAATGCATTTTTGAAAGTTGCAATGAATGTCATGTATGCATGAGATGTAAAATATTTTTTTTGAAAAATAAAATGAATGTCATATATGAATGAAATGTAAGATTTTTTGAAAATTAAAATGCATGTCATGCATGAATGAAATACAAGATCTTTTTAAAAATTAAAATGAATGTCATGTATGAATGAAATGCAAGATTTTTTTTTTGCGTGAACAAAAAAGATAAACAAACAAATAAGCATGAATTTTGGTGTGATTACTTCTACCCTTATTTCTCCCACACATATATTCGATAGCGATTTTCTTGTCTTAGGATTTTTTGCCTAGGTTTCAATTATAAATTAGGGATAACAAAATCGACATATGCAAGATAAGTCTCAAAATGAAAAATCATGTAATAGGCATTTGCATAAAAATAAGATCCATCATAATGGTTTATAGAGGCATAAGAGGCTCACTTGACATAGTCCATTTACAATGGGCCAAGATTTTATGCCAAGGTCCACTATATAGCATTAAACACATGCATTTTAGAATATCCTACAGGAAGTTGATAGGTCACTACATGAGCTGAGTCTTGGGAAAAAAGGCTTCAGCTCCTACAATGATATACATCCATATACATCTCCCCACTCAAGGGTCAAATAACACGGATTGGTACTATTTTGAGTGACAATAATTAAATATTCCACCATTAGGTTTGAGTGAAATATAAGTAGTAAAGTACTGACTATTGTAGGGTTAATTCGGGGTTAAAGTGCTTATTGTATGCAAAATGTGCAGTGAATGCAATAGATGTAAAAAAAATAAGAATATAATTAAAAATGGTAAAACATAAAATATTGGAATCAATTTTTCTATCGCCAGTGGAGTCACCATTGTAAGCAGTAGGGTTTAGTGACCATAGAACTATGCAAGCTCAAAGCCCACTTGGAAGTACGAAATAGGTATTGGGCCTATTCAGAGATAGTCACCACCCGGATAAAAGTCAAGATACACTTATACGGTAACTGGATTCCATGAAGGTTCCCAGAAGCCGTCATCGAAGAATGGGTTTAGAAACTGGGTATGATGTTTGAATGCTCACACAACCTTGTGATTGGCTTCCATTTAGGTTTTGTGTTTTATTACCTTTAATTATTCAATTATTTCCTTATTAACACATAGATTATTGTTGCTTTCGAGGAATTGTCAAATTTTAGAATTAAATCCAGATTTGCGCATTAATTCTTTTTCATGCACTTAGTCTCATTATTCATTATAAGCAAAATGAATAATCATTATTTAAAACCATTCAATCAAATTAAGAGGGGAAGAGAGTAAGGATTACAACGTTTTAGAAAAAATAAAAGAATAATATAGAAAAAATAAGCCATACATTTACCAAAAGTAAAGCAATAATAAACTACTTACACAAGCAAAATGCTCCAAAGAGTGAACTAATTAAAGTGACTACTTAATGATGGAAATCATTAAGTAATTCCTATATTAAACGTACAATTAGCTCCCCTTTGCAAAGCATGGCATTATCTATAACAATATTTTACAAATAGTATTCTCAAGAGATTTCTTAATGCAAACTAGAAAAATCCTCAAATGATCAAAATTTTATCATGCATACTACATTATGTAGTATGGTAATTATGAGTGATGACAAGAAAAAGGCATACAAAATGAGATCATACAAGATTCCATAAAAGAAGGAGGGCCATATTGCCTAGAGGCCTGTCAATATGGCATTCGCCTCTGTGATGGGGTGATCGCCTTATTGACAGGGGGCGATGCCTTTATAAAGAGGCGTCGCCTGATTAACAGGCTCTCTCGACTCTCAAAATGGTTAAATTTCTATCTTAAGTAAGCAAATGTATACAAAAATATCCAAAAAGTATACTAAACTACAACTACATGCAAAGTCAATAGATCAAACTTATCAAATAGTATAATGAGTGCAATAACTTAAAATATACCTAAAATAAACCAATAAACTAAATCACATGCAAAGTAAATATCAAGACAACAATAAAATGAGGATATTTTACTTGAATGCAAGCTTTGTCAAATGATTGACCCTCAAAGATGTGCTTTTAGTTGTTGATATTCACTAAAATGTGAGCTTCATCTTGAATCAAGTTCTTTTCCTTTTTCTTCTCAAAGAAATGGACCTTTTGAGCTTGGTTTTTTCCTCTCCCTTCTTCTTAGGAATGTCTCTATTTTTTTAGAGCTTTTTTTTTTTTCTAACAATGGCCAACTCTTTCACTAACTATTCTCCCTCTTTCTCTCTCCTTTTCCTTCCTTTTTATTCTCTCCCTTACTTATGCCCTTAGGTTCCTTAAATTATGATGAACCTTTATAGCCTTTCTCTTCGCCCCAAAAATCTCTTCCTCACGCAAAATCAGGTTTGGGAGGCATGGGGCCTACACCACTTAGCCACCATGTTTGCAGCTGCATTAAATGCAGCTGTAGGTGGCTTGTCATAGAGGCGGCACCATTATGATGAGGCGATCGCCTCTGCAGTGGCTGCCAAAGAGGTGATCTCCTCATTGCACAAAGGTGACACCCCTTTGGCTTGGCTCCGCATTAGGCCTGGGCTATTTTGGACAGTTTGGGCTAAATTAGGCTTTTAGGCTCTCAGGTTCATTTTCAATCAAAGATTCAGTTTCGTACTTGTATCAAAGTTTCACGTTCTCATCATTGGGCTTGATAACGGGCCGATCAAATTGAGCTTCTCTAATTCATCTCTTATTACGGGTTGACCAAATCAGGTGTCTACAATAGGAAAAATTACAAATTTGGTGTTTAAACTTTTTAGTTTTTTCTATTTGAGTGTAATTTTTTTTTTTTACAATCAAGTGTTTGAACTTTAGAAAAACATATCAATATAGTGTCTTCATCTGATTTGATACTAATTGGGTGCTCAATTAGATCAAACGGGACCTACTTTTGTCTTAATCATTTACCATATCATTTTCCACGTGTGTTACATTATTTAAAGGATAAAATTACCCTTATTCAATTACCTTTTATATTTGCGGAAAAAATTAATGTTGAAGTTATTTTTGTCAATTTATAATATTTAATAAGGTAATAAAGATATTTTTATCCTTTAGATAATGTAATACACATTGCACATGATATAACTAATAACTGAGATAAAAGTGGATTCAGTTTGATCTGACTCAATATCCAATCAACATCAAATCAGTTGGAGACACTACGTTAATATACTTTTCTAAAGTTCAGAAACTTGATTACAAAAAAAAAAAAAAAAAATCAAACACTCAAATAAAAAAAACTGAAAAATTCATACAGCAAATTTGTAATTATTCCTCACGATATATAAACAACCAATAATGTAAAACATATTTTAAATTATTCATATGTTAGCCCTCATGTGGCACCCACAGACATAATCTAATCTCAAAAGTAAATGATTTAATTATTACTGTTATTTTATTGTCCATTTCCTGCCGAACATAGATTCTTATAAAAGCTCAAAACTGAAATATTAAAAATAAATTATATGAACTAAGTAAAATAATTATAGAAACATTTACATCAATAAGAGTATGGAGTTGCAATAGCAAAAAGAGGAAATTTTCTGTGAACGCTGGTGCCAGTGGTTTCAGGAATAATATCTAAATCCCCTTCAACTCTTTCATCTACTCCATGCAATGACCAATCAAACTTCTGCAATATATTTGCCAATACAAGCTCAATTGTGCTTATGGCAAAATGGATACCTGGACAAATCCTCCTACCTGATCCAAATGGTATCAATGAGAAGTCATGTCCTTTGAAATCAATTGAACTATTTAAGAACCTCTCCGGCATAAATTTTTCAGCTTGATCCCATGACGCATAGTCTCTTCCTATTGCAAAAGCATTGATGATCACTTGAGTTCCTGCTTTAATATTGAACCCTTTTAATGTTACATCTTCACTTGCTACTCGAGGAAGTAGGAGTGGCAATAGAGGGTGCAAGCGTAGTGTTTCCTTGATCACTGCCTTTAGATACTGCATGTGGTTCAATTCAGTTTCTGTTATAAATGAATTGTTTTGAGCAACTTCTCTCAATTCACATTGCAGTTTCTTCATGGTCTCTGGGTGCTTTAGGAGTTCTGTCATAGTCCATTCCAAGGTTGTGTATGTGGTGTCTGTTCCTGCTTCAAATACATCCTATACCCAAAATAAAGGATAACAAGTTCAACTATAGAGTCATTAAATGGTGTCACCATGTCATTAAAAGTTGGACAATGGTATATATCATTAATAACTACATAAATAGTGTTGTCAATGGTACTAAAACGCAAAATTTTTTAAATTAAAATTACATGTTGGCCCCATATATAAGAGAACTAATCAAATGGGAGATAATATCATAAAATAAATTTCTCTCTCCATTAATAATACTATTTATGTAGTACTTTTTTCCTCCACCCAATTAACTGGTAACTTAAAATTTCATTTTCTTTGGCATTTGAAAATTTATCTATTTCAATTGACTCCTCACAGTCTTTCCTGATAATTGAAAAAGAAAAATTACCATAGACACATTTTCACTTTTTTTTTTTCCAGTTTTCCATGGCAATGCACAGGCTTCTATTGGTACCTCTTCACCGATGAATTTCTCTCCCGCCTAAAACTCTCTTCCAATCTAACAATCTTCTCATCATCATTCATCACTATTTCTCCATTTGTACCACCATCAAGCCAAGTTTCAATTTTTTGGCGAAACTAGGAAACCTAATACCCACTTTAATATAGAAAAAAAAAAAAAAAAAACTCTACCCAAGAAGGAGATGTATCATATGGAGAAGTTATATGGATAATTTAAATATAATGAATATTCAAATAATCCATCGCCTATCAGACTCAATCAAGTTCTCACCATACCACTTAAAGGTAATAAGATTTCATTAGATCAAAATACTAAAAAAGAATCATAAAAAATTGAATCTCAATAATCAGATTTCTAAAGTTAGATGTTTTGATGATTGGAATAATCAGATTCTTGAAATTGGGTACTTTAATAAATAAATAATTTGAAAATTTATTTGTTAGTCTTGTTAATTTCATGTGTTTTTATTGGTGATGCTGTTATTGATTTCATAAATTGTTGCCTTTCGGTTCCGTTAGAGATGGTGGTGGAGGTGGTAATTTTGTAGGTGAGTGTTCCAGTTTGATGTGACAAGAGGCCTACATCCATAGTGTTAACTGTGATACCACATAAATACTTCCATACTTAATTTTAACGAATATCAATTTTAAACTATAATTGTAATAGATTTGTTAAACTTATATATTTTTGCAAAAATTTTAAAAATTTTAAAAATGGATTAAATTCGTAATAAGTCAAAAAAGTTTGAATTTTTTAGAATACTATGCCAAAATTTTATTAATAAAAAGATTAATATTTAAAATATTTATTATACATTTAACATTTAGATGTGATTTTTTTTTTATCTAAACTATTGATATTTTAAATTCACTTGACTTTGACTAATTCAATTTTTCTTAAATAAGAATGCAGCACAGCTGAAACAGTATTTTTAATTATACAACCAACATTTTTTTTTCCAATTTTATACTCATAAATTTTAAATTATATACTAAATCAGGAATTGATAATTAAAAAAATTATTGTTGTAAAGTTATTTCTATATAAATTAACTGACTCGTCTATCGATTAGGTCTAAATTAATGGTTGAATTTTAAACAACGTTAGAAATAAAAATTTTTTGATAGATTTCATGGATAGAACTCATCACAATTATGACAATAAAACCTGAATCCTGAGTAGTGAATATAATTTCTGAAAGACTTAATGTGTCAATATTTGTATAGTATTCCTTATGAAGAGAAATTAGGTTTTGTACCAAGTATGCATATAATATTTTCATGGCAAATGACAGTTCGAGATTTAGTTACCAGGATGATAGCCTTGACGCTAGTTCTGTCAAATTGAAAACCAGCCAATTCTTTTCCTGAATCCAGAGCAACACGTCCACAAAATCCTTATCACTTGTATCTTCCCTGCGCCTCATGTTACCGTTAGCATCAATATGTTCTTCAACTACCGTATTTAAGAAATCATCAAACTCCTTAGCAGCTTTTCGCATTTTAGCACGCAACCCATTCACATGACTAATCCAAGCAAGCCATGGGATGTACTCTCCAACATCGAAAACAGCCAGAAGCTGAGAATAGTCATCGAAAATTTCCTAGAACGTTCTCCTTCCTTGACATGTTCTGCTATATTTTCTCCCCAGGGCTACTCTGCAAACTATATCATTCGCGAGTCTTGAAAAGAGTTCACTTAAATTGAGTGCTGACGATGATGAATTTTTTATCTTCTCAATCATGGAAGCTGTCTCTTCTACTCTAACATCTGTAAAAGATTTTACCCTTTTGTTACTTAGCAGATGAAGAACACAGATGCTTTTTACCTGCCGCCAGTATTCGCCATAAGGAGCTGTGGCCACATCTTTCCTGTCATAAACAAGTATCTTAAAAGCGGCTGAATTGGGTCTGTTTGCAAATATAAGATCGTAAGTTTTCATGATCTCTCGAGCCATATCAGCTGATGAGAGTATAACAACTGGTGCGCTACCAAAGTGAAGTAACATGATAGGGCCATGAACTTGAGCTAAGGATTTTAGAGAACGATGAGGGTGAAAACCAAGTTGATGAAGATTTCCTATGATTGGAAACCTTGGCGGAGAAGGTGGTGATTTGGATATTGACTTGCTGCTAAGTGAAAACCATTTATTTATCAGGATGATAGTGAAGGAGAAAGCTATGACGGTGAAGAATATTAATGGTAACAACAAAGTGGAAGTGCTTCCATGTTGCTGTAGCAATTCAAGAAAACTTAACATTTTCTTTTCTCTATTGATTTTGGTGCTTCACTTCTTGGAATACCGAAGTATGAATTATATATGTTGGGAGTAAGAAGAAAGATGGATGAAAATGAATAGAAAAGATGACTGCTATTACTTGATAATTGATTCAGAATCACATGGCTATAAATAGCCACAAGAGAGTACAAAAATTAGACATCGCTCGCACACGGGATTGTATGCGTACTTATAAACAGGGTCTGAAACCTTTAATTGTAGACGCGTAGAAAATCGTGAGGGTCCAGAAGCACCCAAAGCGGACAGTATCTACAGGTGGTGGCCCTACAGGTCTCGACCTTATTAGACGCGTTTTAAAACCGTGAGGTCCTGAAGTATCAAAACGGACAATATCTACAAACTGTTTATAACAGCTGCTTTAATTTTTTTGCTTTTTTTTCCCGAGGTAAAAATTTATTTCAAAAATTTTAAAATAATTATATATTTATGGTTTGAATTCAAAATTTTTTATTAAACAAAAATAATTTTAAATCAATTTATTTATACTCTCTTAAATATACTACATTAATTCTAACACATGTGCATGACATTTGTTGTTAAAAAAAAAAAAAAGCAGATGGACATGACTTTTGACTCTTCAAAATGCATTCTAGGTGTAGTAATAAACATGGGCTTTGTACTCATTTTTGGTAAAAAGTTAAACATTTTACCAATTTAGGTTTTTTTAAAAATATTTCAATTTTATAGTAAAAAAATTAAAAAAAAAAGAAAAATTAATCGGCCAGTTAAACTGACAAACTGACGGGTACAAGAAGATAAAAAAGTGCATTGGAAGTCTACCATTTCAAGTAGCGAATTAGATTTATGCTGATTAAAAAACAAAATTGTAACGAAAGGTGAAAGTCCACCGGTCATATTAAAATAAAAAGCAGAAAAAGAGCACTTGATAGGAGAAGTTTGAATGGTTTTATGGCCCCATTAATGGTCCCTTTAATAGCTGGCAATTTTCTTAACTTTTTTTTTTTTGACAAATAATAATAATAATAATAATAATATAAATTTATTTATTTATTTATTATTTATTAATTTTCTTTTTTTATGTTTTATTAATTAAAGATAATAATAACAATAATATAAATTTAACAACAACAAAAAAAAATACTAATATAAATTTTAATATTTAAATTTGATGCTATTATTATTATTATTATTATTATTAAAAAATTTAATCATAATACTAATAAAAAATAATATTATTATTTTAATATTATTATGATTAAATTAAAATTAATCATAATAATATTAAAATTAAAAAAAATTATAATATTAATTTTATTAAACAATCCATAAACATAACAATGTCAAAAATAAGAAAAAAAAAAAACAATTGAAGTGGCCGCATATGGCCCTATTCAAGAAACAGTTGATATGTTCCTTTTCAAAAAACAATTGAAGTTGCCTTTAAACTTAATAAATTTTTAAAAAAATTATTTGGGCATTTTCGCCACTTTTCATTTAAAAAAGAAAAAAAAAACAACTGTCACTTTGACTAATGAAGTTGTTTTCCAGCTAGTTAAAGTGGCCGAACTCCCTAAATTGATAATAACTTTTCAAATAACCGCAAATTTAGAATTACTTTTATATCAACCCTAAATTGGAATTTTTTTTTTCTTTTTTACACTAAATTGCTAAAAAGCCCCTTGAACATATATTTAATAAGAAAAGACTCTTTAATTTAAGGGTGTTAAAATAAGTTGTGAATTGTATTTGTATCAGGCCGATCCACTTTGATGACATGATTATGATTAGTATAAGGTGGAATTGTTATAATTCATATGAAGATTGAAAGAGAAGAAATTCTTAAACATGACAGAACCAGAAAGCTCTTCTGTTCCCTCTTCTACTCCCTCTGTAATATGTGATTATAAGTATGTGCCAACTAAGTC
This sequence comes from Mallotus nudiflorus, assembly GCA_947683625.1. Taxonomy (NCBI): domain Eukaryota; kingdom Viridiplantae; phylum Streptophyta; class Magnoliopsida; order Malpighiales; family Euphorbiaceae; genus Mallotus; species Mallotus nudiflorus. Next base: position 1,334,443 of record CANTUR010000260.1, on the reverse strand, counting down.
TGTTGCCATTACCCTATCACCCCCCATCAACCAAACCACCCAGAAAAAGACCGCTTACTTGTATGAATTTACTTACCTTCCTGAAGATCAAAAGATTGAAGAATCAAAATTCCCCCTGTTGAACCCCTATGATGCCTTCTCAAAATCCAAAATAAACTAGAAACAATCTTTTAAAGCTCTTGTAAACCGACCCACTTCCTCTATAAAAGAATATGTTCAAGCCTCCAGCTTTGACCAACACCATATGCCAACCTCTCAGACAGAACAATTTGTGACCTTAGAAATTCCTCCAGAATTTCTAAGAACTTGGCTTAATCAGGGATACACTCATATCCACTTTGGAGCTATAAGGTTAGGACTCTCCTACCATGGCAGAGCAGGGCAACCTGTTTTCTCTAGGATTGCTCTTTTGGATTCTAGATATAAACAGTATCAACATGCTGTAATTGGGACCGTAGAGACATCCTTAAATGCTGGCTCAGTATTCTTTACATTTTTCCCAAATTATAATTTGACCCTTTCTGATCCCCATGCCTTGACAGCTTTAAAAGTCCAACTCCAGATCCTTGGTGCTGAACAAATCTCCACAGCCAAAGTAGCCACCCTTCACTACCAAATTATCTACCGTCTCCAAAACCATGCTATCAACTTGTCACTACCATGTGTCCAAAATGATGATTTGTTCATAAAAGCAGACTCTCATAATACTCCCACATGCATTCACACACCCAAACAACTTTCTAGGAATGATTTGTTAAAATTATTCCCAGAAAAGTGGATCACCAATTATGAGAAGTTGCATGAGACAGTGGAGCCAATTCAAGGTACAGACCCTGTGCATATCAAAAGATCTGATGGATCAGTTGATACGATCTTTAGGAGAAAACAAGAGACTCCTACAGTTTTTAATACACAGTTCATGATCAATCCTTGGGATCCAGAAGATAACATCCCTGTAGCCTCTTTTGATAATTATGGAAGACCAGTATATGCTTTTAAGCGTGATGGTCACTGTTATTTTGATTATTGTGATTGTGATGATTGTTATGCTGCATCCTACTTTGATGATGATGAGAAGAAAAAGAAAAAGAAGAAGTCTCCAGAAAAATATAGTGAAAAGGAATTCAAAAGAAGATATGAAGATGGAGATTCAAGCATCTGCACTCTAGGACAACCTTCAGGAAAATATGATTATCTTGTATCATATTCTCCTCCTGTTTGGTACAAACCACCAGCTACTCAAAATATTCCTCCTGAACCTTGCAAGCCTCAAATACCTCCTTCCCAGCCAAAACCTAAGGCAGCTCCTCTCCCATGTTACAAAAAAGCTTTGAAATGGGTAAGAAAAGAAAACTCAGCTGAGATTCAAAAGCCAAAGTCTTTACCCCAAATCTGTATGTTCCAACCCACAGACTTTCCTCCTTTAACCAAAGAAACAAAAAACCAAATCACCATGCAACCTTTTATCCTGGAATCAAACATTGTTGATGCAGATGGCAGACCTAGACAAACAACTCCGGTTGAAGCAGTAGTCAACTGGCAGACACAAAATGCTTATGTTCAAAATCAAAAATTGAAGCTCATTGAAGAAAAGATTGATGGAGTTGCTGAACATATGAATTTGGCAGAAAAAAAGTTCCAGGCCTTTGAAAAATGAATGACAGCCGTTCATACATAATTACAAAGGCAGATAGAGATGAAGCATTAGGAACTTATGCGAATCATCAACAACAAAGGCACATTGAATAGCATTCAAATGAAAGAAACAGAAATTTTAAACTTGAAAGCCCAGGTTGACCAACTTGAAAAAGATCTTAAAAGAAAGAAAGAAGAGTTGTCCTCACAAACCTCTTCAAAATCCTTCTCTCCAGATCCTTTGGGTATTTTGTACAGCCCTTATTCAATTCCCAGTTCACCATACACAGCCTCTTCCACCCAATCTTTATTTCCTGCACCAACAGCCCCTTTGAATATTCCTCCAAACTTTCAAGGATTTAAATCCTCATAAAAAACCCCCTCTCAAACACAGTCCTATGATGAAACAACAGCAAAAAAAGGAAAAATAGTCCATTTCTCTCAAACTGAGAAACCTAAAACAACACCTTCTGAATCATTACCTAAAAATACCTCACCAACCTCATCACCAAAAGAGCCAGAACACCCTCTAATGATGGTGAATCCTATCTCTTCCTTTTTGGAAAAATGTGTTGAAAATGTCATGCCCAGCTTTTCAATTGAATCTGATTCAAAGGAAAGTTCATCTTCCGAATCTTCAGAAAGTGACTCTGATTCGGATTATGAAATACCCTACCAATTGATGGCTGATAATGCTACATCTTCTAGAGGACCTCAAGTTGAAGAAGTTGATGATCCAGAAGAAGAATTTGAACAGCCCAGAACACCACAGCCAAATCCGCAGATAAATTTCCAAAAAAATACTAGAAATTACTTCACCCTGGATGATGTTCCTCCTTCACAATACAGGAATAGATTTCTAGAATTCAGAGCATGGATAGCTGGACAAATGCTTATTCCTGGAGCAAAAATCAAGGTTGTTATTGAAACATTTCTTGCAAAAATGGTGGGAAAGCTAGCAAACTGGTATGCTTCTCTGAATGCTTATGCTAGAACCCAGTTGATGGATGCCACATCACTGGAAGATTTCCTAGGACTCTTGCATTATGAGTTCTTAGGAAAATGGGATGATGATCTTGAAGTTGCACGAAAGGAGTATTACCAGATGAAATGTTGTTCACTACAAAGAAAAGATCTAGAAAGACATTTCCAAAATATGTCTACTAGATTTTACCTGTTAGGAGGCACTGCTAATCCTGATTTAAAACAAGCCTTTTTGGCTTCTATTCCTGAGATTCTTGCCTCCCGAATGTTTTCAATCCTTCAACAATCAAATTACAAAGTTGGAGATGTACCAATGGGACATTTGTATCAAATCATGATTTAGGCTCATACCCAGTTATGTGATCAAAGGAAGATGATTAAACTGTATCTGGGCAGTAGGAAGAATCCTTTGGGAAAACTTTCATGTGACAGGCCTGATTTGTAGATCAAATGCAAAGATGCTGATGTTTGTGTTTGTCCATCAAAGAAGAAGAAAAATTTCTTCAAACTGAAGAAGAAAGGGAAAAGATCCAAGTTTAAGAAGTGGAAGTATTACAAGAAGAAAAAGTTCCGTGGCAAGAAAAAAACTGACAGATGCTACATCTGTGGAAAAAAGGGTCATTTTGCAAAAAACTGCCCTTCAAAAACAAAGAAGACTGAGCAAATGATTCAACAAATTCAGCAGATCACTAAAGTAGATTTGAATGATGCTGATCTTGAGTCTCTCTTTTCAGAAGAAGAAGAAGCTTCACCAGAATGTGTTTTTGCTATAGGCCAAGAGGCAGACTCAGAAATTTCCAGCTCTGAAACAGAGTCCTGGAATGACCAGTTCTTAATTGGTGGTGATAATAGAGACATGATAGCCCTAACTCATAAAAAACATCCAATACCTTTGTTCCTTATCCAAATTTACCTAACCAGTTATACCAAACCCATAAAACTTGTAGCCTTGATCGACACTGGAGCCAAAACTACCATTCTCAATCCAAAAGCCTTGCCTAAAGAATGTTGGAAACATCATTCTGAGTATTTCTCTACAGCTAATGGAGAATTACTTGAAACTGGCCTTAAAACCAGACACCCAATAAAGATCCAATTCTTTCCAAATTGTTACACCTGGACACATGTTCTTGGATCTTCTTTACCTGGAAAAGATATTGTCATTGGCTTTGATGTCTATTGGAAGATGAAAGACTTGAGAATTCTTCCAAATGGACTCAAGTTCAAGAAATACTTTCAACCATTCACCAATATTTCATCTATCCTTGTTGTTGACCAAACCATTTCTCAACCAAACCATCAAACTATTCATGATTTCTTATTAAAAGAATGCAGTGCTCAGTCTCATACAGAGTTTCTTCAGAAATGCTCATCACCATTGTGGAAAAATGAGGAGTTTTTCATCTCCTTACCTTTCAAACAAAATGAAGATGTCAACCCAACAAAGGCAACTCATCCAAGAATGACTCCCTCTGATCTTAAATTGGCAATTGAAGAATGCAACCAATTGGAAGACCAAGGCCTAGTTGCTCCCACAAAATCAGAATGGGCATGCCAAGCTTTTTATGTAAACAAAAGATCAGAACAAGTTCGTGGGAAGAAAAGATTGGTGATCGACTATCAGCCTTTGAATTTCTTCCTCAGGGATGACAAATTCCCTTTGCCAAAAATTTCCTCATTATTTGCATTTTTGGCGGGAGCTAAAATCTTTTCAAAATTTGATTTGAAGGCTGGATTTTGGCAACTTGGAATCAAAGAGGAAGACAGATACAAAACGGGCTTTTGTATTCCAAACAGACACTATCAATGGAATGTGCTGCCTTTTGGACTCAAAGTAGCCCCATCACTATTCCAACGGGCTATGATCAAAATCTTTGAGCCCATCCTCTCCAGCGCTCTTGTTTATATTGATGATATTCTTTTATTTTCTGCAGATATAAAAGCCCATGAGAAACTGCTCCAACAGTTTGCTAATCTTGTACGACATTATGGTGTTATGCTTTCACCCACCAAAATGTTCATTGGCCAAACAGAAATAGATTTTCTTGGAATGAAATTTAAAGAAGGGAAGTATCTTCCAAGTCCTCATGTTACGATAGAACTGGATAAATTTCCAAAAGAAAATCTTTCTGTCAAACAAATCAGACAAGTTCTTGGCATTATCAATTATCTCAGAGATTTTATTCCTCACTTGATAAAGAAGATAGCCCCTCTCAGAGCTCTTCTAAGAAAGAATCCTCCACCATGGTCCTCAGAACAAACAGAAACTTTTGAACAACTCAGAATTTGCATAAAGAATCTTCCTGATCTCCAGATTCCCTCCACAGGAAAAATAATTCTTCAAACAGATGCAAGCGATCAATTTTGGGGAGCTATTCTTTTAGAAGAGGATGACAATAAGAAAAAATGGATTTGTGCTCATGCTAGTGGAAAGTTCACAGATGCAGAATGCCATTATCACTCAACCTTTAAAGAGGTCTTAGCAGTTAAATATGGCATAAAAAAGTTTGAATTCCATCTAATTGGTCATCATTTCAAAGTTGTGATGGACTGCTCATCATTTCCAAAAATGCTTGAATTCAAAGGAAAGACTCTACCCCATCCTCAACTTCTCAGAATGAAAGAATGGTTCAGTAAGTATGACTTTGAAGTAGAACACATCAAAGGAGAGGATAACTTGTTACCAGATCTTTTAAGCAGACCACCTGTCTCTTGTGAAAATCCCTTTCAGCTAAAAGTTCTTCCCATGCTATACATGTACCAAACCATTAATGCCAACTTTCTTGAAAAAGGTATTCCTTCATCCTTACCATCATACATTTCCATGACCATCCTTAATCAAAAGGCAAGAACTCAAATTTTTGAACTTCAATCCGGACTAATCAGAAAATATGGGTCAGATTTCTTTCACAAATTAGGCTTTCATCCTGTTTATCCTTTCACCTGTATTTTCAGCTTCCTAAACCAAAGTCCTAGAAACCAATTTTATTGGCCTTCTGAATTGTTAATCCTGTTTTGGTATCTTTATCATCTATATTGGATCTCATTTGATCTTCAACCATTAAAGCTTGCAAGGTATATCAGCTCGCTTGAGAAGAATGAAGGTCTGAATCCACATTTGTCAACATTTCTTAAATGGTTCCAGAATTTGTCAAGATGGAAATCTTATTTGACAAATGAAGCTTATACTCAACATGTGGCACCTCCTCTCGAATGCCATACTATCGTCACCCTCAAAAGAACTTTCTTCAAAGCTAAAGGTGTTTTTACTAATGTACCATGTTTTAATATCTATGGGACTTATAGACACTCAATGATGCACTATATTACCATAGATACCACAGATCCTTCACCATGGAGAGAATTTCAAAGACACATGTTCGAGAAAAATGGTATTATTCCAAATGAGATATGGCCAAAGATATCTGATGATGCCCCATGGGAAATATTTCCTTCTGATTATGGGAAACAGCTATTAGCAGACAAAGAATATTGGGAAAAGACACAAAGGACTACATCAATCCCGTCTCACATACAAATTGATGATCCTTATCAAGCCAGCTCATCTGATCCTTATCAAGCCAGCTCATCTGATCCTTATCAAGTCAGCTCATTTGATCCTTATCAAGCCAGCTCATCTGCAGAACAAATATGGTTAAACTCTTTTAAATCAAATAATTCAGAGGACCCACGTATGCCAATAGCAGGACACTCACAGGATCCTGATGAAGACTTTTACCATAGTGAAGACAGTGCTGAAGATAAGAATCTATCTCCAAGTCACGAGCCAATTGGTCACAAATGGTTGTAATTTAAAGATGTTACTTTTATCAAGTGGATATCTATCCACGTTTGTCTGTTTATCTATGGTCGTTTGTTTGCTTGTAGGCCTTCTTTTATCTCAGCTCCTTCTCTATATAAGGAGCTTTCTGTCTCAGTCAAAAGGCAGAACCCCTCTTGTAAAAATTTTCAGAAGCTAAATAAACCATGGCCTTTTAAAAGTCTTTCTTCTTCTCTAGCAGTTAGATTATGAATTACAATTATTCCATCTATCTAAATTAAGGAGTATGCTCTGTACTTGCCTCTATGAAGGATCTGGTACATCAGAAACTTAATTAAGAAGATGATCCAGTAACCAACTCTATTAAGATTATAATTTATAGTTGTATAGATTATAAAAAGGGGACAGGCTGTCTGGCCGGAAATTGGTTGTGTGATGCTATAAGTACGGCTTTGGCTAGTCCATGATATAATCTGTATAGCTATGAAATATAATTTTAATGGAGCTCTAGAAAATTGGTATAAGAGCCTTGTTTTTGCATAAGGTGGAATTGTTATAATTCATATGAAAATTGAAAGAGAAGAAATTCTTAAACATGACAGAAGAAATTCATAAATTAGGCTTTCATCCTGTTTATCCTTTCACCTGTATTTTCATGTCATGTGTAATCCATTTGTTTAAATGGATTATGTGGTTCATAAAATTTAACACAACTCATTTAATATATATATAAAAATCTAAAATAATGTCTATAATTTAGCAATCTATGTAATACAATTATAAAAATATTATTTTTATAAAAAATTGCAATAATGACTAATTTACTATTCAAAATCATAATAAATTATACAAATTTTTAATGGACACAACAAGTATGATTGAATGGGTTTATGTGTCAACCCGCAACACAATATAGTTAAACTGTGTTATAAATGAGTTGATCCATTTTTGACCCAAACTCATTTAATTTTAACTCCAATTTGCTATTTCATGTGTTAGGCGAATCATGTTCATATGTTATTACCCATTTAAACACATCAACTCTTCATATATATGTATTAATTTGCGCTTAATTCCCAACACTCCTCCTTAAACTCAAATTTTAGTTACTCTAAGTTTAGTTGTCAATTGTGAAAAATCTTTGAACTTCAACACCTTGGTAAATATATCACTAATATAATCTTGAGATTTCACATATTTTAGTTGTACTTCATTTTTGTTAAATGCTATCTCTAATAAAATGGTATCTAATGTCTATATGCTTGCTTTTATCATGAAAAATTGGATTCTTTTCCAAACCAATGGTTGATTTGTTATTAATAAAAATTTCAGTAGCTTCTTTTAAAGGCAAATACATTGTCCTTAACAACTTTCTCAGCCATACAACATGACAAACACAAGCAGTTATAGCAACATACTTTGCTTCATAAATTGAAATAGTCATAACGGGTTGCTTATTTGAACTCCATGTGAATGTAGCTTCTCCAATACAAAATAGAAAACTAAAAGATTCTTTCTATCATCAATATCTCCTCCCCAATCATTATCATTATAAACAACCAGATTGAAGTTCTTGGAATATGAATAAAACAAGCCATAATCCAGAGTTTCTTTCACATATCTCAATATTTCTCTTAGTAGCCTTTATATGTAAGCAAGTTAGAGCTTCCACATAACAATTGATAAGTCTAACTCTATAAATAATATCAGGTCTATAACAAGTTAAATACCTAAGATTTCTAATAATTTTTCAAAAAAAAAAAAAGATGGATTCATCCATGTTGACCATTTTCATGATCAAACTCCTAATTTTGGACTTTGACAAACAATTTAGATTATAATGATTTCATTTAAGTGTATAGAAAGTTGATCAAGTACTAAGATTAATTATTTAATGATTGGAGACAATGTAATACTTTTTGAAACAGTATTAATATACATTTTGATAAAGTATTTCAACCTAAGTAAGTACCTAATCTTTAAGAAGCAATTATATATAAAAAAATATACAATTTTAAACTTACAGTTGTCTGCTCATGAGCCCCTCGTGAGTTAACCTTGTATAGTGCTGAGTTCATTTTCACTAAAAACATTAGTGCTCCTCACCAGCTACCCTCACAATCATGAGGAGCAGGCTTCAACTCGTAAGGGTAGTTCTGACATCATTAAATGGATATTTTTTAATACAACGGTCCTCAAACTAATGTTCATGAGCTAGGGTTTGCTCCTTACAATTGTGAGCGGCGTTCTAACAAAAATAAGTCCAAGATTATTCAAAAATCAATAAGAGACATTGGAGATATAATCAATGCATCCAACCCATAATCTAAGTTGTTTATCTATATAAATAACTCCTAAAGTTTAATTGAAAGTTTAAGAAACTTATTTGTTCAATACTCTCTTAATCATACAATTAAACTCTCAAAACTCTCTTTAAATTCATTTTATATTTATAGAGCTCTTATGAGAGTTGGTGAGTGTTAGAATAAACATTCTTTTTTTTTTTGGAGTTTAGAAAATGGGAAGTGAGATTCTATTCTAAAGGAATTGGTTTAAGTGTTTAGCCATCAAAACACTTGGGAATTTGATTTTTAAGTGAACATTGAAAACTCAAGTTTTAAGGTTAAAAGAGTGAGTCTCAAACTCTTATATAATCTTAATCTTGTGAATAAGATTATAAGGATTGAAAATCCTAACTTAGGGATAAGTTAGGTAGAGATGTAGGATTATTGAGAATCCAAACTCCTTAAATTCTTATGTTTATCATTCTCCCTTTTCAACATTCTTTCAATTCTTGTAAAGAATTCTTTTAATTTTCATTTTCATTTATTATTCATTTGCCTTATTCACCCCAACCCTTTAAGGCCTTTTTAACCCATCATTCTCAAATTTTGAGAACTTAGCTCCACACTCAATATGTGTACTCATAGGTTGATAATTTGATAATTCTCTATGTTGAATTCCTCCAAGATTTTCTTAATATAATTTTTTTAAAAATAAAAATGCCATAATTTGATTATTGCACTTTAATTCTAAGATAAAAAGACATTGGCCCTAAGTCTGTCATTTTAAATTCAACAGTTGTTAGCAGGATTAGCAAACCCACAAGTATACATATCATGACAAGTAATATAGTAATGAGTAGAGTATCATTCCCATGAGGTTTACGAACTCATCACCTATTAGTTTTAGTCAAGTTTGTTTAGAGTTACTTAATTAAATTGAATTTTAAACAACTATAAAACTAAATAGCAAGCAATTCTAATAAACATTAAACTAGTAATGAAGAAGAAAATCTATTTAAGAAAAATGTTGTTGGTAAATTGAATACCACATCATCATTAAGCTAATGGATAAATCTCATTAAATCAATTGCATATCTCAAGTTTTCATAAATCATTGAACACTCTCTCTAGTAATGATTAACTTAACAAGTATGCATCAATTAAACTCAAAGCCATGGTTTGACTCTCATCATAACCAAAGAAATAAGTCAATATAAAAAATATAGGGCATTAGGCAAACCCAAAGAAAATTGAGTCAAGCTAAGCTCTCTCAAATCATCAACCCACTCAACTTGTGTTTGTGGGTCTATTCGAACTACCATTTCACAATGTATTGATATAGACAAGAGTTTTATTTGACCACATACAACATTCAACAACCACAACAAATACAATATGCAATATAGAAAAGATAAGATCTATCACATTAAGTTTTGAATCAAATAAGTCTCAAATCCCAACAACAAAAAGTAAATTAATCAAGCATGGCTTCAATATTCATCATTTAATAATAAAAAAAATCCAAATGAATAACAAAAGTATATTCACAAGTTAAGAAAGAATAGAGAAAAGATATCAAGAAGCTCAAATATCTCCAATGGTGGCCTCTTCTCCAAACTTCTCTTTTTCTCCTTCTTTTTTTGCCTATTCTTCTTCTCTCACTTAGGTGTATTTTCTTTTATTAGTTTGGAATGAGAGATCTTCTACCAAATTAGGTTTTTGGTCCCTTTTTATAGTTCTCTCGAATAGTCCTTGGATCCCTTTTAAAATTTGTGTGTGGCAGCTCATAAATCAACTTAAAATATCTAGAATTAGGTTGCTTATGTGGGTATTTGCATGATTACAACAGAAAGTTTAGTAATACAGGTCCTATGATCGCGATAGAAACATCCTCTACGATGGATTTATGATCATGACTCCCCTCGCAACCATAGAATAAACTTCAGTTACAATAAATTTATTATCATGACTCTCTTTATGATCGTGATAGAACTCTAACTCTGTTCCCTTGCTCTATTTTGACTCTTTTCATGCTTCAAATGACACCATTCACCTCCAAGTTTACTTTTCCCTAAAAAATAAAATGAAAATATAAAAGTATGTATTCCTATTAATTAACTAAGCTAAATGCAATAAAAAAAATATATAAATCCATGGTAAAATGAGTCCTAAAACTATATGTAATTTATTACCAACAAATATCCCCACATTTGAATCTTTTTTTGTCCTTAAGAAAACTCAAGAACAATAACTATCATTAAAATAAACAAAGCATATGCTCACATATCCTACAGTCTACACCATAATCTTCTTTTAAAAATTAATTTATAATTCTAATAAACCAAGTTGACAAACTAAGTCAAGAAATGCAAATTACCAAGTGAAGAGCATATTATTCATTCAAAATCACATAAATCATGAATCAAAACCTTAGGCAGAGTACAAATGAATGAAAAAGACCTCTAACCAAGGTAGCTCTCAATTTTGGCAAAAATTATTTTTAATTTAACTCTCTCCCTTTTTATTATCTTTTGTGCTTTTTTTTCCTTTGTTAATAGTTCCCCATCTTTCTCGAACTACTTAACATGAAAATTGTCAAGAGGGTTCTTTGAATACTCATACTCTTTAGCAAGAGCATTGAAGTAGAAGGAATTAAATTTCCTTAGCAAATTTTATTCTTTTTTCAGTTTTTGAATATTTAGGAGAGGATATTTTTAAAAACTTCTTTCACATGCAACTAAAAGCAACCTTAGAAAGAAGTTTGATTCATTCACCATACTAATTCCTAAAACATCAACTCATACTCATAATCAAATGAACAACAACATGCATTAGGTTAATTAAAAGTTCAAAAATTCTCAACTCAATTTATCAACAAAGCTTATAAGTAATCAAACCAACCATTAATAGAATATTATAATATAAACTCAACTAAACAATAATTGTGTAAAAATTTAATGGTAAAGCATTTGGTTTGAACTAGACCTTACAATAATGCATGAAAATGAAATGCAATGCTCGAAATACACAAATGCATAAAAGAAAATACTGACTCCCCCACACTTAAATTACACGTTATCCCTAATATGAAAATAAAGAGTGTAAACAACATGACTTACAAATAAGAGGAAAATAAAAATAAATAGAGAGAAAACTAATACTCCCCTAGTCATGATAAGGTGAGGTAGAAGGGGTTTGAGCTAGGGGATCCATGGTTATAATATTCATTTCCTAGAAGACCATTAAACCTAAAATAAAACACATAAGAGAATCAAGAAACGTAAATTTATGAAAATAATATAAAAAATGAGAAGAAATAAATGAAAATAAGAAAAACACTTTAAAATAACAGGGTTACTAATTTAAGGTTATTAGCTTAATCGAACTCCCTTTTTAGATCATGCATGGTTGTTGAAGGAAAGAACTTCCTTCTCTTTAGGCACCAAATCTCCATTGTATGTCTTGCACTTTTTCCCATTAAACTTAAAGCTTTGCCCTTGTGCTTTTAACAACTCAAGCTCACCATAAGGCCAAACTTATTTTACCTTGAAAAGGCCATTCCATTTTGCTTTCAACTTATCTGAAAGTAGCTTTAGCCTTATGCTAATAAAAAAAAAACAACATCTCAAACTTGAAATGTGTTTTTAAGGATGTGATCATTATGCCATCTTTTTGTTTTCTTCTTAAAGAACTTAGCATGCTCATGAGCTTATGAACTAATCTCATTTGATCAATCCTTTTTTATAACATCATATGACTTGAAAATAATTCTTTTTCCATTATAAAGTGGCATTTCTTCTAATGTAAATTGAGATTAGTCTCTTTACATCTTTGAAACACCTTATCAAGGTTAGATAATTATAATTCAAAAGAGTTACTATAAATAAAAAAGTTATCCTTATATACCTTAGGAGAGATAACAATTTATTTCATCTTAGAATTTAGTCTCCTTTCTTTATTAGTTATAGCTCTATAACTATCTTCCATGTGAAGTTTATATATCACATTTGAGAGACTTAACCCTTTAATGTCAAAATTTTTCCACTCAATCACTTTACATCTCTTTCTTACCACTTCATATAGTCTCTTTTTTTTATGGAAAACTTATTGGAGATGATAATAGGTAGAGTGTTATTCTCTCATACAAATGTGTACCTTAAGTGGTTAGGTAAAAACTTTAACTCTAAACGAGGACGTTGCTTAATAGATAAGAGAATTGAATTGTCACTCTATAGATAACAAGGTTTAGTGTGTGCCAAGTATATTGCAATCGTAACATTGTTTGAGCTCAAGGCTTCAGGGAACACACTACTATATCACTATGACATAGCATGGAGATGAGGAGTCACCACCCAGGGTAATAACTAGGACAACTAATGAGTAGTGGTAACTTGATTCTCTAAAAGAAAGTTAGCACTACAACTAGGGATTTTTTATATGGAATACCAACTTCTTTTAGTCTCATGTTCATTTAAAATTAGTTTATGAAGTACTATCTTGTTCTTTAATTACATGCAAATTCATTTAAACCCGAATTGAATATTCATCTAACCTTAAGGAAACTAGTCATGAAAGAACACATAAAAATTGCATTCATACAAGGCAAAATGTCCCTAAATTAGTCTGAGTTACATTAATTTTAATTTAAAGTTAGCTAAGTCTACATTTTACAAAGTGTAATATAATCTAAAGGTGAGCCTACATTTTATTTAAATCAGTAAGCCTAATTCTACTATTTTTAATTCTAAAGAAATGGGCCTATGTCTATTAAATTTTAAAAGAAATGCTTTAATGGGCTGGGCTATGTTTAAATCAATTTTAATTAAACTAAAATGAGCCTAAATCTAAATTAACCTAAATGGGCCTAATTTTATTTTAAATTAATTAAACATAAAACCAATTTTAAAGACCTATTTTTATATGAATTTAACCTAAACATGGGCTTGGGGCCTAAAAATGATAAAGAAAATAAAAAGCCCAAACAATAAAATAAAATAAACAAATAAACAATGATTTCTAATCCTAATTCAATTTGCATGCCAACCTAAATTAATTTAAAGCCACCATTGATTGTAATTAAAATTTACCAAGTGAACCTATTTTACTAATCAATTTTAAAGTGAAAAAAATTAAGTAGTTCCATTATATTTTCACTTTTGTGGCTATTACAATTCCTACGTACAAAATAAATACACAATCTAATTACCAAGAATAAAACACAAAAATAACCAAAAAATAAAACACATAGAAACCTAAATCTAAGTGAAATTATAACATGGCCTTAATCCTTGGCATTCGATGGATCTTCATGGATTTATCTCTAGTTTAACCATATGGTTTCATAGCTCTCCCTCCATTGCCATAATAAAAACATAAAAAAAAAAAAAAACAAATAAGGAATTAGAATTAATTGAAATAATTAAACCCAAAAATAAAATAAAACATAAATAAAAGAAGAAAAAAAGGGATAAAGATGATTATGATGTTGTTTGATTCTCCTCAGAGGTTTATTGATTCACCGTTTTTGTGAAATTAAGTCTTTATATTGACTTGATTCTTAGGCTTTGATTGCTTTTCCAAAGAAATCCTATTTTAGTGAAATAAAGAACAAAAGGTTAAAAACCCAAAACCCAGGAAAGGTTCATGTGTTTTCACAAAGGAACGTAACACACTTTTTTTTTTTGCTTCATTTCTCTATGATTTTTAGCTAGCAAGAAGAAGAAGCTCCAAACGTGATTTAAAAAAAAAAAAAGGAATTCCTTTACTATATAAAAACACAGAGTTTTATAGAAAAACTTAAAAACCTAAGTTACATAACTTAACTCCTGTGATTTGATCATGTTTTTTTTAATTTTAAGAAAAAGTGATAATTATGTAATTATCACTAAAAAAAGAAGTCATTATCTTTTTTATTTATTTTTCCTTTATTTTTGGACCAACCAAAATGCAAGAAAAATATTTTAAAAAATTTAAAAAATTGAAAAAATAGGGATGGACACCGATCAGACTTATGCAATTATGATCGAAATTGTACATTTCTAATCGGAATTTGATATTTTCGTAAAATATATGTAATTCCAATTGGAATTACATAGTTCTGATTCGAAATATATAATTCGATTGAAATTACATAATTTTGATTCAAAATTTACACTTTGGTCCCTCTTTTAAAATTTTATTTATCTGTAAATTGACCCACATAAGAAAATTTTACAGTTAGGTCCTTGAAAACCTTGCATTTAAGTCTAAAGATTCAAAAATTAAAATTCAATGACTAATTTTGATTAAATTTTCATCATTGAATCTTCATCGTATCCACACTTAATTCATTCAGAAATTGGGTGCTTACATACCCCTTATTAAAATTTCAAGTTTGATAAAAGGACTTCTTGTGCACTTTCACACTTATTAATGACTTCAACCCTTTTATACACCTCATCCTTTATAGGGTCTTTTATCCATTTAGCTATAAAAAATTCCACTTTCTTATCCACTATGTTAAAAGTCAATTTACCTTTATTAACATCAATGAGAGCATGTCCGATGTTAAAAAATGGCCTCCCTAAAATTAAAGGACAATATTTTTCCTCCTCAAAATCCAATACCATAAAGTCTATTAAGAATACAAATTTATCCACCATGACTCACACATCCTCAATTATACTATAAGGATTTTTAATAGAATGATTATATTGGTGTCAATTGCTTCTCCAAGATTCAATTCTTTGAAAAAAGATAAAGACATTAGATGGATACTAGCACCTAGATCATATAAGCATTTAGGAAATTCTTTAGAACCAACTATGCAAGGGATAGTAAAACTCCTTGGTTCCTTAAGTTTGATAGGAATATTTCTTAAGATAACAGAGATAAAAGTTTCAGTCAAGGGCAATGTCTCATTGTCTTCCTATTTCCTCTTATTGTTGATGATATCCTTAAGGAACTTGGCATATTTAGGCATCTCCTTCAAGGTTTCAAATAAAGGTAACATTAGCCCTAATTTCTTAAAAGCTTTTAAGAATTTTATGAATCTCTTTTCATCTTCATTTATCTTTCTTTGGCTTAGGGGAAAGGGTAGCTTAAGAGCATACTTTGAAATGTAAAATGTGTAGGCTGCTCCACTAATTTTTCTTGCTTTTCATCTAGCTTCCCTTCTCTTTACTCTTTTGCATCTTCAAGTTCCTTGTCTTATTTTTCTTTCTCTTCTTTAGCCTTCATCGGTGCTTTACTATGTACATTCAACTCCTTACCACTTCTCAAAGTGATGGCTTTGATTTGCTTCTTTGGATTAACCTTCGTGTTGCTAAGTAAGTGACCTTATATTCTTATAGCAACTATGTTGGCTAATTGCCCTAATTAAACTTGGATGTTGTGGATGGATGAAGCATGATTCTTAGCAATTTGATTGAACTTTGCCTCTATTTGCTTTTGATTCTCTTTTAGACTTTTCATTTTAAAGGTCATTACATCAAACAATTTATCTAGCTTGGTCTCTATTGTTGTTAACCTATTTTGATTCAACTGTGGCTAAAATCTAAATGGTGGGGGCTTAGCAAACTAATTAGAGAACCTTTAGGAATTCTAGTTATTGCTCCAAGAAAAGTTTAGTTGGTTCCACCACCTTGGATTGTATGTATTGGAGAAGGGATTGTTGGGTTTCCTTACTTGAAATTGGCCTCCCATATTATTACAATTCTTAAGCACACTATCTCCAAATATATTTTTATTACCAAAGTTACATTCATAACTATTATGTCCAAGCATGTGACAATACTCACATTGTACATTAAAGGTTAAGGGCATGTAATTTCCCATGGCATTCAAATCTCCAAGTTGCTTTGAGAAGGTAGCAATTTGAGCTTGTAGTGATGTCAGCCATATCAACATCAATCTTTCTCCTTGTTTAAGGGGAAGCTGTCATTTTGATGGCCATAGGCAGTTATTATTTGCCATTTCTTCCAATAACTCAAATGCTCCTTCAACTATCTTGTGCATGAGGGAACCTCCAGTGACTACATCAATAGTATCTTTTGTTGACCTCATCACACCACTATAAAATGTTCTCATAAGGACATTTTTAGGCAAACAATAGTGTAGACAACTCCTTTATAGCTTATTAAATCTTTCCAATGCATCACACAAGGACTTTATTTCAAATTATTGAAAAGTGGTAATATCTTTGATGATCTTGGATATCTTGGAAGGTGGAAAATAATTTGCTAGAAAGGCACTAACTAAAAGATCATAAGTTGTTATAAAAGTTAGTGGTTGAGAGTTGAATTATGCCTTTGCTTTATCTATAAGAGTGAATGGAAAGAGCCTAAGTTGAATGGGATCATCAGACACACTATTATACTTAAAAGTGTCACAAATGTCCAAGAAATTTTCTTTGTGAGCATTTGGATGCTTCGAAGCTACCATGAAATTGCATTGTTGATAGAATCATTTGAAAAAGAGTTGGTTTAATCTCAAAATTATTGGCTTGGATGTTTGGTCTTGCTATAGTTTTTTAAGCTCCCTCTAAATAGGGCATAACAAACTTTATAAAAGTTATTTCTTCCCCTCCTTATTATTTTGCCATCTCACTAGTTACATTCCTTGACGTCCTATGATTTTTTTCTTAAATCTTGACAAATCATAGAAGTAAATTAGCGACTTGGTTCTTGTACATCTAGTGTTGTGCATAAACCATAAAGAAAGTACCTAAAAGCATATTATAAATGAGTAAAAAATATAGTAACAAAACAAAATGCTCTAATCTAATATAACTACAACTAATTATGATGTTAATTACCTCAATCCCCGACAACGGTACCAAAAACTTATTAGCATGATTAACAAGATCGTGAAAAGTACTATAGTAGTAAGTAGAGTATCATTCCCATAAGGATTACTGTCATACCTCAAAATTTGATTGTCCCTAAAAAGGTCTAATGATGAAGTGAACCTCTGAGTTTATTAGAGTTTGCTCATTCGTAACACCTCTGAAGTGTGCAGCCTTAGAAGACCTAACTGACCCCACCAATATGAAAAATTGATCTCCGAGCCATCAAGTTATGCTCTGATTGTAGGAAATATGAATTATTGAAATAATGAGAAGGTTATGCTGAGAATTCCCTTATCAGTACACTCATCTTGTTAGACCAATATTCATTTTATTAGACTAGGACCCAACTTCATGAAAAATGAAAATCAATTTTGACAAAATGGACTTTAAAAACACATCCAGAAGGCTCCAAAACCTCCAACAGTGGTCTCTAAATGGTCCAACACAACTCAAGGATTAGCATGTGTAACTTAGAAGTGTATGTAAAGCCATAAACACCCATATGCATCATGCACTAAAATCGAAAGCCAAACTAGAAAAAATGGACTTTAAAAACACATTTGAAAGGCTCTAAAACCTTTTGGAGTGGTCCTAAAATAGTCCAAAACAACCTAAGGATTAGAGCGTATAGCTCAAAAGTGTGTGTAAACACTTTTAGGTGTCATGCACCAAAATCAAGGATGAATTAGACAAAATAGACTCTAGAAACATGTTTGGAAGGCCTAAAAGCCCTAGGAACCAACCTTAGAAAAGCCTAGGTAAGCACACGTGGCCATACGCTTCGTTTTTAGGACATGCACATGACCACAACTATGCTCCCCTATTCCATATATTTTTGACTATAAATAGGCACCTCCACACCCCATTTAGGGGGGGGGGAGCAAGTGGAAACACACACACTCAAGAAATTTATCTGATCGAAGGTGCTAGAAACCCCTTTCCATATAGTTTTGCTCTCCCATTATCTTTTTCTTAGGAAATTAGACCTCTTTTCCACTAAATCAAGTCTCATCTTTGTCAAAGCACACTTTAAAGGTATACAAACTAGCATCATTCTATTTTCATTTGAACCTCTCAACGAGGAGTGCTTGATAATCCCTTAAAAGCTAAAGCTTCAAAACTTACATAAGCTTAGTCGAGTCTGATGACCACACAATCATTTTAGCATGTTTATTTTATTTTATTGTCACTATCATTTGGGAATATTATTTTGCTTGTGTGATGAGACTGGAAATTTTGTGTGCTATATCAATAATTTATGCTTTATTATGCTCATTTCATATCACCATTTTGCATCCTCTAGCTCTGAAACATGAAACCACATCGTAAATATCAATAATGTGAAAAGTTCATATCTTAAAATTGAGTCATAATGTTTCCAGTCTAGTGATGACATCATGCATTCCCTATATTATCATTATAACATGAATAATCACTATAAGCATGCATAATCATCTATGTTTCGCTTAATCTCTCGAATGATCGAGTGTCCATTGCTTTTCCCATTGTTCATATGATCAAGTAAACTATGTGAATGGTCATATATACCTTATAGATTCATCATATTTAAAATTAGATTTACTTTCTTATAATATCTTTTTCCTTTTATATATATTTTATTATGAAAGACATATAATAATAATATCCTTCAACTTTATTATCTTCCACTATCTGATGAATTATGTGAATGCTATACAAACTATCATTATTGGAACTAGGGTATTACGATAACTATACATCAAATGTCGTATAATAAGAAATGGCCAAAAAGTAGATATGATCCCCTGAACCTAGAAATCTCTATTGGGGGCAATACTCGCTAAGTGACCTGATGTTGTCCCTTTCTTTTCCTGATTTTTAGAAAATGGGGTAGCAACTCCATAAAATAAAAAAGCATCTCGTTCCTCCTTAGACCAATCATTTATCCCTATTCGGTGAAGTTACCCTGTCCCTTAGAAATAAAAAGACCCTTACGGAACCAATTTGTCTTGAAACCAAAAACAAGAGGCATAATAAAAGATCACTCACAATTGCCAACTAATCACCTATTAGTTTTAGTCATTGAGAGCTACTCAATTAAATTGAATTTTAAACAACTATAAAACTAAATAGCAAGAAATGTTAATAAACACTAAAATGAGCAATGAATAAGAAAATCAATTTAAGAATAATCTTATTGGGAAATTGAATACCACATTATCATCAATCTAATGGATAAATCTTATTAAATCAATTGCATATATCAGGTCTTCATAAATTATTAAACACTATATCTCTAGTAATGTTCAACTCAACAAGCATGCATTAATTAAACCTAAAGCAATGGTTTAACTCTTATAAATAAGTCAATATTAAATATACAAGGCATTAAGCAAACCTAAAGAGAATTGATTCAATCTAAGCTCTTTCAAGTCATTAACCCACTCAACTTATGTTTGTGAATATATTAGAATTACAATTTTTTAATGTATAGATCTAGATAAGAGCTATATTTGGTCACATACAACATTTAATAAGCACAACAAACATAATATGCAATATATAAAAGATAAGATATATCATATTAAACTTTTAATTAAATGGATCTCAAATCCTAATTATAAAAAGTAAATTAGCCAACCATGGCTTTAATATTCATCATTCAATAAGAACACAACCTAAATGAATACCAAAACTATATTTATAAGTAGAGAAAGGATAGAGAAAAGTTATCAAGAAGCTCTAAAATCTCTTCTCTAATGGTGGCCTTTTTTCAAGTTTCTCTTTCTCTTCTTCTTCTCTCACTTAGGTGTATTTTCTTGTATTGGTTAGGTTTATCTTGGAATGAGAAATCTTCTATGCTTTTCACCCAAAAATTAGTTTTTGGTTCTCTTTTATAGTCTTCTTAAATAGTCCTTGGATCCCCCTTAAAATTGGTATGTGCCAACTTGCAAATCAAATAAAAATATTTAAAATCGGGCTACTCATGATTGTGAGTGTCTGTACGATCGCAATAGAATCTTCAGTAATACATGTCCTGTGATCACGATCACAATCATGGCAACCACACAATCATGACACCCCTCATGATCGTGGTAGAAATAATCTCTACAATGGATTCCACGATCACGACTCCCCTCATGATTGGGATAGAAACTTTAGCTATGAGGGATTCATAATCATGACTCCCCTTGTAATTGGTACAAAACTACAACTTTGTTCCCTTGCTTTATTTTAACTCTTTTCATGCTTCAAATGGCACCATTCTCCTCCAAGTTTACTTTTTTCTTGAAAAATAAAATGAAAATATGAAAATATGTATTCCTATTAATTAACTAAGCTACATGCAACCTAAAATCTATAGATGAATGCTAAAAATAACTCTTAAAACTATATGTAATTTAGCACCAACAATAACCGTCTCCCTTTTGATTTTTAAAGTCATATATGGATTATTTCCTATGAAAATCAAATCGTCAACATACAAAGCAAACAATCAACATATGACAATTCTCCTTTTTCTTGATATAAAAGTCATATTCATATGGACATTTTATGAATTTTCTTCTCTTGCAATGATCATCAATCCTGTTACACTATGCCCTTGGTGCTTGCTTTAAACTATGCAAAGCCTACTTTGACTTAAAAAATTTACTTTATTGCCCTTTAACAATAGAGCCCATTGGTTATTCCACATACACATCTTACCCTCAATGCTTACTTAAGAATGCTGACTTCACATCCAACTGAAAAATTCTCCATCTCTTTTAAGCAACTAGTGCAATGATCAACTAGATTGTTTCTAAATAAGCCATAGGTGCAAATAGTTTATTATAATTAACACTAAGTTGTTGGCTGAATCCTTTTACAATAAGATGAGCTTTTAAATTTCTTTACTTCTCCCTTTTCATTCATCTTGATTTGTATATCCATTTTACACCAACAACTTGCTTTCCTTTTGGAAGAGTCATTAGCTTATATGTATAATTTTTCTAGCTTATTGTCCTTTTGTCATTTATTGCTAATCTCCACTTTTCATCTTAAGTTGCTTCTTTAAAGTTTATGGGCTTTAATAAAGACCAGAATCTATAATATCATTAGTTTTAGTATAAATGTCTTGAAGTCTTATAATCTTTTGAGGTATTTTAGATAAACATTGATGACTTGAATCATCATGAATAAGTGTTAAAGTTCTTAGTGATGTAGGAGGATGGTTATTAATTTTGATTCTATCAGAATCATCATCACCATATGGAAGAAAATTATAATTTTCCTATTTAGTTTTCAATTCCATGAATAATCTTTATCAAACTTAATATCTTGACTTATAGCAGTCTTTTTACTCATTGGATTGTAAAGCTTATAGCCCTTGGACTTTGCATCATATCCAATAAAAACATGTTTCTCACTTTTTTCATCCAACTTGATTCTTGTTTTATCCAAAATATGAACATAAACAATGCTAGCAAAAAATTTTAAATGGGAAAGAGTTAGCTTTTATCCACTTTATTTCTCTTGTGGTGTAGCTTTTTGTGAGCTTCTTATAGGACTCCTATCAAATAAATAAACAACACATACCATTGCTTCAACCAAAATTCTTTAGGCATATGTTCTCACTTTAACATACTATAAACCATGTCAAGGATGTTTTTATTTTTTGAGAAAATATTTAAGAGTTTAATCAATCTTTTGGAAGAGAAAAGTATATGTTCTATTCATAAAGGAGTCTTACATATATATATATATATATATATATATATATATATATATATATATATATATATATATATATATATATATATATATATATATATATATATATATAGAATTATAGCTCCAAAATCACCCCAAATTAAGGAACTAATTGGGTATAAAATCACAATGTAATACATAAAAAGAAAATCTCCTAATTTTTTCCTATTATAGTGTAATCTCATAGGAGAGGAATGATTGACACCAAGATCTAAGAATAATCCTTGCAACAATATTAATTCACAAGTAGTCATAGCTATAGATCGGTACTCCGCTTTAGCTGAAGATTGGGAGACAACTTATTGCTTTTTAATCTTCTATGAAATTAGAGAACTACCTAGTTAGATGTGCCAACCTATTAAGGATTGACAAAGGAGAGGAAAACTTGCCCAATCAGAGTCACACCAAGCAAAAATATGTAAATCACTTTATGATGTAAGCAAAATTTTTTGGCCAAGATTTCCTTTCAAATAGCGAACCACCCTCAAGGCTGCCTCCTAATGTTCTTTTCATGGTTGCTGCATGAATTGAGTTAACATATGCACATAATAAGATAATTTAGGGTGAGTGATTGAAAGATAAATGAGTCAACCCACCAAACGTCTATAACTTTTGGGATTATACAAGATGTCACCTTTGGCCAAGGCCAAATTGTGATTCTATTCGAGTGAGAAAGAAATAGGTCTAATTTTAGGCATACCAACTTTTGAAATAATATCTAATGCATATTTTCATTGACTTAAATAAATCCCTTAAGGATTGTGTGCAACTTCTATACCTAAAAAATACTTTAACACTCCAAAATCCTTCAAATGAAGGCAACTACTCAAATATTTCTTAAATAGTTAAATAGATGAAGAATCATTACTTGACATAATAATATCATTAATATAAACAAGTATATGAATTTTCACCTTGCCTTGCCATATAATGAAAAGAGAACAATAAAAATAGGATTTTCCTGAAACCATACTCCTTTAAAGTGAAAGCCAATTTTGTAAACCAATATTGAGGAGCTTGTCATAACCCATATAAAGATTTCTTTAAATGATATACTATTCCTAGTTTATAAGTATAAAAACCAAAAGGATGTGCATATACACCTTTTCTTCTAAATCACCATGCAAGAATGCATTATGCACATCCATTTAATGGAGTTCCCAATTTTTAATTGTAAGTACGACAAGAAAGGTGCATGCAGTAACCATTTTTACCATAGGTGTAAACATCTTATTATAATCAATTCCTTTAACTTGTCTATTTCCAAGAATGACCAACCGAGCCTTGTAACGTTCAATCATCTCATCTGCATTATATTTGATTTAAGACACCCATATACACCTCATTGCCTGCTTGCCATATGGCAATGGTTTCACAATTTATGTTCCATTATCCTCCAAAGCTTGTATTTCCTTATTCATAGCATCTCTCCATCATTTGTCATTCATAGTTTCACTAAAAGACTCAGGTTTAACACCTTTAGTGACAACTGCTAAGAAAGCACAGTGATGCAAAGAGAATTTATCACAATTCACATATTATGTAATAGGATAAGGGACTACATGAGGAATGTTGATGAGTAAGTGAGTTTGCGGAATGGTTCATTACTTTTACAATGTGTAAGACAAAGTCTCACAACAAAATAGATTCATATATCTCTCTATAACCCTGACCATGTTACTCTTCAGGTTGTTGAATTTTCTTATCTTTTGTCACATCCCCTTGCTTTAATAATGTCATTTTCTTTAGCATTATCATATGTCTTAATCACATTTTGATTATGTTCGTTACCTCTTTCTTGTTCTTGAATCTCACAACAATCTTTTAATTCTTCTTTTGCCAAGCAGTCTTCAACTGCATTATCACCAAATTCTTCACTAGTTTTATGTAGATAAGGAAATTGATTTTCTATAAAAACTACATCTCTTGAGATAAATAATTCACTTGTTTCCACATTTTCATGCTCCATCCTTTCTTTCCAAAAGGATACCTAACAAACACATATTTGTGACTTCAGCTAGCAAATTTATCTCCTTCACATCATTGGTTGTGTTCATAAGCTAAGCATCCAAACACTCGAATATTTTCATATAAGGGACCTTGACCATACAAAAGTTCATAAGGCATTTTTCCTTTTAATAATGATGATGGAGTCCCATTAATCAAGTATGCAGCTGACAACACACATTCCCCCTAAAAATTAATAGGCAAGTTTGCCTAAAAATGAAGTGCTCGTGCCACATTAAGTATGTGTCGATGTTTTCATTCCACCTTTCCATTTTATTGAGGAGTCTGGACATAGGATGTTTTATGTATTATTCCATTCATCATAAAGTAATCATGCACATAAGTAAATTTAGTCCCATTATCACTAAGCACTATTTTCACATTTCCATGAAATTGTCTTTGAATTAATGTAATGAAATTACAAAGTGTTTATCCCACTTTAAATTTATTTTACAATAAATAAACCCATGAACTTCTTGAATAATCATCAACTATCGTCAAAAAATAATGTGCACCACACAAAGATGGAGTTTTATAAGGTCCCCACAAATCACAATGAATCATTTTAAAAACACCAGATGCTTTATTTTGCTCGAAGACAAATTTCATAACTAACACATTTATCACTACTAGCACAACAAATGGTAATAAAATAACAATATTCTCAGAAGGATGACCCAACCTTTTATGCCAAACTTCAATTATATCTTTTTGCACTGTCTTCAATGCTTTAACACACTTTATACCTTTGAAGTAATAGAGCCCTTCATGCCTCTCACCCGTACCAACCAGCACCCTCAAAGTGAGGTTCTGTATGACATAAAAAATTTTAGTGAATAAAACTGTACAATTTATCTTATCAATTAGTTGTGATATTGAAAGAAAGTTACACTTTAAATCAGGAATATATAAAACATCATTTAGTTTTAAATATTTATTCAGCATCATAGTTCCTCCATTTTCTACCATGACTTCCTTCCCATTTGGTAATCCAGTTGGGACATAAAGTGCACTCTTTACATCGCTCATTGATTTGAGACTTCCTACCACATAATAGGAAGCTTCGGTGTCAATTATCCATTCCTTAGTATTATACATACCATTCAATCTTCCTTAATTTCCATCCTTCTAAGCATTCAAAAATTGAGCAAAGTGCTCCACTGCTTGCTACCCAATCCACTCAATTCTCCTTTCTCTGCTATGGTTGTCTTACTTTCTTGTGATGTTACAATTGTTGCATTGGTCTAATTGGTCCACTATGTCCTCTACTTCCAAAGATAGCAGGCTGTTTCATTCCTCTATATCCACATCCATTACAATTTAGTGTTTCACCCTACCAATCTAGATAACCAATCAACTGAAAACATGATTCAGTGTTATGCCCAGACCTATTACAATTTATGCATACCATGGACTTATCTTTAATTTCGATTCATCCTTTTGGAATCGATCTTGTTTGGATAGTAAAGTCCATGTGTTCACTTTATTGTTCCTTCCCATAAGTTATATT
This sequence comes from Mallotus nudiflorus, assembly GCA_947683625.1. Classification (NCBI taxonomy): domain Eukaryota; kingdom Viridiplantae; phylum Streptophyta; class Magnoliopsida; order Malpighiales; family Euphorbiaceae; genus Mallotus; species Mallotus nudiflorus. The sequence continues at coordinate 1,308,683 of CANTUR010000260.1, read as the reverse complement.
ATGAACTCATTCTTCTTGGACTATCATGGCATATGCTCAATTCAGATTTGGAAATGGTTTGGCACTTACTATATTGTAGCGCATTGTTCCATAAATTGAATCATCCAATCCCATCAAGAACTGATGCATTATTCTTTATATTTCTTGTCTAATTCTACACCAATATTGCATTTTCATTCTCTATATCTGCACACTGGATTCTGCTCATAGTTTCCCAACTCTTCCCATATCATCTTCTATTTTCCATAATAATTTACTATAGTCATTACTTGTTGTTTGCATTCCACCAGGTCTCTTTTAATTTGATGAATTCATGGTCCATTCCTAATAGAAAACATTTCTTTAATGTCATGCCAAAGATCCTTTAAGACCTCCATGTATGTTAAGGTCAATCACAAAGTTGGTTCTATCATGTTCAACATCCATGACACCAACATGGAGTTAATAGTTAACTAGTCTTCCAGCTCTGATGAATTTTTTAAAGGCTGCTTTATCGAACCATCGATGAACCTATATTTCTTCTTAGCTCAAAGTGTCATTCTTATTGCTCTGCCCATTTGTTATAGTTGTCACCTTTTAGTTGTACACATATATATTAATGTTTCCTAGATTATCATTGTCAAAAGAAAGTATGGAGACATCATCAATCTAGTTGAGGCATCATTGTCCTCCTTTTTCACACCACTCATGCTCCCACTCATTGCTTTGATACCATGAGAAAATATTTTAAAGTTTAATCAGTCTTTTGGAAGAGAACATTATATGTTTTATTCCTGATGGAGTCTTACATATATATAGAATTACAGCTCCAAAATCAAATATTTATTATTCCCTTATTATTTTTTCTTTCCACAACTCTATTTTATTGAGGTGATCTTGGAATAGTTAAGAAATATTGGATACTATAAGCTTCGCATTTCTTATTCTTTTCTTCTCCGCCATTTCTTTTGCATGTGCATTTTATGTTATTGTATTTATTTATATTGTTAATTTAATTGCATGATATGATTGGACTTAATTGCATGAAATTGAATTAATGTGCAAATTTGGTTATAATTGTAAAATTGGACAATTGTTTAGAGGAAATCTTAATTTTTGTGTTAATAAAGAAATAATATAATAATTAAAAGTAATAAAATGCAAAACACAAATGGAGGCCAACCATAAGGTTGGGTGGGCATTCAAAAACCCATACCCAGTTGTTGAGCTAAATCTCTGAAGATGGCTACTTGGGGCCCTCTGTGGGATCTAGTTTTTATAAAAGTGTGTCCTGGATCTTATATGAATGATAACTCCTATCTTCAATATAGGTTTAAAGCTCATATTGTATTTCTTAATGGGTCTTGATTCCATACAGTGTCGTGGTCATCAAACACTTGGGTGTATGCTGAACCCCATTGCCTATAATAGCTTGGTTATTGATGCTATGATAAAGACAATTATAAAATTTACATTACACATCGTGTTGAATTTGATGAGAAAATTTTTGCATTTAATAAACTAAATAATAGTTCAAAAATTCTGGATGATCCAATAGTCTCCATGCCCCCTCAACCGTGGTTACATATCACCCAAAAAATTCTAAGATCCTTAAACTCTTCAAGTACGACCTTTAACTCTCATTCCAAATCTTTTCCCTTGTTATCTACACTAACTTAATCACCCTTACCCTAACCTCTATCTGATCCTTCCTACTCATCCACCTCTACATCCACACCCAGCCAATGTTATCCACTAATACCACCCAACATCCATAACCCTAATGGCATAAATCTATTTATTGATTTACGCTAAAACACAACAGATCCCAACCCAATGCCATCCTCACCAAAATGCACCCATCGTATGAAATTACGTTAATCCACCTTAAAATTGCAAACCATATCCTTTCATACTATCATTGATCATTGATTTTCTTTCCTACATTGAGCCAAGTATATTCACTCAAGCTAATAAATCATCTAGAATGCAGACATGCTATGTTAATATAGATGTAGGCCTTGCTTAACAGTCACATTTAGGACTTGGTTCCTTCTCCTTTAATTGGTAATATTGTTGGCAATAAATGGACATATAAGATCAAACAGAAAGTAGATGATAAATTTGATAGATTAAAAGCATTCCTTGTGGTCCATAGTTATATGCATGAATATGGCATTAACTACATAAAAACCTTTAGTTCGGTGCTGAAATCATAAACCATTCGAACTATCTTATCTCTTGCAGTTTCTTGGGAATGGTCTCTTCACCATATTGATGTTAGAAATGCATTCCTGAATGGTAATCTTTAAGAAACAATCTATATGGTTCAACCTAAGATTTTATTAGTCCAAACAAGCCTCATTATGTTTGTAAGTTAAATAAGTCAGCAGTCACCTCGTCCATGGTACAATAACCCAAGTTCATTTTTACTCTCCATCAGTCTCCAAAATGGAAGTGAGACAACCTATGCAGCTTAGGAGAGATTTAACAAACTCCAAAGGCAATGCCCACACCATGGCTTGGCAGATTGGATGATTCCTTAAATTTTCTACAATGGGTTAACGGATGAGAATAAAAATATTGTCAATGCAACCTCTTGTGGGAAATGGATGGATAAATTGGCTAAGGAGGTTGTTACTTTGCTTGAACAACTTACATCTCAAGGATACATAGGTGATGAGACAATAATGGAAAAAGTAAAAGGAATTTTGGAACTTCACACAATCAACCTATTAAATGTAAAGGTAGATGCTCTCACCAAGTTGGTGAGTAAATCTTAAATTAATTCTTCAGAAAGTACTAATGTTATTTATGAGTTGTATGGAGGATCTCATTCATATTCTCAATGTAATGTGAGTTCTAATAAAGGTGTGAGTTATGTGCAAGGAGCTTTCAATCAAAAGTGGGACTGAACTCAAACTCTTATAACCCTTAATAGAGAAGTCACCTTGAATTTTCATGGTTAAATCCATCCTCTCAATTAAACCCCTAATTTAACCCAAACACCTAACCATAAAATCTACCACGATTTCCTATGAAACAATAATCTTTTAACCCTACCCAACCTAAATCCAACCTTGAAACTCTTATGGAGCAATTATTAACCAATAGACCATTAAAAAATAAAATGAGGATCAATTTAAGCAAATTAACTCCAAACTTGAACATCTTACTATTCATAACCACATCCTTGAAAACCAAATTTCTCAACAAGCCTCTTCTTTTAACTCTAAACCCTTAAGAAAGCTTCCTAGCCAATTGGAGTTCCCACTACAAGAGACTTGTCAAGTAATTACTTTGAAGAGTGGTAAGGAGGTTAAAAACCCTATTAATAAAGGTGAAAGAGTGACTGATGATAATGATGTAGTAGTAAATGAGGATAGCAAAGGAGATAATGAATTTATTATTAGTGGTAAAGGTGACTTTGATGGTGCTAAAATTAATAGAAGGAAGAATGCTATACCACCCAAAGATGATGAACCTAAGGTAGATTTTAAAACTCTACCTTTTCTTGAAAGGTTTATAAGACATCATTTGGATGAACAATTTGGAAAATTCATTGATTATCTCAAAGAAATCACTATTACTATACCATTTTTGGATGTCATTAGAGATATGCTAGCATAGGTAAATTTTTGAAGCACATCATTAACCATAAAGGGAAGCTTAAGAAGTATGGGTTAGTTTCTTTTGTTGAAAAATCCAAGGCTATGTACTCCATTTCTCCACCAAAGCTTAAGGATCCCATATGTTTTATTGTTCCTTATGTCATCAGTGATACTCATTTTGATAAGGCTTCATGTGATATTGGTGCTAGTGTTAGCCTTATGCCTTACTCCATTTATAAGATGCTTGACTTATAAGAGCTTAAGCCTATAAATATATGTCTTTCAATGGAAAATAAATCTATCACTTATCCACTTAGCATTCTTGAAAGTATGCTAACTAAAGTAGGTAAATTTGTCATACCTGCCGACTTTATTATTTTAGATATGGAGGAAGATCTTGAAATCCTAATTTTATTTAGGAGACCATTTTTAATGATAGAAGGAAAAATCACTGACATGAAAAGAGGAAAGATTCCATTATAAGTGAATAATGAACATATGGAGTTTAATGTATTCAAGATGATAAAGTCTTTAATAATAGAAGTGGCAAGGCTCTTTTAATGTTATTGATGAATTCATTGATGAAATGGTACATGAATGTGTAAGGCAAGATCCTATTGAGCCTGAATTTAATATAATACTTTTAGAGGCAACTTCATGCTTTACTCCTCATAGAACTTTAAAGTTTGAACCTTTAAAGAGGGATGATGATCCAAAGTCTATTATACCATGTAAAGAAGTGAAGCTAGAGCTCAAGCCTTAACCATCAAATATAAGATATATATTTCTTGACTCTAACTTTAAATTTCCCTTTATTGTGAATTCATCTTTGCCTAATAATAATGTTGATGCTTTATGTGTTGTATTACTCAGTCATAAAGGTGTTATTGGTTATTCTATAAATGATTTAAATGGTATTAGCCATAGAGTGTGTATGAATAGAATCCTTTTAGAGGATGATGCTAAGCCTTCCATTAAAGGTCAAAGGTGACTAAATCCTACTCTCAAGGAAGTGGCGAGAAAAGAGGTAACTAAGTTGCTTGATAATGGAATCATATATTTCATTAGTGACAGTAGGTGGGGTAAGTCCTATTTAAGTTGTTCCAAAGAAGGGAAACCGTTGTTAAAAATGAATCTAATGATTTAATACCCACTAGGACTATCACAGGATGGTGTATGTGTATTGATTATAGAATATTAAATAAAGTAACTATGAAATATCATTTTCCACTTCCTTTTATTAATTAAGTTCTTAAGAGGTTAGTCAATTTCTTATACTTTTGTTATCTTGATAGGCTTAGTGGCTTCTATTAAATTCCAATCCATCCCAAGGACTAAGTTAAGACTACTATTATTTGCCTATATGGTACTTTTACCTTTAGGTGCATGTGTTTTGGTTTATGTAATGCTCTCGCAACTTTTAAAAGATGCATGATTTTAATATTTAGTGATTTAATTAATAATTTTGTATAGCTTTTCATGGACGATTTAAGTGTTTATGGATCTAACTTTAAAAATTATTTAGAAAATCTTTCTAAAATTCTTGATAGGTGTAAGGAGCATGTATTAGTACTTAATTGGGAAAAGTGCCACTTCATGGTGCAAGAAGGGATTGTGCTTAGGCATTCGATTTCTAGCAAAGGCATTGAAGTTGATAGAGCAAAAATAGAGGTGATTACTAACCTACCATCCTTAAAGTGTGTTAAAGATATAAGGAGCTTCCTTGGATATGTTGGTTTTTATAGAAGATTTATTAAAGACTTTTCCAAGATAGTAAAGCCATTATGTAATTTACTTACTAAAGATGCTGCTTTTAAGTTTAATGAGGTATACCTTGAAGCATTTGAAACTTTAAAGAAAGCTCCTTATTTTAGCACCTATTTGCAACCACCTAATTAGGAGCAACCCTATAAGATTATGTACAATGCAAGTAACTTTGTGGTGGGGGCTATTTTAGGTAAAAAGGAAGAAGGGAAGCTTTATGTGATTTACTATGCTAGCAAGTTACTTGATGAAGCTCAAATTAACTATACCACCATGGAGAAAGAGTTGCTTGCTATTATTTATGCATTCTATGGTGAAGTGACTTATTTTGGAAGCCTAAATTTGAAAGGGATTTAAATTTGAACTATTTCTCATGTTGAAGATCAAAGCTAATCTCAAGGTTATCAGTAATGCAAGTTTAGACTTAATGACATAAGGCACCCCAAATTGGAAAGGAAGTAACACTTGCACTCCTTTGGTTTGATTTTCATTTTTGCCAAAACCATTCATCATATTTGGTTAACTAAATAGTTAGCCTCATTTTATAATGTGAATAAAAAAAGTTTTATTTTTAACATAGTAATAGGAGTGCAAACATACTTCATCCTATGCATTAGACATTAAATAGAGTAACATTTGCATATAAAACTATTTTTTTCCATACATTGAACAATGCTACAATTGTCATGTAATGAAATGTTAAACTTTTCCACTGCTTCATTGTAAGGTTTGGGAATTTTTTTAATAGCATGCACCAATGATTACAATAAAACCATATTGAAATTATTTTCACTTGAAATTTAAACCATATTAACCTTTTATTTGTGAAATTAATTGTATAGTGAAATTACTTTCGCTAACCATCATTAGGGAATTTTCTTTGTGTGGTGAAATTGATATATTAAATATATTATATTATGTGTTAATTGAAATTACATTATAATTTTTCTTCATATTCAAAACATTGTACATAATATGTTATCTTTAAACTACTTTAATTTCACAAATAATCCAGTCTGTGACAAATATCTAACTTCATGGTCATAGATACACTCAACACAGTTTATAATATCATTATCCACTAAGCCACCCCATCTTTAATGCTTGTGGAAAAAGCTTTTAGGACATTTGTTTATTTTAGGTGTCAAACTCCCAATCACCTATAACTTTCCAAGTACTTGAACTAGAGATGCCCTACTTTCTCCAAGCTTTTTCATTTCTTTTATAGCTTCAACTACTCTTTTGCCTTCCTCTTCATCCTTACTATTACCACTACACAATAAGATTACCCTAAAATGTACCATGCTCTATAATGTCCTACTATCGACACTAAATCTGGTATGCCATAACCTTTCCTCAAGGTAAATTGATATGCTAAAGAATGTTTCTAATGAAACACATAACACACAATATAAAAAAATATATTATTTGAACATATAACATTCATTATCCTTGTACTTGTATCCTTATACAAAATATAAAAAATAATGTGAAAAGAGTCCTAGAGGGGGGCGAATAGGACTATCAAATAAAAATGAGAAATTAAAAAAATTCTTTATAAGAATTAAATAGAAGTTGAGAAGCAAGAATGAAGAACACAAATATTTTAAGGAGTTCAGATTCAACAATAATCTTATGTCTCCACATAACTTATCTCCAAGTTAGGATTTTCAATCACCCACATTCTTATTCACAAGATTGAGATTATACAAGAGTTTTATGGCTCATTCTTATAACCTTACAACATAAGTTTTCAAGGCTCGCTCAAAAAAACCAAAACCCAAGTATTTCAATAGACAACACTTAAACCAATTCCTTTAGAAATAAATCTCACTTCCCTTCTAATCTAACCCAAGATTTAAGATGAAGATAAATTCTATTTCTAACATGCACCCAACTCTCACAAGAGTTATACAAATAAAGAATTATTTAAGAAAATTTGAGAGCTCAATGAATGCTTAAGAAATAATGAATGATAAATAAGTTTCTTAACTTCCATTCAGCTCTAGAGGTATTTATACTAAAAAATATAGTTTCTGGAGGTGCAAATGATGTGTCTAACATCTATATTTTGAATCATTGAGAGTAATGCTATCAGAAAACTATTCATGGATTGAAACTGTTATTTTCTCCTCAAGAAATTTGAATTTTCACACACTTTCTCAATAAAATTTTAGATATTTGAATTAGCTTTCCATTTCAATTTGGATCATCTAAATTGGACTTATGTAGCTCAAGATATGTCCAAAATACTAAGGATTGTGCAATCTGTAGTGCAGACTACGGTCAGACAGCTATACCCAAATTGAAGCCCGCGATTTTCTTCTGAAGAAATTTTTATTTGCCCATAATTTCTTTATGAAAGTTGTATATATTTAAATTATATTTCCATATCATTTTGAATCACCTAAATTAGACTTTTGAAGCTAAGGATATGTCCAAAATACTAAGAGCTATGCAATCTGAAATGTAGAATACTGTCAGACAACTATACACAAGTTGAAGCCATGATTTGCTCCTGAAGAAATTTTAATTTGCCCATAATTTCTTCATTAAAGTTTTAGATATTTGACTTATCTTTTATATCATTTTGAATCACCTTAATTGGACTTATGTAGCTTAAGATATGTCTAAAATACTAAGAAATGTGCAGTCTAAGATGGCAAACGTATACATGGATTTCGACTTAAAATTTTCATAATCAAACGAACTTGTATTTTGAAAAATAAGCCCAATTCATAAAGATCAAGATATCTACTTCAAATATGAAGAGCTCATTTTCTCATTTAATAGCTCTAAAGATGTCAAAAGCCTTGTTGAATCTCAAAGGTTCAATTTGCTTGAAAAGTCACTATTTATCTAAAAGTGTATATGCTTGGTATATGTTTGGTATATAATTCCCTACACAGTTAATTGAAATTATTAGTATAAAATTTTTTTGTCAAAGTCCAAAATTTGGAGTTTGATCATGCAAATGGTTAACAATCTCCCCCATTTGAATTTAACAACCAATTTTAAAAGATAATAAATAATGTGTGTGAGTGTGACAAAAATAAATAACATTTATAAGCATGCTAATTAAAATAGCTCCCCCTTTCAAATTAAATATATGCAAAATGAGAAAGTATTTTTCTCCCCTTTAACATATGCATAAATTCAATATTTATCATGTATCAGAGTATATAAATGAATTATCATAGCATGTATAAGGGTTTAACAAATCTTTTCCTTTAACAAAATATATTTCTTTATTTCTCCTCCTTTTTGGACATGATAATAAATATAAATAAATTTTATTATCCTTCTTTTCACGTATAAGGAAAACATAAAAATATTATTAAGAATATGATCTAACATAACAAATGATGATAATATGATCATTAAAAATGTTAGACAACAACATAAAGGAAATAATTTCAAACATATATGCATATAGTACTACTATAATGCATCAAAAAATAGTACATATGCTATATTGAAACATCACATGATTATAGAAAGTTTAGCTAGTCAATCAATCATACATAATCATGTGGTACTTAGCATATCTTAAATACAAACACAATTATTTATCCCCTAAGTATATAGTTTCTTCTCTCCCTTTGTCAGAAAAAAAAAGAGAGAGAGATATAAGGGGAAATAGACCTAAGGGAGCCAATAATACCAAAGGGAGTAAAAGATCAAGAACTAAAACAATAAAAGCAAAGATACTTAAAATCTTTATGAAAGTCATTTCATTTTTAAAGATAAAAACCATTCCCAAGAAAAATTTATACATGAATATGAATTTTGCAGGTATAAGCATAATTAATAGTCATACATAAATAAAAAAAATTAATGTCATATATAAACAAAGTAAGCAAAACAAGACTTTTTACCATAAGGACAAAACTAGCCACACTTACACTATTACTATGCATGCATAAAAGAATTTCTGTGAAATAAATTCAAACAATTTTCTCCCCCTATTTCAATGAATTAAAAAAAATTGATACTAAGGACACACTATCACATAGTTATGTCACTAACACAAACACATCTTTGTAAAAAAAAAATTCTCTTCCTTAAAAGAAATTAAATAAGTACGCATGCAAACTCAATTATTTTTGCCTCCTTTGACAAAAACAAAGATAGACCAAATCTTAAAAAAATATTCATGTCTTATCAAAGATCAAAACAATTCCTAAGTAGAATTGATACATGAATAAATTAAACATTAATTATGCATGTATAAACATAATAAGCAATATTCATGCGTAAACACAAGAAAAAAATAAACAAACTCAAATATTTCTTCCCCCTTGTCAAAATGCAAATAAAATTGCATTAAAAAGAGAGAGCTACAATGATATTAAAATACCAATTATAGATAAGACATAAAACTAACAACTCATATCTTATATCCAGAAAATATCCAAAAAATAAATTAAGCATAAACTATCATAAAATAATTATAAAATAAATAAACAACTCATGGGTTATATCTAGAAAATAAACCGAATAGAAATTGACATAAAATGAAATAAAAATATTTTAAAAAAATCTAGTTGAGGAGGAGAAATATTTTTGCTAAATTAAAATAATTAATTAATTTAATTTAGCTCAATAATTAATTCTTAATTTGAAAAATATGAGGGCTTTAAAAAAATTAAAATAATCCATATAAATCCAAATCAAATAAAATTAATACAAAGATCATTCAAATGGGAAATACAATATATCATGTATATAAACTAAATTTGCTAAAGCAAATACTTTTAAAACAGAATATATACATGACGTTGAAAATAAAATTTTTCTAAAGTACATGATCACATAAGAATCCAAACATCAATTCATCAATTTAACAAGTGATCAAGACAAGCTTGAGCCATCAATCATACTAAGTTCATGCTTAATAAATTCAAATTTTCCTCACAAAAAGGCTTGGTAAAGATGTCTGCTAATTGATGATTAGTATTAACAAAATCAAGAAAAATATCACCATTTTGCACATGATCACATAAGAAATGATGTCTAATGTTAATATGCTTAGTTCTAGAATGCTTAATGGGATTTTTACTAAGGTTTATAGCACTTGTATTGTCACATTTAATTGGAATATGATTAATATCAATGCCATAGTCCAAAAGTTGTTATTTTTGCCATAAAACTTGGGTGCAATAACAACAAGCCACCATATATTTTGCTTCAGTTATGAACAAGGCAACCGAAACATGTTTCTTACTAAACCAAGAAACTAAGTAATTTTCTAAAATTTGACAAGTTTTGGAAGTACTTTTTCTATCTAGTAAGCTACCGGCAAAGTCAGCATTAGAATAACTAATCAAGTCAAAGGAAGAACTCCTAGGATACCAATGTCCTAAATGCATCATACCACAAAGATATTAGAAAATTCTTTTAATAGCATTCAAATGATACTCTCTAGGACTTAATTGAAATCTAGCACACAAGCAAGTAGCAAACATAATATCATGTCTACTAGCGATTAAATAAAGAAGGAATCCAATCATACCTCTAAATCGCTTTTCATCAACCGGTTTGCCATTCTCATCCTTGTTGAGTTTGGTTGTGGTGCTCATTGGAGTTTTTCTTGATTTAGCTCCATCCATTCCAAACTTCTTAAGAATATCCCTTGCATATTTGGTTTAATTAATGAAAATCTCATCTTCTCATTGCTTGATTTGAAGTCCAAGAAAGAACTTGAGTTCTCCCATCATATTCATCTCAAATTCTCCTTACATTTGCTTAGAAAATTCCTCACACAAGTAATGGTAAGTAGCACCAAAATAATATCATCAACATAAAATTGAACAATTAATAAATCATGCTTGGATTTCTTTATGAAAAGAGTTGTGTCAACCTTTCCTTTAGAGAAACCTTTCTCTAGTAAAAAGTTACTCAGTCTTTCATACCAAGCTCTTAGAGCTTGTTTCAATCCATACAATGCTTTTAACAATTTAAAAACATGATTTGGAGAGTTAAAATTTTCAAACCAGGAGGTTGTTCAACATATACCTCCTCTTCAATAAAACCATTTAAAAATGTACTTTTAACATCCATTTGATAAATTTTAAAATCCATGTATGATGTAAATGCAAGTAGCATCCTAATAGCTTCTAACCTTGCAATGGGGGTAAAGGTTTCATCATAATCAATGCCTTCCTCTTGATTATAACCTTTAGCTACTAGTCTAGCTTTGTTCCTAGTTATGACACCTTGTTCATTCATCTTATTTCTAAACACCCATTTGGTGTTATAATAGGATGATGTTTAGGTCTAGGAACCAAGGTCCAAACCTTATTTCTCTCAAATTGATTAAACTCTTCTTACATAACAAGGACCCAAAATTCATCACACAAAGAATCATCAATATTTTTGGGTTCAATTTGAGAAATGAAGGCTAAATTAATAGTAGACTATAATTGAGATCTAGTAGTTACCCCCCTTTTGTAGTGTCACCTATAATGAGGTCTTGAGGGTGAGCTTTCTTTAATTGCCAATCCTTTGGAAGTTCATCCTTCAAGGTAGTTTAAGATGTCTCCTCATTTTCCTTCTTGCTTGGATCTTTAAGTTCCAAAGGCTTACTAGCATTTTCTTCTTTTGTTTCTAGAATCTCATTGTCACCTACAAGATCATAACACTACAAACATCCTTTCTAGGATCAAGTGAGTTTGATTCATTAAATACCACATGCATTGACTCTTCAACTACTAGAGTTCTCTTATTAAAGACCCTATATACTTTGATAGAGATGGAATAGTCTAGGAAAATTCCTTTATCGTCTTTGGAATCAAATTTTCCAAGATTATCCTTGGTGTTTAATATAAAGCACTTTCATCAAAAATATTCCTAGATATGAGATTTTGGGTTTTTTATTGTTCCATAGCTCATAAGATGTTTTATTTAAAATTGGTCCTTTGAAAACTCAGTTTGAAATATAACAAGATGTGTTAACAGCTTTCGCCTAAAAGTATAGAGCCAAATTATACTCATGAAGCATTATTCTAGCCATTTCCACAAAAGTTCTATTTTTCCTTTCAACTACCCCATTTTGTTGAGGGGTTCTAGGAGATGAAAATGTATAAGAAATAACATTTTCATTACAATAGTTTCTGAAAAATTCATTTTCAAATTCGGTTCCATGATCACTTCTAATGGATGAGATATAAAATCCTTTTTCTTTTTAATCTCTTTTTGAAAAAAATTCAAAAGCTTTAAATGCATCATTCTTATGAGCAAGAAAACACATCCAAGTGTATCTAGAGTAGTCATCAAACAATACATAAGCATAGTGCATTCCATCGAGACTAGCAACTATAGTTGGTCCAAATAAATCCACATGTATAAGTTCAAGTGGCCTAGAGGCATACACTGCATTTGTTAGCTTAAATGAGGACTTGGATTGTTTTTCCTTTTGACAAGCATCACAAGGTTTATCTTTAGTGAATTCAAGCTTAGGTAAACCAATTACAAGTTCATGTTTACAAAGATCATTTAAAAGCTCAAAATTTGCATGTCCTAATCTTCTATGCCATGTCCATGTGTCATGAGAGATAGACACTAAGCATTTAATGTCTTTGTTATCAATTTTATTCAAATCAATGACATAAACATTGTCTACTCTTTCACCACTAAAAATAACTTTGATTTCATCAAGACTACTAATAAAGCAATTTTTAGGATAAAAAGTTACTTTATTTCCTAGGTCATATAATTGACTTATACTAAGCAGATTATGTTTAAGACCATCAACAAACAACATATGATGTATAGATAAGGATTGAGGATTACCTATTTCTCTAATGCCAATAATTTTTCCTTTTACATTATCTCTGAAGGTAACGTGCCCTCCATCCTTAGCATCAAGTTTATTGAATTGCTCTTTGTCTTCTGCCATGTGCCTTGAACATCTAAGATACCACTTTCTTTTTGTTCTTGTATATTTCAAGCACATCTACATAATACAATTTAAGTATTCTTTTGGACCTAAACCTTTCTTGGTCTAGGTTGGTTAGTTTTAAGATAATCCATAGGAAGTAAATTCATATGCAGTCTTCTATAGAAGCACATATTGTTAGTATGTCCTTTGATCATGCAATAAGATCATATAATATTTTCAAAATTATTCCTCCAAGGATGAAATGCTTTCCTAGTGTGTGCAACATGCCTTTGGAACATGTGTATCTCCTATTGTTTTATGTCATCAAGTGAGACATGCATTGGCAATGGTGATGTGTATTTCGATAATTTTGTGCAACATACTTATGTGCAGTGTATTGTGTAGCATGCCTTTTATAATTGTGTGTAATGTACATATAAGCATGCTTGAGTTTAGGTGCTCTAGTTTGAGCCTTACCTCTTTGTATTAATAAAGGATGAATCTCATGAGACTTTTCCTTGCTATTTAACACATGAGATCTTTTAGCTTTGAAAGCTTGAGTCTCATTTGATTTGGTGGTTGAAGGAGTGGAATCATGTGAAGCTTTTACAAAATTAATATGTGATAAAGATGATGAAGACATTCCATTCTTATATCCAATTCCATAAGTATCTCCATGAAATTTTTGAGAGTCAAGAATACTATCTAAAGTTTCTTTTCCTCTCTTAAATTTAGCAATGGAGTTCTTTAATTCTAAGACCACCTTAAAAAGCTTATGATTTTCATCATTTTATTTCTTACGTTGATCTTCCAAAGAATATAAGATTTTGCATCACTAACAAGTTTTTCATTTGATTTAACAAGTTTAGCAAAATTAATTTTTAAAATTTCTAATTCTCTATTTAAGCTACCTAACTCATGCTTATAATATTTTTTCTTAGATAATAAGCTTTTGCATTTAACAAGTAATTTGCTCACAATAGAGCTCTTATCATCATCATTATCATAATAATTATCACAATCATCAAAGGAAGAATAAGAAGTAGATGGTACCTTATTTTTGTTTTCAAAGGCCATAAAGCAAAGAATAATCACCTTATAGATGGCAAGGTTTAGCGTGCATCCAAGATTTTAGCAACAGCGACACTATTTGAGCTCAGGGCTCTAGAGAACACACTAACCACTATCATAAAGACATGGCGTGGAGATGAGGAGTTGCCACCCAAGGTACTAACTGGGACAAATAAAAAAGGTGGTACTCGATTCCCTAAAAGAAAGCTAGCACCACAACCAGGAGATTTTAGATATGGAATACTAACTTCTTTCAGTCTTGTGTTCATTTAGAATTACTTTATGAATTACTATCTTATCCTCTATTTACATGCAATTTCATATAAACCCAAAAACAAATAATAACATAAACGAAACAATTAAATAAGATCAAACAAATAAATAAATTAACCCTTACTAAAACCCTAATTTTATTAACATGCAACCTAAATTAATCTATTTCCTCCATTGATTTTAAATAATTACCTAATTAAAACCTAACTTTACTAACCAGTTTAATAAAAAAAAAATCATGCAACCACACTTATAGTTTTATTACTATTCCCACTATTGGGGCTATTACATTAATTCATAAAATAATTAATAAAAATAAAAATAAAAAATGAAATAAAACCCTAGAAACTACGTCTCTACGGGGCTTTATCCATAGTCTTTTGTGGACTTCTAATGAAATTCATCTCCCTCACAGGATCACCATATGTTTTCCTCCATAATCACCATAAAAAAATAAAATAATAATTAATGAATAAATTATGATAAAATAATAAATAAATAAATAAATAAAAGAAGAAGAAGAATATGGTATGCTTATGGATGATTAAGGTGCTCCTCAGATTTGCGATTCACCGTTCTTGATAAGTCTTCGAATATTTTCTTGAAAACATCCTTCACGGGTTTTGAATTAGTTGATGAATCAAAAATAATTTTTGATTAAGAGTAAATAAAAGAAAAATAAAAAAACACAATTTTCTTTCTCTCATCTCCTCTTTTCTACGCCTTTTTCTCTCTTCCAACGCTTTTTTTTCTCTCCTCTCCTCCACTGCTCCTTCCTTTCTTTTTTATAGTAGAACCAGGAGGCCTAACCACAATTCTAATGTGATTCTAATTTCTAAAGTGTATCTAGGAATTTTAAACCAATTAGGAATGAATTAATTATGAAGTCTAAACTAATTTGGATTGCATTAATTAGGAAGTTTAAACCAATTAAAATACTAAATTGGAAGCAATTTAGAAATAGGAAAATGGAAGAATTCAATTCCAACTAGGATTGTGTAATTCCGATCTAAATTATGTAATTCCAATCGGAATTATGGAATTCCAATGCACTTTTTTTAACATTTAATTACAAAAAGGCCCCCAAAAAATTTAAATTTTGAAATTAGGTCCTAAAAAGAACTTTGCAATTTAGTCCTTGAAAACATTAAATCGTTCCTTTAAAAGCCCTTAGAATTTTTTAAGGATTAAGTTTTGAAAACATTTTCATCATTGGAGTCCTTTGTTACATCCATAACATATCATCCCGGAATTGGGTGTCTACACACCTCTTGTTCTTCCTCTTCCTTTTCAGATTTGAAAGAATCATCCCAAGTAGCTTTGAATGCCTTCTTCTTATCCTTTGCTTCCTTGTTCTTGAATTTTAGTTTGGGACACTCACTTCTAATATGTCCTTATTTCTTGCATTCATAGCAAGTAACCTCCTTAGTTTTCTTCTTCCCATCTCCTTCAAACTTCTTATTGAAGTCCCTTGTTCTTGAGAAGTTTTTCTTTCTAAAAAACTTCTTGAAGTTCCTAGTGAGCATGGTAATGTCACTATCTTCATCACTAGAATCTTGGATGCTTTCCTCTTCACTATCTTCTTGAAGAGCTTTTAGAGCAATGCTCTTTTTGTTTTCTTCTTTCTCTTCTTGTTCTTCATCTTTTTGCTTGATAGTGAGCTCATGTGTTAAGATTTTACCAATGAGCACATCGGTTGATAAGGTGAAAAGGTCTTGAGCTTCCTCAATTGAAATAACATGAGATTCTCAATCCTTTTTAGGTAGGATTCTTAGAATCTTGTTGTTTACTTCTTCCTTAAAGAAATATTTTTCAAGTTTCTTGAGGGTTGTGAGGAGAGCATTGAGACGATTTATCATCTCCGTGATTGATTCATGAGGCTTCATTTTAAAGAGTTTATATTCACACATATGAATTTGAACCTTCTTGCTTCTTACTTGAATGTTGCCTTCGTAGTGGTTTTCTAAGGCCTCCCACATTTCTTTGGCCAACATACAATGTTGAAGCTTGCCTCCTTCTTCTCTTGTCATTGAAGAGACTTAAGTAATCATAACTTTTTTATTTTTATGATTTTCTTCCTTTTGATCAATACTCTATTGGCTTATTGCAAGAGTAGTTACCACACCATCAATGATATTTATAAGTGGTTCCAAACCTCTTAGGACAATTTCCTTATGTTTAATGGAATCACAATCAAGATATAATTCCATTTTGAATTTCCAATATGGATAATCACTACCATCAAAGAATGGTCTAAGAGAAGAGATGCTTTGTGATTCACTCCCCTATGATCTTTTATTCTAGCAATAAAGTACCTAGAATTCAAGCTCTGATACCAATTGAAAAGAGTCCTAGAGGGGGGTGAGTAGGACTATCAATTAAAAATGAGAAATTAAAAGAATTTTTTGCAAGAATTAAACAGAAGTTGAGAAGGAAGAATGAATAACACAAATATTTAAGGAGTTTAAATTCAATAACAATCTTACATCTCCACCTAACTTATCCCCAAGTTAGAATTTTCAATCACCCACAATCTTATTCATAAGATTGAGATTATATAAGAGTTTTATGGCTCACTCTTATAACCTTACAACATGAGTTTTCAAGGTTCACTCAAAAAACCAAAACCCAAGTATTTCAATGGACAACACTTAAACCAAATAAATCTCACTTCCCTTCTAATCTAACCTAAGATTTAAGATGAAGAGAAATTCTATTTCTAACACACACCTAACTCTCACAAGAGTTATACAAACAAAGAATTGTTTAAGTGAATTTGAGAGCTCAATTAATGCTTAAGAAATAATGAATGATAAATAAGTTTCTTAACTTCCATTCAGCTCTAGAGGTCTTATACTAAAAAATATATCTTTTGGAGGTGCAAATGATGTATCCAACATCTATATTTTGAATCATTGAGAGTGATGCTGTCAAACATCTATTTATGGATTGAAACCATGATTGTCCTCTTAATACATTTGAATTTTCCCACACTTTCTTCATACAAGACATAGATATTTGAATTAGATTTCCATATAAATTTGAATCACCTAAATTAGACTTCATTACCTTAAGATATGTCCAAAACACTACGTGTTGTGCAATCTATAATGTAGACTACGGTTAAACAACTATACCCATTTTGAAGCCGTGATTTTCACCTGAAGAAATTTTAATTTGCCCATAATTTCTTCATTAAATCTGTATATATTTTAATTATATTTCCATATCATTTTGAATCACCTAAATTGGACTTATGTAGCTCAGGATATGTCCAAAATACTAAAAGCTATGCAATCAGAAATGCATAATACTATCAAATAGCTATACACAAGTTGAAGCCGTGATTTTATCCTAAAGAAATTTTAATTTTCTCATACTTTCTTCATTAAATTTGTATATATTTGACTTATATTTTTAATTCATTTTGAATCACCTTAATTGGACTTCCGTAGCTCAAGATATGTCCAAAATACTAAAAGATGTGCAGTATGAGATGGCAAATGTATACATGGATTTTAACTCAAAATTTGCATAACCAAATGAGCTTGGATTTTGAAAAATAAGCACAATTCAGAAATCTCAAGATATCTAATTCAAATGCAAAGAGCTCTAAAGATGTCAAAAGCCTTCTTGAATCTTAAAGGTTCAATTTGCTCGAAAAGTCACTATTTATCCAAAAGTGTATATGCTTGGTATACGTTTGGCATATAATTCCCTACATACTTAATTGAAGTTATTAGTATAAATTTTTTTTATCAAAGTCCAAAATTTGGAGTTTGATCATGCAAATGATCAACATAATGTAATTGTCTACTTATTGTTACAATTAAGAACAAAATCAAATGTACATACCACCCCTTCCCTATATAATAACTTCGGATTTTGACACTCGGTGCATTGTCTTAAAAATAAATTCATTAACCTTGGATAAACTAAATGTTCATCAGGGATTTTATACAAATTAACCTATCGACAAACATCATATTGTCTGCTGCATCATAAGCGTGTTTACAACTGATGTTGAAAAAAATAAATTATAATAATTTATCAGTTAATATAAAAACAATACTCAAATCTATCATATTGTTTATACCTTATTTTAAAATTGAAAAGATCTGTCACAGATTGTCTTCCAACTCTTTAGATTATGTCAACTATCAACTCTTGAGGTATATCGCATAGGAAAGTCACTGAAATATCAATGTTTTTCAACTTATCTATAGCCATTATCAGCCACAATAATTTGAAAATAAGAAAGATAAAGAAATGGAGGAGAAGGTTTGCTTTATACATACATACATACATACATACATATATATATATATATATATATATATATAAACGAAGTTAAATCGATGTGACTGTTAACACACATACTTTTAATTAAATTCAACAATATATACATAAAACTTAAATTAAAATGAATTTTATGGTCAATAGAAATACATATTAGTTTTGATCTTTATTAAAATGAAATAATTTGAAATATAAAATGATGTTCAAGATTTTTTATGAATTCAACTATTTAATTTCATGTTGTCAATAAACTAAAAATCAATTTCATTCCAAAACTTTATATATTTCATTCCAAACTTAAGAACATGAATAAATACATTATGTGACAATATCACATGATAAGTCATACTGGACTTGGATGACACTTGTTTTATTCAACATATTTATTGAATATAATGCATTTACCACTTGTTTTACTCACCATCATTATTATTTGTTATTGCAATTTTTTCAAGAATGTCAATGTATGAATACATGCTAAAATTGCCAATGCTACATTCCCAAATCTTTTTTTGAATATTATAATATATGGTCAACTTATTTGACCATATAACATTTACAATCCTTGTAAATTGATATTGCACCTTGAAAATTAAGTTTTATTGTTATTGAACCTATTGGTGAAGCAATATTTAAAAAAAAAAAAAGGAATATGCTAATATTGGTGATATGGCTGAGCATGAGACAAAGAAAACACCAAACCAAACAAAAATTCTAAACCGAAAGACAATAAAATTGTATCAAATTGAATAAATTTAATCTCAAACCGAACCATACTGAAATTTATGGCTAATTTCGTATAGTATTAGATATTTACCAAAAACTAAACACGGAACCGTACCAAAAATGTATCGAACCTAAAACCGAATATAATATTGAATATTAATTCAATAAATAATACATAGTTATTATAAATAGTAGTGAACTTTAGTATATACTTTTAATTATATTATCAAGGAATGTACATATGAATAATAATATATGATAAAAATTAATAGTTTTGTTGCATTTAAAATATAATAAATATATTATTAACAAAATTTTTTTATTATTAATATTATTATCATTGTTGTTGCTGCTACTACAACTATTATTATTATTATTATTCAATTAACAAGTAAAAATGTGAAATGTCTATTACCATTTGAACTTAAAATATAAAAATAAAAATTCATATTGTATAGTTGCAAATAATTCAATTAACAAATAAGAATGTGGAATATTCATTACAATATACTTTAAATTTAAAATATGAAAAATAAGAAAATTATTATTATTATCAACAAGTAAAAATATGTATAGCACATTATATTTCAATTTAAAATAAAAAGTATGAAATATGAAAATTAACATTGTATGATTTCAAATATTATAATTTATAACAAAATATGTTGTTATTATTATATTTGATAACTTATTAATTATTATATTTGATAACATATTAATAAATAATATTACTAATGGGCCAACTAAAAAATTACATAATTGTTTCAACAAAAACAATGGACAATAAATATAATTTAAATTAATAATATAAATTTATTTATTACATAAATTCTTGAAAATCCATTTTTAACCGTACCATACCAATCCGTTCCAATAGAATTGAATCTCCGTATTAAACCGTTCTGAAAAATGGGATGGTACTAGTACTTAAGATTTAATTTTCAAAATCCTCAAAATATGGAACAATTCTAGAGATTTTAAATCCTTAGATTTACCTGACCCACGCTCACCCCTAATTGGTGAAGCACTACTTTCTAAATTATAAACATTAATTACAAAATACAACTGGATAAGTGATATTACTGAGGTCTTTGAAGTGAAGGCCTTGAGGAAGTAAGATTGATGATACTACGCGCGATATTAGTGATATACACAACTTAATTATCCTCGATTTTCCATGATATTTTATTACAGATAATCATGGAAATTATGACATTAGTTGAAAGGTTTCATTCTTTATTGACCATACTGAAATTGATTACACCTGCATCATGCATTTTCAGCTACACCTGTAAACTATAGTAGACTAAGTACTATACATGGCTTGTTGAAACTAGCCATAGTAATAAATTAAACCAATTGATTTGTGATCCCAATTTGAATTTACATTACTTGTTGACAAATTTTTTTTATGAATTCAACTATTTTGTGAAATCATTTTTAAAAAGTACACTAATTTTTTTAGTGAAATGAACATAAAATCATAAATCTTTATTAATTCACTTAATGCTAATAATTAACTCAGATACAAACAAATAAAGCTTCATCGTGAACATCTTCTTAAAAATGTGAACATCGATCATGAACAAGCCCACCATTTAATAGTAGGCTATCTATATTAGCTCATTTGTAAACTTCTAGTTTTTTTTATGCGACGTGAAAAGCCTTACAACTAAAAGAACATTAAAAATATAATATTAATTAATAAACCAGGATATTGAAAATAATCAAAACCAGTATTCACTAGACATACCATAGTTTCAAATTGAACAAATCTCTTACTAAATATGCTCTCACTCTATATTTTATCTGCACCAATAAATGTTCTGGTAGATTATGGATGGATGTCACTGGAGTATATGCAGTTTTATTATTCTCACTATCCATTTTCTTATGCATTTTATCAAACAAATGATAATTAAAAAATTGGAAGTTAGGGTAAGTTATGGACGAAAACAACAACTCTAATTTAAAGGTGAATATAACGTCAATTCATACTAATCAGGAAGTGGAATTGACATTATTCATATAAGTGTCTTTTTAAATTCAACTCTAGTATGGTATGTATACAATGTATGAGTAGTAAGTAACTTAAATATTAATTAATCATATACAAAATTGCCATATAATTGTACAAATTAAAATTAGAGTATGAAATTAATGAACTTATTTATCATTGATTAACAATTTTATTTGCATATATATATATATATATATATATATATATATATATATATATATATATATATATATATATATATATATATATATATATATATATATATATATATATACACATATATATTCAAATTATATTCTAAACCAAGTTTCAATGTCAAATTAATACTATTCTACATGAGCACACAAATAAACTGTAATGTCACATCTTTAATGTTAATGTGATATATTAAATTTACATTAATCTACATGAGCAAAATTAGTAAACTTTAATGTCACATCTTCAATGTTAATGTGATATATGAAATTAACATTAATCTACATTAACATAATTAGTAAACTTTATTGTCACAACTTCAATGTCAATGTGATTTATAAAATTAACATTATTCTACATGAATAAAATTAGTAAACTTTAATGTCACAGCTTCAATGTCAATGTGATCTATGAAACTAACATTAACATTTTAAATGCTTCAATGTCAATGTCATCTATCAAATTAAAAGTAATGTACATGAACACCTTGGGTTACTTTGTAAACTTGTTTATAATAACGGTGCATGAATATTTCTTCTATTGACAAAAAATTATAGGAATGCTATTAATTCATATTCTTTTATATGATAAATATAATCATACATTTATAATTTCACAAGAATATGTTTTTATATGTTCCATGTTGAACATAATTCACCATGTTGTATATTCACCATACTTGGGCATTTTATTCCCTAGTGCAATTCATTAAAATTCAAATTACAAAGTTTATTATAAGTCAATGTTTTAGCCCTATGTCAAAAGGGACCCAAAAGTCACAATTGTATTCGACAACCATTTATTTTTTGGTAGTTTGAAATTCAAATTCATTATAAATAATCACTACTTTCCATTAAAATGAATTCTATATAAACCGCCTAAATGAAACTAAGCAACTCACTTTCACCAACCGACTCACTTTTAATACTTTAAAAAAAAACTATCTACTTGTGTCTTTCATTTCCCTTCATCAATGGTTGCATCATATCCAAAATGGAAAACCCCTAGTGAATCATTACAATCATTGAATGTTTGGTCAAAGCATTATAATGACAACAAGACATAAGTTGTGATCATATTATAGCAATCATTTTTATTTTATTTTTCATATCACAACGAATATATTTTTTCAAACATTTTTATTTATTGATTTTCCTTTATATGTTAATTGAGGGTACTTGATTACTGTTTGTGAAGTTTAGGCTAACCACTTACAAAAACGGTTATGATTAGAGTAATATATTCCACACCATCCTATTTATGGCAAGTAAGAGTCCATATCAACAACAACGTCTCTTAGGACAAGAACATTCTTGCAGATGATAATATTGGAGTGTTCAACAATTACAACACTGACAATAATGTTCTGATGTATTTCGGGATACGTACACCATGTCTTATTGAGTTCAGTGTTGTTTCAATGAATAGTAAAGGTAAGATACACTATAGACCTCTGCTTCATGGTGAAAGAGAACAACTACCATCTCCACCATTGATATTAAGAGGTTCGTCACATATTATAAGTTATATGGATGACTATAACAATGAGAACTTTTAGTTTTTCTATTTTAATTGCTTTATGTCCACAGAGTTACCTTTTGTCTACATTGTTAGTTTTATGTTTCATGGATAAGTGTTACTTTTGTGTGTCTAAGTGAAATGTTTGTGTCTTTTTTCATGATATAATATATTATTTGCATTAAGATTGTCCCCATGTATAAAGTTCTATACTTTTCAAATCAAAATTCAA
The DNA here is from genome assembly GCA_947683625.1 of Mallotus nudiflorus. Lineage (NCBI taxonomy): Eukaryota > Viridiplantae > Streptophyta > Magnoliopsida > Malpighiales > Euphorbiaceae > Mallotus > Mallotus nudiflorus. The sequence goes on along the minus strand of CANTUR010000260.1, from coordinate 1,285,113 downwards.
TTTCATCACCTCTATTAACATTACACCATCACTCTAATAGCCCCCATGGTACAAATTTAAATTTAATTGTCGATTATCTCATCAAGCCTATAAGGAATAATGTTTAGTAAATCAAACGCTGAAGAGGTATATGTTCTGCCATGCACATATCTTAGTTAAATTATATTTTATTATTTTTAAGGTGAATCAATGAAGTGATAATTAAAACTTTATTATAAAGTGGTGTAGTATAAAGTAGTCATATTAAGAATAAGTCATTTTAGGGAACAACAAAATCCATAATAATAGATTGAAGGTAAAATTAATGACATTCGTTATTTAGAAAATAGCTTGGTGAAACACCTTCAAATTTCATTATGGCATCTATTGGCTGTTGAAATCATTAGGCTAATAAAATCAAATTAAAATTTGGAATTCATTATCAATTCTCCACTATTGAAATCAAGTCTCCACTGTGCAATAAAAATTGCCATCTACAAAATTTTAGTTTCTCCAATTAATTACTTGCAACCTATTGAGGAACAAACATAAATAATTTCATGACAATAAATGCACTCAATACAATTCATGACTTCTCAATCGTTAATAAAATACAACCATGCAAAGTGCAAATGGTTCTTGAAATGAGGACAATTATTCTTTTTAGATTTTAATTGCCCCGTCATACATATCCTTAAAAGCACTTGAGAAAATTTGCTCCTACTTTCTTTAATTTTTTTTTTGTAGCTCATATTAATCAAGTCTTATTCCTTCATCTTCATCTCCATTATTTCTGCTCCATAACAAAATTACACTAAGAATATAAAAATCTTTGTAATTTCTTAATATAGAAGCCTGAGTAAGGTGCTGATAGCTAAACTTTATGTTTTAAGATTTGGCAAAGCACTTTTCCTATCCAGTTATAAAAATTAGTATAAATCATGTATAAATTTTTATTTTTTTTATAATTGCTAACTCATGCACCATAAGATATGAAATCTATGTACCACCCCATCCCAATATAGTGCTTTTGGATTTCTAAACCTCAAACATTTTTATAAAAATAGTGATAAAGATCTAGGATGAATCCACCATCTTGGTGTAAAATTTTTCAAATTTGCCTTTCTATACACATCTGGGTGCTCAAATACTCCATAAAATTCCTTACAATTGTGAGTTGACAATAATTTAATAAGTAATTAAAAAATTTCAAAATAAAATAAAATCTAATATATTGTGCTTACCATAATTTAATATTGAACAAATCTCTCATAGAATATGATCCCACTCTAGCACTTATGTCCACCAAACATCATGGGGTACATCTTGTATGGATGTAATTGGATTGTATGTGCTTTTCTTTCTCAAATTATCAGTGCTCAGAGACATTATGAATAAAAATCAAATAAAAAATTTTGCAATAGAACATATAAGATTATTGAGAAGAGAAAGATGTTTTTTTAATTGATAACACTTCCACATTTATATTTGGAGTTTACTTTGAAATTATCAAATCATTAGATAAGAAGTGAACTTTTCTAAAAAAAATATAAAAGAAGTGGAACAGTCACAGTGCCAATATGCATCGTTTCATTAATATGACCCTATACTTTTACTTTGAAATCCTTATTGTATTATATAATTTATAATTTTGCTTTGATTAACTTGTAATAAAGTTGCATTTGAAAGGTCATATTTTGGTACCACTAAAAAAATGAAAAATAAATAAAAAATAATCAATTATTTTAAAGTTACATACGTATTCAACTTGACAATAAATCAAAACATCAAATCGCTTACACAAATTGCTTTATGTCCATATATGTTACCTTTTGTGTTAGTTTTGTGTTTCAAGGTGAAGTGTAAGTTTTGTATGTCTAAGTGAAATGTCATTTTCTTTGTTATGATATAATATTAGTTGTGTTAACTTAAATCTGTGCTATAAGGATGACTTTTAAATGAAGCAAATTTTGTACTATTAGTGGTCATATGGTTCTGTGTTATAATTAAGTGCATTTGAAAAGAGTTTTACTTAGTAACATCAATATGAACATAATCAACAAGTTTAAGTTCTGCCATGCATGTATCTTGGTAAAATAGTATTTTATTTTTTTGAAACGGTCTATTAATAAAGTGATAATTAAAACTTTACACCATTTTAGCACTGTGAATTATATAAATAAAGTATAAGGTAGTCATTTTAAGGAACATCACTATGGATCATAACATTTTCTAATTCCATATCATGCTGAAATAATATTTTCTTTCTTTAAAAAGTGCAAAAAATAACTTTTCATTAGTTGTCCCAATAAAATTTGTCAACTTTATATCTGGAGATTATAATCAATTGAAATATAAAGGGAGTGATTAAAATATCTGATCATATTATTGAATACAAAGTAAATAACATTCATTATTTAGAAAATTGCTTAGTAAAATGCTTTTAAGTGCAATTAATTATTGAAATCAATGGGCTATTGAAATTAGTTTATAATTTGGAATTCATTATTAATATTTCACTAATGAAATCAATTTTCCACAACAGTAAAAAAATTATCGTTTACCAAATTATAATGTTTGTAATCAATCACTTCCAACCTAATCGACAAAAAAAAAACTTCAAGGCAACAAATGCACTTGATACATTTCATGATTATTCGATCGTCAAACCAATACAACCATGCAAAATGCAAATGGTTGTTGCTATGAGGCAATTATTCTTTTTAGGTTTTAATTGCTCCTTAACACTTATCAATTGACAAAATTTCAACCTGCTTTATTTAATCTTATTCATGCATAGGAAATCTTCAACAAGTCTTTTTCCCTCCTCTTCATTTTCAAAGTTCCTAATGCTAAAGCCCAAGCAAGGTGCCGATGGTCAAAATCCATGTTTTGGGATTTGTCAAAGCACTCTTCCTATCCAATTACAAGAAATTAGTATAAATTTTGTATAAATATTTATCTTGTTTATAATTACTAACTCATGCATCATAAGATACACAATCTATGTACCGCCCCTTCCTAATACAGTGCTTCTAGATTTCCAAACCATAAACATATTCCTATAAACAATGACAAATATTTGGGATGAATCCACCCTCTTAATGTATAGTTTTCTAAATTTGTCTTTTTTGTACACTTGTGGGTGCTTGGATACTCCATAAAATTCCTTACAATTGAGAGTTGACATTTTTTTAATTAGTAATGATTAAAAAATAATTTGTTTTTGAAATATAATCAAATCTAACATATTGTACTTACCATACTTTCATGTTAAACAAATCTCTGATATAATATGATCCCAATCTAGTAATTATGTTCACAAAAAAATCCTAGGGTACATCTTAGATGGATGTCACCATATTGCATGCATTTTTCTTTTTTGGTTTATCAATGATCAGAGACATTATGAATAATAATAAAAGAAACAAAAGATAGAAGATGATTAATAAGAGAAATATATAATATGATAACAGTTAGACATTTATATTTTGAGTTTACTTTGGAATTTTCAAATCATTAATAAGAGTGGAACTCATTGTGCCAATACACATCGTTTCCTTAGTATGGTGTTATACTTTGAAACTCAATTTGTGGTGGCAATACACATCGTTTCATTGTCGAGTAATTTTGGTTTGATTAACTTTTAATTAAGTTGCATGATATCCATTTTTTTTGTTACCACTACAAATAATGTTAAAAAAAACAAATAAAATCCATTCTTTTACATATGTGTTCAACTTAAAAATAAATTGAAACATTAATATGCTTACAAAAATTAACATTAATTTACTTCATGTAATTTTTTTTATAATATGTTAAATGACAAAATTGCATCCCAATGCACTAATGAAATTAATGTTAATCTAAAAAAATCAATGATATATTCATAAACATTTTACATTCAATCAAAATGTCAATGTCTTTCTTTTTAAAATAACACCAATGCCCTTAATCTAAACTAATATCGATTGAAAGTGTGTTTACATAAATGGCAAAATCGCCAAATGTCCTTCTTACAATTACCCAATAAAGAGAACAGACATTAAAACAGATTGAAAAGTACAAAAGGGCATATGAAATTAGAGACGCCTACAGCTCACAGTGGCGTGAGTTAAGGTCTTTAGATTTTAGCAATAGATAATGCAGCTGTGTCAATAGCCACATTGTTTTTTGGATAAATATTTGTTTAGTTGTTGTTTAGGCGTATGGCCTACTACAAATGAACTGTGGTCTAATTCTTGTTTTTGCTTCAATATTGTTTAATCTTCATGTTAATCTTCAATATGGTTTAATCTTCATGTTAATCTTCAATATTGTCCTTTTTAATTATGTTTTTTCTTATATACTATCAATGACCTTTTTCCTTAGTAATACGTATGTTTCCCTCTATTTACAAATTCACAGATGTTTATACTATGCCATAAATAATGGAAGAACATCATATAAAATAGACACATGCTATTACATTTCATCAAATCAAAATGACACCATCACACTAATACACTTCATTAAATCAAAAGGACACCATCACAATGACCCCAACCATTTATTGAACCCATTTTGGGATATGCAAATAGTAAATAGTTAGTATCTTAATTGCACATTGATTAACATAATCATCATTTACAATGGGCATCTGATGAACATCCTTTACCATGCAAAGGTGAATTAATTAAAAAAGTATAAGGGGGTACACAAAAAGTCATTCTTTTGTGTATATATATGAAACCAATAGTTAGCTTGTGGTGCACATCCATATAAACAAACACTAACTGCAAAACTCATTCCTTGAGTTATGAATAATAGGAGAAAGTCTGGTGAATTAAAGGTTTCTCCATCACCATCGAAGCTTTATATGCATTAGTCCCAAAACAACTTAAGGCATTGAAGAAGGAAATAAGTGAGTATGTTTCAAGAAACATCACTAATTTTGGATATGATAAGACTCAATAGGGGCTCCTACACTCATTTCCTCTTCTCGCCATGTACGAGATATTTCTTCAACAATGTATCAAGACTCGTGATATGAATAGTATGTTACAGGTCCTGCTAAAAAATTAAAAAAAAAAATCACTTCTTTTTTTTACCCCCATAACTGAAAGGGGTCATTTTTAAAATTTGACTCTAGAGATTTCCTTTTTCCTTTTATACAAAAAAGAATTGCATGCTTTTTGAACTACATAATTAACATGCAAAACCAACAAATATATGCTTATAATTAATAATATTTAAGTGATATTTTAACTATAATATATTGAATAATATTTATTTTTACAAAAGTTGTACCATCATTTTTCAATTACAAAATGTTCTTACGCCATATTTAATATTAAATATATAGCCAAATTCAATTATAAAATATTTTTACATAAAGTTTTAATATTTTTTAGTTTAAGTTATTAATATTCAGAGTCTATTGAATTATAACTAATCCGGTTTGATCTAAATAGAATCACGAGTGCGATAAAAATCTCTCAATAATTATTTTAACATAACTACATATACTAATTAAAAGTCAAATATAAAACCTAATTTAAATGAAATACTTTTCTATCAACTAATTCTAACAATTGTTGATAATTTTAATGCTTTTTTAAATTAATTATACTATAATTTTTTTCAAATAGTGAAAAGGATAAATACGGAGATTCTCGATGACAAATCCTCCCATTATATCTATAAGAATCTAACCATTTAAGGCAATTGTATTGTGATTGGGTAACAACAGAGTAGTGAAATATTGCCAAGCAGGTGATTATAAAATTTCATGCTACAATATATTCAAACAAAAAAATGTAAAATAATTTTGGCCATATTATAATACTAAAAAGCAAATGATGGATTAAATCAGTTAGATAGTCACACGCGCAAAGCTGTAAATATTTATAAATATAATAGTCAATGACTCCTTGTCTAGTTGGTTAGGGAGAGATATCAATCACGGTTCAAAAGTGTTCAAAATTAAAATTTGATTCTTAATGCATCAAAGATAAAAAGATATATGCTATATATAATAATAATAATAATAATAATAATAATATATAGATAAATATATATATTAGATAAATAATATAATAATTAATATGATAGATATAACAAGTAATACTTTATTTTAATACTATGATGTTCGAAAAAAAAAAGCCCTAAATATTTGACTAAAAACGAAGCAACCAAGTTGTGGGGCAACTTATTTTTTTGTTTTAAATGCAAGAAGTCTTTGGTCCTTTGCCTGCCTACTTTCTAAGGGGGTGATTATAATATTTTTAAAAAAAAATTGTAAAATAATTTTGGCCATATTATAGGACTGAAAAGCATACGATGGATTAAATAAGTTAGAGAGTCACACAGGCAAATCCGTAAATATTTGACTAAAAGTGAAACAACCAAGTTCTGGGGCAACTTATTTTTCGTTTTAAATGCATGAAGTCTTTGGTCCTTTAAGGTGGCTTTAAATGCAAGTAGTATGATGATGATAAATAAAGATGAAGCAGAGGATTGGACTTAATTGTGTGGCTGCCTATCTTATAACATCATCCTCCATTTTTAGACTATTCCCTGCTAATATTTGATAATAATATTTTCCAGTTATTTTACGCTAATAATTACCCACTAATTCATAAAAAAACATGAGATGTGATTGATTAAGATGACTGCGGTGGATATTTTATATATATTCTTTTATGTTTGAATTGAATTGTACCATACTATATCAACAAGAGTTTACATATATTAAGGTACCGAAGGTGTCGATAAAGACACTATATCTCAAAACAAAAGAAATTGTTTGAAATCTTTTTATTCTTTTTATTCTAAGAGATTTTTTTTTTCCGAAAAAAAGTCACCAAGTAATTATGCCTTTCACACTTCTTTTTCTATTTTTAAAGTTCATTGATTTCTTTTGAGCAATTTTTGTACTTCTTAAAATTATTCAACAAATCTATGAATATAATAGTTTTTTTAATAAATAGTTTATATAATCTCAATATCAATATGTTATATAATATAAATATCAATAGATTTCATAATAAAAATAATTTTTTCTTTTTTAATTAAAAATAATAAAATTTAAACTCTTTACTTTACGATACCTAATATAATAAATTTTCATCACATTAGTGAATATAATATATATATTTTGCTTTCTCATGGAAAAAGCTACATCTCTCTAGTAGGGGCATAACTGTCTGAACTGCCTATGAAATATAACTAAAACGCCCATGTGTATTATGCGTACTAAACAAATAAAAATAAAAGGGTAACAGTGTAAATTTCAAAAACGAATAACCATATAGCAGCCTGCAACAGTTACTACATATATTATTAGTGCTTTCTCATATTTATGTTTAGAGTGGATATTAAAATGATTTTAATTTTTTAATTTTTATTTATTAATATCGAAAAAATATGTTATGTTAATTATAAATGTTTACTAGGAGAGTTTTTTTATTAATAAATAGATCAAATAACTTAATTGCTAATAGATAATTAATAAAATCAATACCACCTCAATATATTTTTAAAGGCTTTTTTTAATTAATAGCTCAAAGATACTATCAAGTTAAATGTTCAATATTGAAAAAATAACTTGTTTAAAATAGTATTACTTTGCCAATCAAATTTAAGTTGGTTGTTCTCCTTGTATTTTATTTATTTATTTATTTTTTTTGAGAAACCTCCTTGTATTGTATTTAGTGTGAGGGATTGGAGAGATTTCAAGTTTGAATTATCTCCATCCATCAATATTTGGTGAATTTTATTATTTTTATGGTGAGTGTTTTGTAGAAGAAAAAATTATGGCACATAGACTTTAACCTATCTACTTTCAAAAAATTTTAAAAAAATTATTTTTTCAAACATAAAGTTCTAACAATTAAGCTTTTGATGGGAGAATAGTCACAGTTGTTGATTCAACTGAATTCTTAAGTTTGTCACGGAAAATTTGCCTAAGGAGTTTCGACATGATGACAAGTGGTTTTGAAAGCATACATTCTCCCAAGCTCAATTATAGTATGTATGAGTACTATAGAATATTCTAGAATAGGCCAGAATAAGTTAGAGTTGTGTGAAGTGATTTAGCATGTTGTAGAAGTGTGTAGAGAGTCCTACAGGCTTGTAATGGAAGCTAAAGGAAGATTATAGACTTGGATGGTTTAGAGCTTTAAATAGTAAGGACTGGGAATAGTACCCAATCCTCTCCTATAAATACCTCCACTCCTCATTTGTAAATAGAAGTGGTGAAGTGTCTTAGGAGTCATTTAGGTGTGTGATAGCCAAGTGAGAGCTAAGCCTTGCAAAGCCATAGGAAGCATACTTTCTTATAGCCATTCTTTTTTATTTATATAGTGTAAAGTAAGGTTCCTTTACACATAACACTTATGCTACCTTTTTCTACTTAAGCATACACTTTTGCTAGTGGATGTGCTAGTTTTTCAAAGTCAAGGCACGATCCTAAATTGTGGGTAAGGAGGCTTACTAGTATACTTGCGTGGGTTACACATGGGCAAGTGTTGGGGGTTAACAAAACTTACATGACAAGTTTAAGCAGTCCAAGATTCCTTGTTAGATTTTGCGAAGAATTCAGAAAAGCATTGAATCTTTTCAAACCTCTACCCATAAAAAATATTACTATTTAAGGACACTGAAATAAATCTTAATTTCTTTCCTATATATATTCAAATTTGAACCGTAGACTTATCTCACTGTCATCTTCATCTTGGAGGTGTTCATTGTGCTTGGAGTGACTCAGTTTAATGTAGAATTGCAAGAAACCAGTCGACCTAAATTCTCCGATATGCACTATTCTGGTAGGTTTCAAGTTATAGGGTTGCTGTAACTAGACCAAAGTCAAATTCCTCATGGATTTTGAAAAATAAATCTTAGAAGGTTTTGCAGTGGAAATTATTTAAATTGTCCAAGATAATTCTTAAGCTTCAAATTAATCATTTAGGGTGTTCTTAAGTCAATTTCCATGATTCCATCATTTTTATAAAATTTTTAGAAATTTTGGAAGTTAATAGGAATTTATTTTGATAAATATTTATATATTTTGCTTATAGAGTACTGGAGCGGAGGTATTGGGAAATAAGCTCTCCATTTGTAAGTTAATATTTAAAATTTGTGTTGGATTTACACAAAATATAAATTGATTGAATATATTTAAAAAGGAAATTTTAATTAAAGAATTTATATTTTAATATTGAAATATTTATACTATTAAATTATTATATTTAAGAAGAGAATTCAATTTAAGAAATTATATTTCCAATATTTGAATAATGAAAAGGTTAATTTTGATATTTTAATATGTTGATTACGATTTGATTATATTCAATATTATTTTGCCATTATTATTTTATTACAGTGATTGTTGATGCTTCAATTTGGTTATTTGTATTATGAATTTTATTATAAGGATATGGTGAGAAATTAAGAGTACTTAATTTCCATTTACTATAATTTTTTGCGCATTTTATATGTACAAAAATATTTTTTGAAAAGACTGGTAGAACAGGTTATCTGATAGGTGTCATCAGGACTATGTGCACACAAGTAATAATTTTAAGTTGGGCCTTTATAGTGAAATTTATTTATGAAGCTTAATTGATGCATAGCTCTCAGACATATTATGATTGATTATTTAATGGGGTTAGTGGCTCGGTTGATGCATAGCTCTCAGGAACTGCCAGTAAATATTTGAATAGATGACTTACTGGGGCTAGTAGCTTAGTTGATGCATAGCTCTTGGGAATCGCTAGTAAGTATTGGAATAAGTGACTGATTATGGCTGATAGCTCAGTGGATGCTTAGCTCTCAGGAACCAGCAGTCATTTAAATAAACAGAGCCAAGTAACTACTAGATTTGTGGTTTAGGGTTTTACCATGATTCTCCACTTAAATAATATTTTAAAGAAATGTTATTTCTATTTCAAAGGTATTATGAGAGTTTATAAAAGTCTTTAAGATTTGTAAAGATGATTTTGGATAAATAATGGTTTTAAATGTAAGTTATATATAATTTATTATATTTCCATAAAATATTTTAATAAAGAAGGATTTTTTAAAATAGCATGCATTTTCTTATATTAGCTTAATCAGTGAGGCATGACTCCCCTCAATTATTTTTTCATGAACTTAGGAGTCTATAATTAGTTCTACTTCTCTGCGTCAGACTCAGACTCATTCCTCATCAGCTGCTTTATGTATGTCTGTTTAATTAAAGTATTGTGTATTTGAACTTTTGACACCACAGCGGTTAGTTAAAGGATTTGTATAACTTGTATTGTGGATTTGTATTGAGATTAAGTTATATGTTCTTGTGGATTAGATGTGGATTACTGGAGTATTTTGGAGTTGTGTCAATTGAAAATTTTATTTGGAAGTGTATTTCCTTAATTTACAAGTTTGGTTTGTTGTTGGTACAAAGGAAACTATGTCGAATTTTTGAAAAAATGTGTAATTTATTTAATTTTATTATGAAAATTTTTCGTAGGCTTACTATGGTCAGAAGCTTAATGCTTTCCTACTTCTTAGTGCCGGTCACATGCCCTTGGGAGTTTAGTTCGTAACAAAATTGGTATCAGAGCAATGGTTCATTTAATTGTTGGTGTTCATCTTTTCTTGAACTACTGTGATGATTAGGCTAATAATTGTTATTTGTTATTATTATTACTTCTAGAATTTCATGTGTATGTTAATTTCCTTGTCACATCTTGAATCTTATTAATCTATGTGTCTTTTCAAAATGAGGTGAACGCAAACTCTTTATACTACAGAGATAACATATAAAGATAAGCAATCCTTGTAAGATGAAGTTCCATTTCTAGTTTTAGGTTTTACTCCACCCACCTGGCATAAGGATAACTAAAAGGTTATTGCAATTCAGAGGCTAGAGTAGTTACTATAAGTGGAGCAGGTAACTTTTGAACTAAAACTTATTGCATTTATTAATGGAGTAGCAAGGATTGATGAAGGCATGGTAGCACTTAACTAAGCATGAAAATTTTTTAGTAGATGACTCAATGAAGGAGTCAGAAGATGTCTAATGTGAACATAGCACTTTTATACTCTTTGATGGGTAGAGTTCATTTTATTAGACCAAGAGATGCATCAGATTTTATTAATATAATTAAGTTATGGATAAGGACAGGATACACAGATTATTAAAGAATAATGATTATGAAGCTATCAATTTAAGTTGTAGCACTATATTGGTTTATACAGTTAATCTAGTTATGATTATTATGACCTATTTAAATTTTAATGAGTAATTTTTAAAGTATTTTGACCTACTTTTAATGAGGGATAATTAAGGATGGCAATGGTTGCAAGTACTTTTCCAATATGTCATCTTGATGCTAGAGATTAGCATGATCCTAGTGCATTGCATTTCTTTATATATCTTATATGTGTTTAAGAATGGAGTGGTAACCATCCAAGTTATTAATTTCATTATTTGTAGTAACTCCTTTAAGTGATGACTTAGAAACAGATATAGTCTTTTCATCTTGTCTAATGTTGGTAGAAGGTAGAGAGTTGCTTGTAGATCTAGTTTGGTTGGACATGATAGATTTTGACATGATTTTAGGAATGGATTTGTTAGCTTAACATTATGCTACTTTGGATTATCGAGAGAAGGAAGTGGTCTTTAGAATTCCAACTAATGTGAAAGTTTAGTTCAAAGGTGCTAAGAGTTCAATGCCTCATAATCTCATTTTTATGATCACAGCTAGAAAGATACTTAAAGGGGGTGTCAAGGCTACTTGGCTATAGTCAGAAATTTAAAAAGCTTATAAGGGGACAATTGAGAATGTACCAGTTGTGTGCAAGTTTCTTGATGTTTTTCCTAAAGAACCATAAGAAAGAGAGATAAAATTATGTATTAATGTTGTACCTGGTATAGATCCTATCTCTATATCACCTTATAGAATGGTGCCTATAGAGTTGAAGGAGCTTAAAGAGTAGTTATAAGAGTTATTTGATAAGGGTTTTATTAGACCTATTACATCTCATTGGGGTGCACTATTGTTGTTTATGAAGAAGAAAGATGATAGTCTTTAACTTTGTATCGACTATAAACAGTTGAATAAAGTCACCATTATGAACAAGAATCCTCTTATAAGAATTGATGACTTGTTTGATCAACTTTAAGGAGCTCAGTGTTTTTCTAAGATTGAATTAAGTTCAGGTATCAACAATTGAGAACTAGAAGTAGAGAAGCACCTAAAACTACATTTCAAATAAGATATAGCCATTATAAATTTTTGGTAATGTCCTTGAGGTTAACTAATTCCCCAGCAACCTTTATGGAATTAATGAATCAGGTGTATAAGCCATTCTTGGATTGCTTTGTAATAGTATTTATTGATGATATATTGGTATATTCAAAAAGTGAAGAGGAGCATATTATGCATTTAAGGATGGTGCTTCAGACTTTGAGGGAGTATTAATTGTATGCCAAGTTCTTAATATGTGAATTTTGGTTAGATTAAGTGGTATTCTTAGGCTATGTAGTATCCAAAGATGGCATACAAGTGGATTCTAAAAAGATTAAAGATATTATAGAATGACAGAGACCTATAACAGACACAAAAGTAAGGAGTTTTCTAGTTGTGGTTGTCTATTGTAAAAGATTTGTAAAAGATTTCTCCAAGATAGCCGCACCTTTGACCATGTCAACTCAGAAGAATTCTAAGTTTGTATGGACAAAAAAGTGTGAAAAGAATTTTCAGATGCTCAAGGATAGATTGACTTCAGCTTAAGTATTGACTTTATCTTTGGGAGGTAAAGGATATATAGTGTATTATGATGCTTCTCGAGTAGGATTAGGTTATGCATTAATATAGAATGAGAGAGCAGTTGTCTATGCTTCACGTCAGTAAAAGAAGCACAAGTAAAACTACCCTACTCATGATTTGGAAATGGCAGTAGTGGTGATTGCATTGAAGATTTAGAGGCATTACTTGTATGGTGTAACTTATGAAATATACATTTACCATAAGAGCTTGAAGTATATTTTCCAATAGAGAGATGTAAACTTAAGATAGAGGTGATGGATGGAACTTTTAAAAGACTATAATTGCTCTATTCTTTACTACCTAAGTAAGGCTAATGTAGTAGTTGGTGCATTGAGTAGAAAGTCAGTAGGAAGCCTTACTCACATTAGCTCAGAAAGGAGGCCAATTATTAAAGAATTACATGAGAGTTGATTGATCAAGCCTTATTATCATTGTTGTTGTCATTAGTATTATTTTATTTTATTATCATTATCCTTATTATTGTTATTGGTATTATTATCATTATCTTGAGACCCTTGATATTAATATTATTACTATTGTCATTGTTATGATTATTATTATTATTATTAATCGATATATATATATATATATATATATATATATATATATATATATATATATATATATATATATATATATATGGACATGTGGCTATCCACTACCATGATAAAAGGGAATGACGTTTGCAGAAAGGAGGAAAACAACAAGTGAGAGGTTGTTTTATATGGCAAATTTCCTTTTAGTCAAAAACTTTTCTTTTTCTTTGTTTAACTCCAAATAAACTCCAATCGACCTCAAATTTGAACCGTGGACTCATCTCATTGTCCTTTTAATCTTAGAGGTGTTCTTTTTGCTTGGAGTGGCTTAGATTAGTGTAGAATTACAAGAAACCACTAGGCCTAAATTCTTCGATCTACACTATTTTGGCAAGTTTCAAGAGATGGAGTTGCCTCCATTATGTCGTTCTCATCATCAAGAGTCTATAGGTGCTAACCTTCTATCCAATCTATGCCAGTAGAATATTTGGTGAATTATTTTGTTAATTTCCTTTCTTTTTTTATTTTTAAATTCTATGATGTTTTTAGTGCAATTAAGGCTTTAGCTAGACTCTATAAATTATGGAGAACATTGTGGTATATTCAGTTTTTGTTGGATGTTGTGTTTTTCCAGTAATGATAAGGTGGGTCCTACCTAAAATACTGTAGATTTGAGATTGGTCTAGAAAATCAAAATATTATTTTTATAAATTAGGAAAAATTGCGTTGATTGATTGTTTTTAAATGGACCGAAGTCTAATATCTTAGAGATTTTGAAAAATAAATCTCTGAAGGTTTTCGATGGAAATTAATTAAATTGACGAAGATAATTATTAAGCCTCAAATTAATCATTTAGGATGTTCATAAGTCAATTTCCATGACTCCATCATTTTTATAAATTTTTTAGAATTTTTGGGAGTTAATAGGAATTTATTTTGATAAGTATATATATATATATATATATATATATATATATATATATATATATATATATATATATATATATATATATATATATATATATATATATTGCTTATAGAGTACCGGAGCAGAGATATCAAGAAATAGGCGAACAAGGACATGTCAGCTTACTCACTCCATTTATAAGTTAATATTTGAAATGTGTGCTAGATTTACATATAAAGTATAAAATTGATTGAATATATTTAAAAAGAAAATTTTAATTAAAGAATTTATATTTTAATATTGAAATATTTATACTGTTGAATTATTATATTTAAAAAGAGGATCCAATTTAAGAATTTATATTTGAATGTTGAAAAGGTTGATTTTGATATTTTAACATGTTGATTATGGTTTGATTATATTCAATGTTATTTTGCCATTATTATTTTATTATGATGATTATTGATGCTTTAATTTGGTTATTTGTATTATGATTTTTATTATAAGGATATAGTGAGAAGTTAAGAGTACTTCATTTCCAATTACCATTTTTTGTGCATTTTATTTATACAAAAATATTTTTTTGAAAAAACTGGCAGAACGGGCTACCAGATGGGTGTCATTAGGGCTGTTTGCACACAGGTAATAATTTTGTGTTGAGCCTTTATAGAGAAATTCATTTGTGAAACTCGATTGGTGCATAGCTCTTGAGCATATTACGATTGATTATTTAATGCGGTTGGTGGCTCGGTTGATGCATAGCTGTCAGGAACCGCCATTAAATATTTGAATAGATGACTTACTGGGGCTAGTAGCTTAGTTGATGCATAGCTCTTGGGAACCGCCAGTAAGTATTGGAATAAGTGACTAATTGCGGCTGATAGCTTGGTGGATGCTTAGCTTTCGAGAACTTGCAGTCATTTAGATAAAGAGAGCCAAGTGGCTACTAGATTTGTGGTTTAGGGTCCTACCATGATTTTCCACTTAAAGAATAATTTAAAGAAATGTTATTTTTATTTCAAAGGTATTATGAGAGTTTATAAAAGTCTTTAAGATTTGTAAAGATGATTTTGAATAAATAATGGGTTTAAATATAAGTTTTATATATTTTATTATATTTTTTATTAAATCTTTTAATAAAGAAGGATTTTAAAACACAGTGTATTTCCTTATATTAGCTTACCCAGTGAGGTCTGACTCCCGTCAATTATTTTTTCAAGAACTTGGGAGTCTACAATTAGTTCTAATTCTTTATGCCAGACTCATTCCTCATCAGTTGCTGTATGTTTTTCTATTTAATTAAAGGATTGTGTATTTGAATTCTAGAAAACATAGTGATTAGCTAAAGGATTTGTATAACTTGTATTGTGGATTTCTATTGAGATGAAGTTATATGTACTTGTGGATTAGATGTGTATTATTGGAGTATTGTGGAGTTATGTCGATTGGAAATTTTATTTGGAAGTGTATTTCCTTGATTAACATGTTTGGTTCATAATTTCAAAGCTTTATTTAAAGGTTTATAATTGATAACAAGCCTTGGAGTGCCTCTTTCTATTTTAGAAGCTTTATTAACATAGAAAGCTACACAGGTCCATAGAGGCTGAGATTTAAAGATTAATCCTTTGGATTTCAAATCCTGGATTTCTTCCTTATAATGCTATTCCAACTCAGCATTCATCTGAATTGGTTTAGCTTTAGTGGAAATATTTCTTTCATCAAATCCCGGCTCATAAGGTAGATTAACTATATGTTGTTTTCTCTTCCAAAAAGCATTTTGTAAGGTAGAGCAGACTTCTTTAACCACAGTATTATGAAAATTAGAAATCTTTATTTTTACCAAATCAAACTTTAGTCATTGTTTAATTTTTTGAAAATGAACATTTTGCCTTAAATCGTGCAAATCTGTCTCTTTCTCTCTTATTAAAGCATTAATTTCATTTTTGTAAATAAAATGAGCTTTAATAAGGTTAAAAGATTTATTTTTTGGTTTTTCCAAAAATGGAAAAGAGATATGAATTTTTTCATCTCTATAATCAATTGAATCATAAATGGTTAAATAGGGAGTTATTAAATTAATGAATGGCACCCTTAGAATCACTGTATAACTTATAAGAGAAAACAAAAGAAAGGTCATTTTTAAAAGATATCCATTATTTAAAATGCTGGCTTCCATTTTACCATATATATGCATTTTGAGCTATTAGTAGAAGAAAGCTTTTTAATGGTTAGATCTTTAAAATGATGTGGAACCATGCTAGTCTTTATGCAACTTAAATTAGCTCCTATATTAAATAGAGTTATGGAATCAAGTTGAAAATTTTTATAAAAAACAATGGAAATATTTATAATATATTTTGAGAAGTGATTTGGTTTAAAGCACATAGAAAATCTTAGGGAATTTTATCAAGATTGGCCAAGGACTGAGGCTCTAAATCCTTAGTCTCATCACTATCACTAGATTCTTTAGCTAATTTGTTAACTAGGAATTGGATTAGTTCATAATCCTTTTGCTATTTATCCTTTAGTTGCTTGATTTTAGATTTTATGGTTTTGATCTCACTTTAGAGTTCCTAAATATCTCATAAGAGTTTTTTATTGAGTTTCTTTCTATTCAGGATGGTAGTAAGATCATACATGCCTGTACTAGTAGAGGGTAACTGAGTAGCCTTAGCTTTAAGTTCTTTTTCTAGAGACTATATAAGTTGTTTGAGATATTTTTTCTACACATTAAGATCATTGATATGCTGAATAACATCTAAAATGAAGGTTTTTTCTCTGATGAGCATGTTAAGTTGCTTAGCTTCTATAGTAGAATCTATTTTAGAGTTAGATGAGGAGGTGGTTACTATTTCATCTATTCGAGGAGTTCTAAAAACCTCTTCAGAGTTGGTTTCAGACTCAGAAGTTTCTAGTAATAAGGCTATGAGCTTATCCAAGGTTCCTTCTTTTAAGTCTAATTTGTGGAGTTTTTTAGAAGCTTTACAATATTTAGAAATGTGTCCTTTTTTGCCACATTTATAGTAGATCACATCTCTCACATTGGGTTTCTTAAGTTTTATCAGTCCTAGGCTTTCTAGAGGTCTCCCTATAAGGTTTCTTATAGTAATTTTCTTCCTTATCCTTTCTTTTAGAAAATTTTTGATATTTTTTGGAAAATTTTCTAGATGAAGGCTTTAAGGATTTCTTACTAAAATCTCTTTTACAAGTTGGATTTTGGGAAATGCTATAGTCAAATTATTTACAGAAAGATCCTAGCTCCTATATGGTCTTTTTTAATTCCCATTTTAAATGCTTTTGGAGTTTCAAGTCTTGACAAATCTTAAGACCTTTACATTAAGTGATGCTAATAAACTCACTATAGGTAAGTTGATCATAAGGGATGATATGGGTACTAGAAAATTGTTTAATGACATTCCTAACATGTTCTCCTAAAAGAGTTAGTAAAACTTGTAAGAAATATTTCTTTCCAAAAGGGTTAGTTAGAATCTTCTCTACGCATAACCTTAGTGAGAAAGGTTGATCTATACCAATGGAAATCACTAAGTTTTTTGCATTAAGGTTGGATAAAAGATCAGCATTTTTATCCTAAAGATGAGAGGAGTCTCCTATAAAATGTAATGCTATAGTTAAAATAAGGGTGGACACAATATCTTAGATAAGATTTCCTAAATGGTCAAGAATGGGTAGTCCTTAATTATCTATTTGGATAGCATGGAGAATATCAAGCTATTGTTGCTTAGTGAGATGGTGATCCCACTAGCCTTTAAGCTAATCAGAGAAACCGGTAATGATAAGTTCTTCTACAGACCTATCAGAGGTTCTTGTTTCGGTGGAAGAATCCATATCTTTATTAAGAACATTAACACTTTGGTTGATAGATTGTGGGGTGTCAGGAGCTATAGGTTCTCTAGTAGGACTAGAAGAATATATTCTACTAAGCAGTTCTCTAATAGAGTGCAGGAATTTAGTCTTATTACTCCTAATCCCTTAATGGACACTAGTAAAGATCTGATAAGGCTTAAACATGGGGTTTTTAAGCTTCTTATCAATTATAGATATGGATCTAGAAAGTTTAATAGGTTTCTAGGTTTGATTCTTAAGTCTGTACAGTCATTTACCTATGCTATTAAGATGGGCATTGGTAAAGTTATTCCAAGACACTATATTCTATAGGTTTTGGGAGTCACTATCCTATGGGTTTTTTTTGTAGAGATAGGCTTATATGGTCTTTTTTCCTATAGGGATTTTGATCAACCTAAGAGGAGGAGGTTCGTATTATATATTCTAACCGTTAGATGTTTCCTAAACCGTAACCTTTTTTCACATAGTGACAGGATTCAAAACTTTAAAATGATAAGAAATATTATTTTCTAATGCATATATTTCAAACCATTCAAAAAGTAAGATATTAACTTTATTTTGTTGAACAAAACTATAAAATTAACTCTGGCTAACATCTCCTTCTTTTAGAAAATGTTGAAAAAACCAACTTCTTTTTTCTAAGTTGTAAGATGCATAAAAATCTTTATGCAAGAGAGCTTTATCAAGAGAAAATTCTTTATCTAACACACTTAATTCATGTGCTAGGTTTTCTATTATAACTGAAGCAGTAGGAGAGGTAGGAGGAGAAGGACTATTTTCCTATCTTTGCTCAATGTAAATAGGTCTTACTATATTGGTACTTTAATCTGCATTCCTAAAAGAATAGGAAGGTAAATCTGAAGTTAAATATCTAGGTGGACCAATATATGGTAGGTTGATGACTGGTGGAAGATTTGGTTAGAGTTGTGCTTAATCATGGTAAAGTAAGTGCATGGTTTGTGGCATATCTGGATGTTGGCATAGTTGAGGCTCTTTATGGTATAGCAAATTTATAACAGATGGTATCTATGATATTCTTCCCAAATCAAGAGATTTTGATGATGACATATCAAAAAATCTAAAACTAGAAATTGTGTTGTCAAAGGAGAGTTTTACTCTACCATCTTTGAACTAGGTTACATGCTTTATCTGGGTATTTGGTATAGATGTTTCTTCTTATTGAGGTTTTGGCTTGTGGCTCCTTTGAGGATCAATTCTTAGGGAAATGTCACATGGCTGCACTAGATTGGTTTTTGAATAACAACATTGTCTTTAGTTATATCAGTTTGGAGAAGGAGAGTTTCTCCTTTGTGACTATAGAAATGACTCTTTAGGTGAAATGTAGACATCATGGCTTTATAATGCACTTTAAAAACTAATGCAACTAGAATTGATCCTTCATCCATATGATAATTATGGGTATGGATTTACAAAACCAAAGATTTTAATAAGTTTCCATCATTAAGAGAAATAGTAAAGTTTGGATAAAAATTAAAAGATATAGGACCTTTACACAAACTTGATTCTACAGTTCCTAAAAAAGAGTCTTAAAAGTCTCTAAACCTCATATCTCTAACAGTAGCTAATAT
Organism: Mallotus nudiflorus; assembly: GCA_947683625.1. Taxonomy (NCBI): domain Eukaryota; kingdom Viridiplantae; phylum Streptophyta; class Magnoliopsida; order Malpighiales; family Euphorbiaceae; genus Mallotus; species Mallotus nudiflorus. Next base: position 1,265,441 of record CANTUR010000260.1, on the reverse strand, counting down.
GGTGATATTAAGTCCTTCTCTAACTAGGGGTTTTATCCTTACTTGAATAAGACTTATATGGATACATCGAAAGCCTTTTTCTTTATGTTTTTCTAAAGAGGTAGAGGATAACAACTTTATGATATCTTGGGATTTAGACAACTACATATCTCTTTCTTCAATCTTAATTATATAATTAGACTTGAAGATACTTAATTTAGGAGTGTTATAGACATAGTCTTTTCTATATTCTGGGAGTTTAAAATCATCTATGCATTTATTAAAGTCTTCAATAGTGATCTCATCATTGCTGACTATATTCTTTTAAGCTTTGGTAGAAGAGGAAGAAGAAGTAGTTCTTCTAAAAATTGGATTGATGGTAAAGGAATGGCTACAAAGACAGGTTAAACACCTATAAACTCACTAGCTAAAACCAATAGTTTTATTATCACTTAGGGACTTATAACTGGGACCACTTATGACTAAAGGACTTGGTGAAAAAACTACCCTGTAGACATTACTGTATGATGGAAACAATTACTATGATAATCAATCAATCTCCTAAGCTCTAATACTAGTAGTTTCGAGGTCTTCCTACAAGACCATGTCTATAAGACTCTTAAATTAAGTATCTTTAAGTTTGATTATATAATTAAGACTAAAGAAAGTGATATCCAGTTATCTAAATCCCAAGATCTCATAAAGTTGTTATCCTCTGCCTCTTCAGTAAAACATAAAGAAAAAGGCTTTCAATATATCCATATAGGTCTTATTTAAAAAGGGATAAAACCCCTAGCTAGAGAAGGACTTAATACCTCCATATTAACTGCTCTTAGAGATATGAGGTTTAGAGACTTTCAAGACTCTCTTTTAGGAACTGTAGAATCTAGTATATGTAAAAGTCTTATATCTTTTGACTGTTATCCTAACTTTTCTATTTCTCTTAATGATATAAACTTGTTAAAATATTTGGTTTTGCAAATCCAGACCTATAATTATCATATAAATGAAGGGTCAATTCTAGTTGCATTAGTTTTTAAGGTGCATTATAAAGCTATGATGTCTGCATTTCACCTAAAAAGTCATTTCTATAGTCACAAGGGAGAAACTCTCATTTTCCAGACTAATATAACAAAAGCCAATGTTATTATTCCAAAACTAATCTAGTAGAGCTAGGTGACACTTCCCTAAGAATGGATCCTTCAAGGAACCATAGAGCTAAAACCTTCATAGGAAGAAACATTTATCCTAAATACCCAAATAAAGCATGTAACTTAGTTCCAAGATGGTAGAGTAAAAATCTCCTTTGACAGAACCTTTTCTAGTTCTAGATTTTTTGATACTTCATTATCAGAATCTCTTAATTTGGGAAGAATATCACAAATACCATCTGTTATAAATTTGCCATACTATAAAGATCCTCAACTAAGCCAACATCCAAATATGCCATGAACCATACACTTACCTTACCATGATCAAGCAAAACTTCAACCAAATCTTCCACCAGTAATTAACCTACCATATACTACTCCACCTGGATATTCAAATTTAGATTTACCTTCCTCTTCTCTCAGGAATGTAGATTATAGTACCAATATAGTAACACCTATTTGCACTGAGCAAAGATTAGAAGATAATCCTTCTCCTCCTACCTCTCATATTGCTTAGCTATAATAGAAAACCCAACACATGAATTAAGTGTGCTAGATAAAGAATTTTCTCTTGATAAAGCTCTTTTGCATAAAGATTTTTATGAATCCCACAACTTAGAAAAAAGAAATTAGTTTTTCCAACATTTTCTAAAAGAAAGGGATGTTATCCAGTGTCAGTTTTATAGTTTTGTTCAGCAAAATAAAGTTAATATCTTGTTTTTTGAATGGTTGGAAATATATGCATTAGAAAATAATATTTTTTATCCTTTTAAAGTTTTGAAACCTGTCACTATAAGAAACAAACTTATGGTTTGGGAAACATCTAGTGGTCATAATATAAAATCTGAACATCCTCCTCTTAGGATGATTAAAATCCATATAGGAAATAAGACCATAAAATCGTATCCCTATAAAAAACTGTAGGATAGTGACTGTTAAATAACTTTACCAATGCCCATCTTAATATCATAGGTAAACAATTTTCTAGACTTGAGAATTAAACCTAGAAACATGTTGAATCTTTCTAATCCATATCTCTAATTGATAAAAAGCTTAAGAACCCCACTTTAAGCATTATCAGATCCCTACTAGTGCCCAACAAGAGATTAGGAGTAATAATACTGAATTCCAACATGTTATTAGAGAATAGCTTAGTAGAATATATCCTTCTAGTTCTACTAGAGAACCTATAGTTCCTGACACCTCACAATTTATTAACAAAAGTGTTAGTGTTCTTAATAAAGATATGGATTCTTCCACTAAAACTAAAGCATTCCAGGAATAATCTCCTAAAATTGCTAAGCTTCATTGGCCTGTAATATATTCCTCTCACTCAAGATATGTTCAAACTAGGTTACCTGAGCTGGAACTTGATAGTCAGCCCAATGCTCTTATTCAACCTAAGTTCAGTGCCAATTCTATTTATAAATGGAATATATATGGCATGTCCAAATATCATATTCTTAACTACCTGCAACAAATGACTATGGCATCTATTGCTTATAAAGCCTAAACAGGAATCTTTGATAGGTCTATTGCAGAACTTATCATTGCCAGTTTCCCTGGTCAGCTTAAAAGCTAGTGGGATCACCATCTCACTAAGCAATAATAGCTTGATATTCTCCATGCTATCCAAACAAATAATGAAGGACTACCCATTCTTGACCATTTAGGAAATCCTATCCAAGATGTTGTGCCTACCCTTATTTTAACTATAACATTACATTTTCTAGGAGACTCCTCTCATCTTTAGGATATAAATGTTGATCTTTTATCCAACTTTAGATGCAAAAAAATTAATTTTTTCAATGGTATAGATCAACCTTTTTCACTAGGGTTATGCTTAGAGAAGATTCTAATCAACCATTTTGGAAAGAATAATTCCTTGCAGGTTTACTAACACTTTTAGGAGAACGAGTTAGGAATGCCATTAGACAATCCTCTGGTACCTATATCATCCTTTATGATCGGCTTACCTAAGGTGAGTTTATTAGCATCACTTAGCATAAAGGACTTAAGATCTATCAAGACTTGAAACTCCAAAAGCATTAAAATGGGAATTAAAAAAGACTAAACAAGAACTATAATCTTTCTGTAAATAATTTGACTATAGCTTTACCTAGAATCCATCATGTAAAGGAGATTGTAATAAGAAATCCCTAAAACCTTCATCTCAAAAATTTTCTAAAAAATATAGGAAATTTCATAAGAAAAAGGATAAAGAAGAAACTTACTATGCCTTGCCATCCTTGGAGGATTTTTTCCTATCTCCCCCACCTTTGCCATTTCCCTCAGGCTTCTTCCATTTTAGCTTATATGAGTCCTTCTTCTTTAACTTAATCAAGGACTTGGTAGTCACCATTATAGTGGCCTTGCCTCTCTACCTCCAATTAAGCCCATCAAGACAAGCCATTGATGAAAGCATGGAATGCCTTATAGGAAGACCTCTAGTAAGTCTAGGATTGATAAAGCTAAGAAACCCAATATAAGAGATGTGACCTACTATAAATGTGGCAAAAAAGGACATATTTCTAAATATTGTAAAGATTCTAAGAAACTCCATGAATTAGACTTAGAATAACCTTAGATAAGCTCACAACCTTGTTACTAAAAAATTTTGAGTCTGAAACCAACTCTAAAGAGTTTTTGGGAACTCCTTAAATAGATGAAATAGCAACCACCTCCTCCTCTGACTCTGAAATAGATTCTACTACAGAAGCTAAGCAACTTAACATGCTCACCAGAGGACAAACCTTAATTCTAGATGTTATTAAACATATCAATGATCCTGATGTGCAGAAAAAATATCTCATACAGCCTAGACAGTCTCTAAAAAAAGAACATGAAGTTAAGGCTACTTAATTACTCTCTATTAGTACAAGCATGTATGATCTTACTACCATCATAAATAGAAAGAAACTCAGTAAGAAAACCTTAGGAGATATCTAAGAACTCCAAGTTCATATCAAAACCATAAAGTTCAAAATCATGCCTTATGGCCCATAGTTATATGCATGAATATGGCATTGACTACACAAAAACCTTTAGTTCAGTGGTGAAATCATAAACCATTTGAACTATTTTATCTCTTATAGTTTCTTGGGAATGGTCTCTTCACTATATTGATGTTAGAAATGCATTCCTTACTGGTAATCTTCAGGAAACAGTCTTTATGGTTCAACCCCAAGATTTTATTAGTCCAAACAAGCCTTATTATGTTTGTAAGTTAAATAAGTCTCTTTACAATCTTAAGCAGTCGCCTCATTCATGGAACAATAACCTAAGTTCATTTTTGCTCTGCATTAGTTTTCAAAATTCTAATGTTGATTATTCTCTATTTCTTGAGCACAACACTCCAAAAAGTGTTTTCTTTTGGTATATTTATATGATGTTATATTAATAGGGAATGATTTAGCATTTCTTTAACATATCATTGATCAATTATTAGCTCTTTTCACACTTCGAGACTTAGGACTGTTGCATTATTTTCTTAGAATTCAAGTTCTTCCTAACAATAATGGTATTTTTTTTATCTCAAAAATCTTACATTTAAAATATTCTTAAAAATTCAAGCATGGAAAAATGTAAACCTTCTCCAACACCAATGATCTTTAGCATTTCACTGTCTAAACATAAAGGACACTTATTGGATACTAAAAAGGCTACACAATTTTGCATGACTTATGGAAGTTTGCAGTATATCACACTGACCATACCCGACCTATCCTAATTAATGAATAAGTTATGCCAATATATGCACCAGTTGATGACAGTCCATCTATAGGCACTTAAGCGAGTTCTTTGCTACCTTAAGGGCACATCATCATAAAGTTTGCTTATTACCAAGTCTTGTCCTTAGGAATTAATTGCCTTTAAAGATGACAACTAGGCAGGTTATCCGAATGATAAAAAGTCCACTAGTAGCTATTTTATCTTCCTTGGCAAAACTTTGATAGCTTGGAATTCTTAGAAGTAAAGGACTGTAGCACGTTCATCCATAAAATCTAAAGTTAAAGTAGTAGTTGATGTTAGTGTCGAAATCAAGTGGCTCAAATCCTTATTATTTGAGCTTAGTGTTTCTCTTCTCACTTTGCCTTATGTCTAGTGAGACAATAGTGGCATCGTCTTCTCTTCCACCAATCCTATTTTCCAAGCTCAAACTTGTCATGTTGAGTTAGACTTCCACTTCATCTAGCAATAGGTGCAACATCATCAACTTACTGCATGTGTTGTTTCATCTGTTGACCAATTAGCAAACATAATGACTAAGCCTCTAGCACATTTACAATTTCTTCAATTTCTGACCAAGCTTTAGTTACATAATGTCAATGTCAACCTTCAACTTGTGGGGGCATGTCAAAGCTAATTCCTTGTAACAACTATTAGTTAGGATAGTTCTATTTGTTATACAATTCTTATCATGTAGTTATTATATTAATCACATTTATTATAACCTATATTTAACACTCATCATTATAATGAAATTATCACTTCTTCTTGACATTATTATTCTCTCCAAGTGTCATTGATTTTACATTTTAGACAAATGGTGCAAAAAAGGTTTTTATTTTCTTAAATTTTAAGTATCACTCTAATTTTCAATTTAGTACAACTAAATATTTAATTTCTTTAAAATTAAATAAATAACTAAAAAAGCCTTAGAGGGGGGGTGAATAGGGTAATTAAATAAAAATCAAAATTAAAAATAATTCTTTGCAAGAATTGAAAGAATGTTAAGAAGGAAGAATGAAGAACACAATTATTTAAGGAGTTTGGATTCAATAATAATCCTATGTCTCCACCTAACTTATCCCCAAGTTAGGATTTTCAATTACCTACAATCTTATTCATAATATTGATATTACATAAGAGTTTTATGGCTCACTCTTAAAACCTTACAACATGAGTTTTCAGGGCTCACTCAAAAAACCAAATCCCAAGCATTTTAATGGACAACACTTAAACCAATTCCTTTAGAAATAAATCTCACTTTCATACTAATCTATCCTAAGATTTAAAATGAAGAGAAATTTTTTTTCTAACATACATCTAACTCTCACAAGAGTTATAAACAAAGAGTGAATATTTGAGAATTTGAGAGCTTTAATGAATGTTAAGATAGAAAATGATAATAAGCTAAAAAAATGTCTTTTCTTCCATTTAGCTTTAGAGGTATTTATATAGATAAAAAATTAAAAATATAGTTGTTAAAGGTGCAAATAATGTGTCCAACATCTATATTTTGAATCCAGTGTTTATAATTTTGAATTATTGAAAATAATGTTGTTAGACTACTATGCATGGATTGAAATAGTGATTACCTACTTGAGAATTTCGAATTTGTCCACACTTTCTCATAAAATTTGTAGATATTTGACTTAGCTTTCCATATCATTTTGAATCACCTCAATTAGACTTCTGTAGCTCAAGATATGTCTAAAATACTAATAGTTATGCAATCTAAAATGGCAGCTACATATGTTGATTTCGACTCAATATTTGCATATGCAAATGAACTCGAATTTTGAAAAATAAGTTAATTCAGAAAGCTTAAGGTGTCTACTTCAAATTTGAAGAAGATAACTTTCTCATTATAAAACTCTAAGGATGTCAAAAGCCTTATTGAATCTCAAAGGTTGAATCGGCCCAAGATATTCATACTTCATTTTAACTTCCAATAGAGTTCTAACTATACACACTTAAATAAACAAATTAAATGCTCAAAATTAAGTTTTTTCAAATCAAAAATTAAAATTGATTATTGCTAAGGTCAACAATAACTCCTTACTACTGTTAAGTTTACTAATTTTTTCTTCATATAAATATTATATATGAGACATTTGTTACATTTTATTAATCACCACTAAATATTAAGACTATATATGAAATAAGGGGGGTAAGGGGAAGAAAATAAAATAGGAGGATAGTGTAGGTGGCGGGTTTCAGCGTGCGCTTAAGTGTCCGACGACCATGGTACTGTATGTGCTCAAGGCCCACTAGAAAATACAAACACAAGTCTTTTGGGCTTGGATCGGAGATAGGAGTCGCCACCCAGATAAAACCCAGGACACTTTATAGCAACTAGATTCCACGGAGGATACCCAGCAGCCATCCTCAGAGATTGGGTCCAGAAACTAGGTATGGGCTTTTGGTACGGTCCACCCGATCTTGTGCTCAGCCTTCATTTGTATTTCATGTTTTATTATTTTTAATTATTTATTTATCCTTTAATTATATGCGAATGGTTGTTTTAATTCAAACAATTTCCAAATTTTACAACTAAGTTTGATTTATTAGTCTGTTTTCATGCAATTTGATTTGATTAAAGCATCCATACATCCACAAATTAAATTAAATGACATAAAAATAAACCATACAAAGAGAAAGAGGGAGAAGAAATGATTTCAACCCTTGTACATAATAAACTAAATAAAATAAAATAAAGAAATTGGGGAGGAGAAATGATTACAACCCTCTAAATAATACAAAATTAAATACTGAAAAAAAGAATAATAAATTGAATAAATAATAACAATTAAATAAACAACTAAAATAAAAATAATTAAATAATAAACTAGAATAAATTTAAAAAGGACATAAACTAAATATGTAACAAAAATTAAATATATTCAGAAAGCATAAATTAAATAAAAAGACAAAAAAATACCAAAAAATGAAAATAACATTGTTCTGGGACACAGAGGCGCGCACCTCTGTGTTACATGGGCATGCATCTCTATACAAACAAATGCACGCCTCTATTCATTAGGCGCACACTTCATTGTAACGGTCAGAAAATTCAAAAATGACATACAAGGGCATAAAGGTGTATGCCTCCATATATTGGGGAGTACGTCTTATCGTAGAGACGTGCGCCTCTACACAGAGACGCACGCCCTCTAGTTTAAAATAGAGGCTAACAAAAATATATTTTCTTCAATTAAATAGCATTTTTAATGAATTAAAATGGCAAACAAAGCATATAGATAAAGTTAAATCACTTTAAAACATTAAAAAGGCATGCAATAATGACGAAACACAGAAGCAAATTGAATAAAAGCAAAATTAAAATGAGAAGTTGAAAAGAGAAAAAAGTTACTGTGAAGCTTGATCTTTGAAAATAATCAGCCCTCAAATTGATTCTTGATGTCCTTTTTTGCCTCTGGTTTCCAGATTCAGACCCCTTTTGTTTTTATTTTTAATTCTCTCGTTTTTTAGTGTTCTTTCTTCTTTTTTTCTTCTTTTTTTCTTCTTTTTTTTCTCTCGGTCTCTCCCTATTTTTTCTTTCTTTCTAGCCCTTTTTTTCCTCCCTTTCTGGTTATCCTCCCCCCTTTCTTTCTTTCTTTCTTTTCCCTTCTTTTATCAAGCCCTCTTCTCCCCTCCTTTAATGCCCATTATCTCACAATAACACAGAACATGGAGTAATTGCTCCACATTCTGCCCGTTATATTTTTTTTGTACCATGTGTCACAGAGGTGTGTGCCCCTAATGATAGAGGTGCATCTCTAACACACAGAGACATGCACCTCTATATATAGAGGCGTACGCCTCACTGACAAGAAATGGGCTTTAATTAGGTTAGGCTGAAAGCATTGGTTCGTGGGTTGGGTTAAGTGTTTGGGCTTGTCAAATGAATTAAAGGCTCTCACAAGTGGGTCTGAATCCAATCCTTTAGCAAATTAGGCTTTCTTGTAAACCTTCATCATTGGGCTTTTACAACGGGGGCTGGGCTGACCATATGTCCACAGTTTGCCCCTTTGATTTTTGAAAAACCATTAAAAATACAAAAAATTTAAAAATAGTTTTTTCAAAAAGCAACATGCATAATAGAAATAGCTGAATCTAGAGATTTAATTTTGGACCCTGAGGTCTGAAAGTTTGAACCCTAAGGTGCCAATTTGTGAATTTGGAGATTTGTATCAAAACAATCAATGATTTTAAACCTAGAGGCTCGAATTTGAACCCTGAGGTTCAAATTTGAATCATGAGATTCGAATTTTGAACCCTGAGGTTTGAGTTTTGAATCCAAAGATTTGATTCTGAAGTAGGTGAATCCTGAGATTCGAGTTTTGAACCTTGAGGTTTAGAATTTGAACACTGAGGTTCGAATTTTAAACCCTGAGGTTCGAATTTGAGCCCTGAAGCTCAAAATTTGAACCCTAAGGTTCGGATTATGAATCTGGAGATTCGGCTTTGAGCCCTGAAGTTTGAAATTTCAACCCTGAGGTTCGGATTGTGAATCCGGAGATTCGGCTTTGAGCCCTAAAGCTTAGAATTTGAACCCTGAGGTTCGAATTATGAATCTGAAGATTCGATTATTAAATTCTTAGGACACGATCCATGCATTGCTTTCCTATAAACATAATTTTAAAGTATTAGTTAACTTTAGGTATCAAAAGGTAATTTTTCCATGAGGAACCAAAATGGTAATTTGCCAAAGTTATATATAATCAAACTTCCTTTTTTTCTTTTCATATTTGATATTCAAAATTTGGCACCCTTTCCACTTCTTCCTTCCAAACACTATTCTTCTGAAATTATGGAGCCATCGCTCGAACACACACCCGACTTTCCCACATGGCCAGCAGTCGCTCCCGAGGCTCGGGCACCTCGTTCTTTAGGCTTGGAGCTGGATCAGGACGTCCCTCTCACACCGTCTCTTTAGACACATATTTGTTCGTGCACTACAGGAGAGGTTAGCCATTTTTAACCTGCTATTTCTTCCATTTACCTATTGGTGAGCTGACACTAGATCTAGTGGCTTTCGTGGCTACTACTGGAGTAGCTTGCACTAGCGAGCTAGTCCCATTCGATAGGTGTCTGGTGCCTATGACTCCTGACCATGCTGCTTATATCGAGCGATTATTGGGTATGGTTCCTACTATGAAGGTGACCCATACTGTCAAGTTTGACTCAATTATCGTGCATTATTCTGAGATTGCTGTAGAGGATATCACTTCTCCTCATGAGGTTTATTAGATAGTCTGGGCCTTTATCTTCTACCTTTTGGGTACTACCCTCTTCTGTGACACAACCATCTTAATGGATCTTGTGCTCCTGATGGCCCTCCAAGATGTGGACCTCATCCACACTTATGATTGGGGGTCCGCCGCTCTTGCTTATCTCTATTGGAGTATGGATGACTTCCTTAGGGGAGCTCATCAGCTATGCGATTTCTGGCATGCCATCCATGTGAGTTTTAGCTCTTCATTTTTCCTTTTTTCTTACCATTCCTATATGTCCCTTTTTATGATTTCTTCTTTTTCTTTTCCTGTAGGTGTGGGGATTAGTGTTGCGCTTGATACGAGGAGTGATGCCCTCTGCTGGGACTTTCCCTCTATTGAGCCAATGGGGTCCCAGTCGTATAGGGAGCCGGTAGATGTCCCGTGTTCACATCCATCGTGTTTACCTCAATAGTCTTACATGGAGAGAGGTAACCCTTTAAGGAAAACAGAACTAATTAGCAATTTGTTAGCACAATAAAGTTAAACTTACCTGGTGCATTCTCTGATCAGGTTGTGAGATCTCCCTGAGGGCCAGTTGAGAACTGGACTGAAGCTATGGTTCGCTCAAGACATATAGCTGAGAGGAGCATTCTTTTAGTGGGACCCTTTCAGAGGATGTTCTATCTTGGAGAGCGTATTCTGGAGTGGGCTTTAGGTCCCAACGGGAGACGTGTACCTATGACTCCTTATATGATGTTCTGAACCCATCAGCTAGTAGGAGATGATCTGAGATGAGCCCTGAGAGGATCTCCTATTATCCATCGGGTCTTTACATGGCAGCATGGCGTCTACACGACTTTCATCAGACATCAGCTGCTGCCTGCACTTCCATTGCCTGGTCTAGTCCCTCAAGTATGCTTTATCTCTCCTTTTTGACCATTTGCTTTAGTTATTGCTTTATCACACTCTCATCTCAACTCTTTTCATAGCTTCATTAGAGAGGTCCTGGACCTCATATTAGGTCTCTACCTTCAAGTGAGCATCCTGTATAGCGAGTTAGGATCCGCTCTCTTGCTGCTGAGGATAGACCTAGCACTTCTTATGCCTCGCCACGGAGGTCCTCAGACACTGGTCCTAGCACTTCACATGTTCCTCCAAGGAGGGTCCCTGATGCTGGTCCCTCATTTGTTCATGGCGCCTTTGCATATCTTCCTGAGCCTACAGTCAGGTATTGGGGTACTAGTGGGAGATTGTCGCGATCTGTTCTGACTCCTAATCCTGAGGACAGTCCATCTTTCGTGCCCTCTACTACTACACATGTGAGTGTAGACCATTCTTGCTATTTCCTTTAACTTGTTGCATTCATAGATTGGCAAGAATTAAATCTTTCTACCTACAGGTTCCAAGGGAGCAGGGCGAGCACATTTTTCGCTTACTAGAAGCCTAGCGAGACTTCACATTCCAGGTCTCTGAGGAGTGGAGGGTAAGCAATTGAAACATCTATCCTATATGTATGCATGCTTTTCATGATGTTTACTTACCTTTTCCTTTCATGTTTGGATAGACACACTATGCAGGTTTGGATTCCAGGATTCTCTCGCTCGAGCGATAGCTAGCTGACCTCCAGGTCGCAAGTGGAGATGATGATGATGATATGGAGAGCGATTATAGGACAGTGCCCACTGTAGACCACCTTGTATCTCCTGGTGTTCAGGATGCCGAGGAGCATGTGGCTGACAATGAGGAGGATGCTGAGGGTGAGACTGTTGGGGAGGATGATGATGGTAAAGAGATAGATTCTGAGGAAGAGTAGGGCTTGGTTATGTGATAAGATATAGGACATTTTTATTATTGGGCATTTTTATCTATAGACCATTCTTGGATAGAACACATATATATAAAAGATGCATTTTATTTATTTTTATGTTCATCTTGTTCTTGTGTACAAAAATATAGGCAACCATAATCAAAATCAACTCAATTTGTAACAAAAATAGGTAAAAGTACACAAACAGCTACCAGAAGGGGTGCATGTCTCTGTTCCAGAGAGGCATGGGCCTCTACACATGTGGCGTGCACCTCTACACATGAGGCATGCACCTCTTCTCAAAAAGCATGCGCCTCTACATCTCAATACTTGCATCTCTGAGTTAATAAGGCATGCACATAAGTAGAAGAGGCGTGCACCTCTTTGGTGTTGCATGCGCCTCTTTGGCTCAGATTCCGAAATATCTTCTAACCTTGCCCCTTCCAAAAACCTATAAATATCCCCTTATTGTTCTTTTCAACCCACAATCAATTTCTACTCTCAAGAACCCTAAAACTCTTCCATAACCATGTCAGAATATCATCTAAAACTGATCCGACCTGTCCTGCAGAATTTAAATGGAGAAGACTAGCAAAAACTGAATAAGATTAACTACCCATTCCTGCATGTTGTTGCTTAATTTTAGGATCCACAGAATCATGTTTTATGGTTCAACAACTTCAAATTTTTCCCCTATTGGAAGAATTCGGAGCGATTCTAGGTTACCCAGATGATTCTTCTAAACTGATTATGGTTCCATCACTAAACAAACTGGATAACAGAGCTATTCAACAATAGATGGCTCGACTATTCAATATCCCTCCTTCTTTATCTCTTACACATGTATCGGGTAATGGGATCATCTTTGAATCATTCTTGAAGGCAGCTATGGTTGTCAACAGTAATGATGTGTATTGGCCACGGATGATTGCTTTCTGCATTTACACTCAGTTCCTACTAGTTTCTCCTTCTGTGATTGTGATCCCAAGATTATGCACATTCTTGATCAAATAGAATCTGGGTCCAACCCTATACTAGTGATTTTTGTTGAAACTTTAATTGGTTTGGACAATCTGCCTGCGACACATCGATTTACTGGGAGTCCTATATTACTAGAGGTTTTTCTTCTTCTTTTTTTTTTAACCATCCTCATATTTTACAGATCTGGCTCCAAGAAAAGCTGAAACATTGAGCAGTACAAGCCTAAACAGGTGCGGACCCGACCATTGCAGAAACTCTTGGCTGACTTGAAAGAATGGTTAGCTAACTTTATAGATATCAGAGTTCAGTGGATGTGTCCCTAGTGGAAGATCATACATGTGACCACCAGGACTTATACCCATTACGTGCCTTTTGCTGGTCTGAACTTTTGCTCATTTTATTACCCTACTCAACTCTGCCACCAATATAGGGAAAAGCAGCTAATTATGGAACCCACTCATGGTTTTCAAGCCATTCCTATGACTCAAAACTTCATAGAGAACCTTTTGGCCACTTGGCCCCATCGTACCATTAGGCGCAACATCTCACTGGATGGAGACATTACTACTGACAATCACTATAAGGCTTTGATCCACTTGCAGCAAATAGAACAAGAAGAATTTAAAATGCATTAAAAGACTAGGGATTTTTTTAAGATTAGCATGCAAGAAATGGGAAAAAACAAAAGGAAAAGGACTTAAATTTATTTTCTTCCTTCAGTTTCAACAACTTTATCGAATTTAGCTTGTCTTATATGATTTCTTTCCTTTTGGTTAAACATATTGTAATAAGCATTTAATGCAACATTTGATAGAAATAAAAACAAGCCATTTTATTTAAAATAAGCATAACCTGTACATACTTAATTGCTTCCAACATTTCTCCTGTCATTGGATGGCTTGCCCTTGCAAGTTTTCCACCTAATTCTTTTATTTGCTCTCTCTCCTTTTATTTATCCTTAATTTTTGCCTAGACCGTTCCTTTGCAAAGTTTTCAATCTAGTAGGATTTTTTTTATTATTAGCCTCTAATTTTTGCCTAGACCGCCTCTTTTGAGGTTTTCTCCCTAACAAGACTTCACAGAAAATACTTCTTGAGTTTATCCAAATTTATGCGATTTTTGAACTCATTCCCTTCTAAATCAGATAGAATGGCTGCACCTTTTGAAAATATCTTCTTTACCAAGTAAGGACCTTCTCAGTTTAGCTTGAACTTTCCCCTCAGATCGATAAGCAATGGCTTCATATGCTTCAAGACCAATTTACCCTCTTCTATTTTCCCTGGCTTAATCTTTTTATTGTAAGCTCTGGCAATCCTCTTTTGATATAACTGCATATGATAAATGGCTTTTAACCTCTTTTCATCTAGCAGCATTAGTTGTGTCAATCTACTTTCTACCCATTGATACTCAAGGATCTTGGTTTCTAGCAAAACCCTTAGAGATTGAATTTCTACTTCTACTGGCAGCACTGCTTCACAACCATATACCAATGAGTAAGGCGTGACCCCGGTGGATGTTCTTATAGTTTTTCTATATCCCCACAATGCAAACTATAAAAATTCAAACCAATCCTTCTAGTTCTCCACCTTCTTGGCCAATATCCTCTTGATGTTCTTGTTTGCAGCCTCAACTGCACCATTAGCTTGAGGGCGATAAGGAGATGATTGATGATGCTTTATTTTGTAGTGCTGAAGTAAATCAGCTGTTTCTTATTGGAATTGCACCCCATTATTAGTCACAACATGATGTGGTAATCCATATCGGCAGATTATGTTCCTCTCAATAAACCTTGCCATTTGTTTTGATCCTACTAAAGTGAATGACTCAGCTTTAACCTATTTAGAAAAATAATCCACTACCACCATAATATATCAATGTCTATTTGATGCTACCGGCCTTATCTCTCCAATTATATTGATTCCCCAAGCTGTAAAAGGCCATGGCGATGTCAATCCTTGAAGTTCCATCGAGGGAAAATGGCTAACATCTCCGTAAGCTTGAAAATTATGGCATTTCTTTATGAACTTAACACAGTCTGACTCCATAGTTAACTAGAAGTATCCCTGATGAGTTATTTTCTTTACCAGAACTATTCCGCTCATATGAGGCCCACATACACCTGCATGCACAGCTTCAATGATCGTCTGGGCTTCTTCCTTACCCACACATTATAGGTGAATCCCAATCGGCATTCTCTTATACAATATGCCTAGACGATTGATAAACTATCGCGACAACACTTTTAATGACATCTTCTCCTTTTTATCTGCATCCTCAGGGAATTGTCTAGTCTCGAGGTATCTTTGCAGATCATAAAACCATGGTTTCTCTGCTGGTCCCATCAGTATTACCCTTATCTCTTCATAGCACGGAGTCCTAGACTTTACTAGAACCAAAGGCTTAGCTGAGGTTTTGGCAGGATTTTCCCACATTGAAGCTAATGTAGCTAAGGCATCTGCAACTTGATTATCTTCCCAGGGTAGGTGTAAAAACTTGCACTAATTAAATGACAAGGTTATAGTAATCAAGTGATTCACATAGGGCTTCAATTTCTCTTCTTTAACCTCCCATTCTCTGGAAACCTGTTTCACCACCAACATCGAGTCCCCATAAACTGTTATCTGCTCTACACCCATATCCCTTAAAGCTTTCAATCCAAATACACATGCCTCATATTCAGTCTAGTTATTAGTTACTTCAAACTTAAGTCTCTTAGCCATAGGAATCATCTCACGCTCAGGTGTGACTACAATTACTCCAACTCCTACCCCCTTGTTGTTAACTACCCCATTAAAATACATACACCATCCCTGCACCTCAATAGCTCTCAAATGCTCATTAGGAAACTCCAACTCCTATTCTTGCTCATCATCTTTGGGGTTTTATGCTAGAAATTCCGCAACAGCTCTTCCCTTTATCACTTTTCTGGACAGATATTCAATATCGAATTCTATGAGTAAGATCAACCATCGTGCCAACTTTCCCGTAAGTGAAGGAGTCTACTAGAGATATTTCAAAGGATCGTGCTTTGACGTTGCCTAAATCTTGTAGGATTAAAAATAATGCCGAAGCTTCTTTGCCGTCCATACGACTTATAAACATGTTTTTCCTCCAAATTATAGTCGACTTCATAAGGCAGAAACTTTTTACTCAAATAATACATGGCATGCTCAACTCCACTCTCATCTTCTTATGCCAACATTTCCCCCACAGCTTCTTTTTCTATGGCAAAATACAAGATCAAGGGTTTCCCCAGTCTCAGAGGTTGTAATACTGGTGGGTTTTTCAGATATCTTTTGACCGCTTCAAAGGCTTACTGACACTGTTCATCCTATATCACTGGCTGATTCTTTCTCAGAAGCTTGAATATTGGTTCACAAATAGTAGTTAGCTTGGCTATGAATCGACTGATGTATTGTAATCGTCCTATGAACCCTCTTACTTCCTTTTCTATCTTTAGAGCAGGCATCTTATTGATAGCTTTTACTTTGTTCAGATCAACTTTTATTCTCCTCTTGCTGACTATATAACCTAAAAGCTTCCTTGAAGCAACCCCAAATACACACTTCTTTGGATTCAACCTCAAGTTGTACTTTTTAGCTCTTTCTAAAAACTTGTCGAGGGCGTCAAAGTGTCCTTCTCGTGTCGGAGACTTAACCATCATATCATCCACATATACCTCAATCTCCTTGTTGATCATGTCATGCCATAAGGTAGTAGCCATCAGTTGATAAGTTGCCCTAGCATTTTTCAATCCAAATGGCATCATTAAGTAGTAATAAATACCTTACTCAGTTATGAATGAGGTTTTTATCTTATCTACCACTGCCATCTTGATCTGATTGTATCTCGAGAACCCATCCATAAATGAATACATAGCACTTGAAGCTGCACTATCTACTAGTGTATCAATATAGGGTAAGGGAAAGTCATCTTTTGGGCTAGCTTTATTCAAATCCCTATAATCAACAGACATCCATACTCTTCCATCCTTCTTCGGCACTGGGAATATGTTAGCCAGCCATTTCGTGTCATCAACCACTTCAAGAAAACCAGCCTTCCATTGCTTCTCAACTTCTTCCTTAATTGGTAGGGCCCATTCTGGTCTCAATCTTCTTCTTTTCTACTTAACTGGTGTGATGTGAGGATAAGTAGGAATTTTATGTTCCACAATCTCATGATCTATCCCCAGCATATCCTTATAACCCCAAGCAAATGCTTTCTGTCTTTTAATTAATATTTCTTTCATTTTTTCACTCTCTTTAGGAGAAAGATCAGAAGTAATTGTTATATTTTTAGGATGTTCAATTGTGCCTAAATTAAATACAATGGTTTGTGTATAATTAATGTAAAATATATGCATGAAATGATCATCACAATGCACATAACCATTAGGTAAGACATCGCACAAGTAATCAAAATCAAATTTCGTTACATCCACTTTGGAAAAGAATAAATCATCAAGTTCAAATAGGCTAGCAAAAGAAACATCAATGTCATTTAAAGAAACATTAATAAAAGAGTTTTTAATAAAGGTCTCCAGGTTCACGGTAGCCTCCTCGCTCTGGTCCACATCTCCAGCAGCATCCTCCATTTCCTCAGTAATAATCTCTTTACCCTTAGAGTTCTTTTCAACAGCATCCTCAGCATCCTTCTTGAGCACCATAGCAGCAGCATCATCCTGTTCATCCACTATCAACTCTTCTATTGCAGGCCCATCCACGCTCTTCTCTCCCAGATAATCTACAAAAATCTCAAATTTAGGGACCTTCCTTCCTTCCAAAAATAAGGCTCAGGCTTTCCTTTGTAGGGAGAGTAATTCCCTTCTTTCACAAACCTTTCCTAGAGTGTCCATTCCTCTTCACTGTCAGGCCCATCTTTCTCCCCTTGATATCCCAGTCCATGTTTCAGAATTTGCAGCTTTGCTTCCACATACTCAGGAGGTCTAATCTGATTCTTTCCCAGTCCTATCCTAGGCATGAAATTCATTCCTTTTAATATATTCATCACCCTTTCTTCCATGGAATCCTTATAAATCATATAAACTTGAAACCCAAGATTCAAAGGAACTTCCTTAAGAGCTAACTTTAGAGCTGCAATAGCAACCTCAGATTCAGCTGAAATAGTCATAACCTTCCCCTCATAAGGAAACTTAATCTTCTAATGGAGAGTGGAAGGGACCCCGCTAAGAGGGTGGAACTAAGGCCTTCCTAAGTACAGTGAAAGTAACCAGAATTTCAAGCATATGAAGGGTGACCCAAGCTTCAATAGGTCCAATTTTGACCAAGGCCTTAAAGGTACCTTCTACCGACCTTTTGGTATCATCATAGGCCTTGATTATCACATCAGTTGGTTGTAGATCAACAGCAGTCAAACCAAGCCTTGGCAGTATCTTCAAAGGGCATACATTGATGGCTGACCCATTATTAACCATCACACAGTAAGTCAATTTTCCTTTGATCTCAGCTTTAATGAACAAAGGACGGTAATGCTCTCTTCCTTTAAGTGGCAGATCCTCATCGGTGAACATTATTGCACCCTCAGGCTTTTGCATTAAGGAACTAACAAATTGTTAAGGGGTTGTGTTAACAAGAACCCTCCTCTCAAGTAAGACTTGAACCATAGCATCACAGTGAATCTTGGACTATATCAACAACTCCCAAATACTGGAAATTGTCTTTATAGGTAGTTCTTTCTTTGGTGCTTCTTTTTTAGCTTCAACTTTCTGCTCAGGCTTATCCTCTTTCGCAACTGTCTTTTCTTTTCCCTGTTCCTTTACCGCCGCCACATGTTCAACTGCCCATTCTCTTTCTCCTTCCCAAACATCAGCCTTCTCTTATGTATCTTCATCATTGGAAGACCAGATGTCTAACATATCGATGGACAAACCTCCCTCATTCATGATTTCTAGTTTGGTTGATAGGGTGGTTTCAGGATGAGTTTTAGGTATTTTGAGGTCAATGAAGGAGTTCAGCACTTGTTCTTTAGTCAAACTGGTGCCAATCATTAGGACATGTTGATTTGGTGGTGGGGTATTTCGGTAGTTTGGTAGAGGATTGGTTTAAGTGTTTAGCTTTTTGGTTTCTGGGTAAACCAGCTTCCTAGAATCGATAAGGTCTTAATATCATATTTGAGGTGGGTACATTGGTCAGTTTCATATCCAATGACTTGGTGGTATTTGCAGTAAAGTTTAGGATTGGCATTGGGAAATGGTGCTTTTAGTGGTAGTGGGTGAAGGAGACCTTTTTCAATAAGTTTATCCAGGATTTTAGAGAGAGGTCTTCCTAACTTAAAAAACTTGTGGGGCCGATCAATAGCATTGATCTGTACATTACTAGATGGCCCCTCTTTATTTTTGGATCTTCCTCTGAAGTACTTCTTCTCTTGGGCCACATCACCCTTTTTCTGAACCCTAAATCGATACAGCTCTTTGAAGTTCCTAATTCCCATGTCATTTAACTTTCTAGCAAGCAGTGGGATACATTCATCAATTGCAATCATCAGTTGATCTGACTCAGCTAGTCATTGTCTCATTTGTGCTAGCTTTCCCCTCTATCTGGTCAAATAATCTGAGAAGGATTCATTGAATTTTTACTTAGTGTTTTGTAAATCTTTCAATGAAACCTCCATCTGGGAGTTCAACCCATATTGTTTCATAAAAGTAGAGCACAGTTCCTTCCAGTTAGTTTGCACATAGGGCTCCAAAGAGTAATACCAACGAATCGATGCACCTTCCAAAGATAATGGAAACTGCTTCACAATTTGAGAAATAGTGAGCTCAATTGTTTTTATATGTGTAATGAACTGCTTCTAGTGTAAATATGGGTCCTCAGTGCCCGAATACTTCCACATATCGGGGAATTTAAACTTCTTTGGTAGAGGTTCCTAGTTAATAAAATCCATGTCATTATAATCCATAGATGTATCTATCCCCTTATCTCTCATCAACATCTGCATTTGAGATCTCACTTTTTCCATCTCTTTGGCCTAAGCTAGCTCCTCAGAGATTGCAGTAGTTTGGAATTCCTGCCTAGCAAGCTCAGCTAAAACTATTTCCAGATCCTCATCCTGATCCCTGGGCTTAGCAACTGTTGTCTCTCCATCATCCAAATCAATAGGCTGTTTCCCCTGGCAGTCTAAAGAATTTCCCCCATCACCTCCCGGATAAGGTTTCTAGGGTCAACAGCAATTTCTTCTTTCAGCTGTTTCGCAAAGGCTTCCAAATCCAAATTATCAGACATCATTGTGGTTTCAGTTAGTTAAGCAGTTCTGACAAGTGTAGCTCTGATTAGTTGACCCTCGCGTGTACGTGTCCAAATAGAAGATGAAGGATCTATTTCTACAAGACAAAGGGTTAGAAATATGCATGACGTGTCTGCATGATATGCAGTTCTATTTAAAGGGTTTTAATTCAAAAAATAAATAAGCAAGTACACATAAGGTCTCATACACAGCCTTCCAACCTTATTTCTCCCACACGTATTCATTGGTTAGTCTCTTGCTAGGATATTTGGTCTGGGTTTTAATTATCAATAGGGGATAATAAAACTGACGTACATGCATAAGCTCTTAAGACAGAACAAATAAGTAGTATATCTCTCTCATAAAATCAAAGTCTAACATAATAGACCATAATAGATGGACAAGGCCCAATCTAACATGGTGCATTATTATTGGGCTTGGGCTTTATGAAGGAGACTACTATATGGCATTAAAACATATGCATTTAGGAAAATCCTAAAGGTAGTTGCTAAGGCACTACATGAGCTGAGTCTCGGGTAAAGTCAAAGGCTCCCACAGTCTATTATATACTTTTTTCCATCTCCCTACTCAAGGGTCCAAATGACGTACTTATTCGTACTTCACTGTGAGTGACAATAGCCATATACTCCACCACCAGGTTTGAGTGAAACATAGGCAGCAGGGCAACAACTATTACCGGGCTGATAGGGACTGTGTGCACAATGTGTGAATGGTATCATAAATGCAAAATGCAAAAGGAATAATTAGATAATTAAAAATAATAAAACATAAAATACTGGAATTAGTTTCTCTATCTCCAGTGGAGTCACCACTGTAGGCGGCGTTGTTTAGCGCGCGCCCAAGTGTCCGACGACCACAGCACTGTATGGGCTCAAGGCCCACTAGGAAATACAAACACAAGCCCTTTGGGCTTGGATCGGAGATAGGAGTCGCCACCCGGATAAAACCCGAGACACTTTACAGCAACTGGATTCCACGGAGGATACCCAGCAGCCGTCCTCAGAGATTGGGTCCAAAAACTAGGTATGGGCTTTTGGTACGACCCACTCAATCTTGCGATCGGCCTCTGTTTGCATTTCATGTTTTATTATTTTTAATTATTTATTTATCCTTTAATTACATGCAAATGGCTGTTTTAATTCAAAAAATTTTGAAATTTTACAATTTAGTCTAAGTTTGATTTATTAGTCTGTTTTCATGCAATTTGATTTGATTAAAGTATTCATGCATCCACAACTTAAATTAAATGACATAAAAAACCATACAAAGAAAAAGAGGGAGGATAAATGATTATAACCCTTGTACATAATAAACTAAATAAAATAAAATAAAGAAATGGGGGGGAGGAGAAATGATTACAACCCTCTAAATAATACAAAATTAAATACCGAAAAAAAAAGAATAATAAACTGAATAAATAATAATAATAAATAAATAACTAAATAAAAATAATTAAATAATCAACTAGAATAAATTAAAAAAGGACATAAACTAAATATGTAATGAAAATCAAACATATTCAGAAAGCATAAATTAAATAAAAAAGACAATAAAATACCAAAAAAATAAAAATAACAATGTTCTGGGACACAGAGGCGCGCGCCTCTACGTTACATGGGCGTGCATCTCTGTACAAACAAATGCACGCCTCTATTCACTAGGCGCATGCTTTATTGTAACAGTCAAAAAATTGAAAAATGACATACAAGGGTGCAGAGGTGTATGCCTTCACATATTGGGGCATGCGTCTCATCGTAGAGACGTGTGCCTCTACATAGAGATGCACGCCCTCTGGTTTAAAATAGAAGCTGACAGAAATATGTTTTCTTCAATTAAACAGCATGTTTAACGAATTAAAATGACAAACAAAGCATATAGATAAAGTTAAATCACTTTAAAACATTAGAAAGGCATGTAATAATGATGAAACACATAAGCAAATTGAATAAAAACAAAATTAAAATGAGAAATGGAAAAGAGAAAAAAGTTACTGTGAAGCTTGATCTTTAAAAATAATTAGCCCTCAGATTGATTCTCGATGACCTTTTCTGCCTCTGGTTTCCGGATTCAGACCCCTTTGTTTTTATTTTTGATTCTCTTATTTCTTAATGTTCTTTCTTCTTTTTTTTTCTTCTTTTTTTTCTCTTGGTCTCTCCCTATTTTTTCTTTCTTTCTAGCCCTTTTTTTCCCTCCCTTTCTGGTTATCCTTCCCCCCTTTCTTTCTTTCTTTTCCCCTCTTTTATCAACCCCTCTTCTCCCCTCCTTTAATGCCCATTATCTCACATTAACGCAGAACATGGAGTAATTGCTCCTCGTTCTGCCCATTATATTTTTCTATACCATGTGTCACAGAGGCGTGTGCCCCTGATGACAGAGGCATGCGTCTCTAACACACAGAGACATGCGCCTCTATGTATAGAGGCGTGCGCCTCACCGACGGGAAATGGGCTTTAATTAGGTTGGGCTGAAAGCATTAGTTTATGGGATGGGTTAAGTGTTTGGGCTTGTCAAATGAATTAAAGGCTCTCACAAGTGGGTCTGAATCCAATCCTTTAGCAAATTGGGCTTACTTGTAAGCCTTCATCATTGGGCTTTTGCCATGCGGGTTGGGTCAGACCATATGTCCACAAATAGTTATTTTTTAATATATTATTTGACTATTAGAAATTTTTAGATGGAAAAGGAAAAGAAAATTGAAGAAAATTTATTTTCTCTCATTCTTTGTATAAAAGGTGAAACTAATTACATGCTCAAGTGGGAAAAAAAAAATTTCAACTTGTGGGAAATAAAAAATTTCTATTATTTTTATTATACTAAATTTTTATTGATAATAAAATTTTATTATATTTAAATAAGTAAAATAATTTATAATTTATAATAAAAAAATTATTATTTTACTTATTATAAAAAATAATTTATAATAAGTAAAATAATAAATTTTTATTATTTTATTGATAATTTTAAACTATCCTTATGTTTTTCTCTGGCTATTTATTTCTTGAGCCAAAATTTATTTATAAAAGATGATAGAAATTCAGCGAGTTAAAAATTAAAATTATTTTATTTATAAAAGATAATAGGTTTACCCATGTATATATGGTTCAATGCATCAAGTATTTTGTTATTAAACTACAAGTATTGCTACTTTATGATTGGCATATTAACATTAATATCTTTTTCTTTTTTGATGATAACACATTAATATCCTTTTCAATTCACACATATACGACTAATTATTCAAACTTCTGTAATTAAAGTCCAAACTCCATTAATTTTCTAGATACAAATAAAGTCATGATCAAGATAGACTAGTCACAAAGATGTACCCAAAAAAATATAGATTTCCTTCTTTACATTTAAGATGTCGTTTCATTTTTACTTGTATTTTAATACAAGTAACACTAAAAGTTAATATTTTAATATCTTACAACTAATATCCTCGTTATTTTATAATAAAATATTAATATTAATATTTAACAACAAAATTGTTATTTATGTGATTTATTATTAATCGATCTATTATATATTCTAAAAAATATTATAAATTTCTCTAAAAATTATTCAATGTTATTGCTTTTTTTCAGCGTTGTTGCTTCTATTTTTTAGTATTGTTGTTTTTTTAGTGTTGTTTCTTTTTTTTTTTCATTGTTGTTTTTTGTTGTTTTTGTTACTTTTTTTATTTTTCAATTTTTTTGTTGACGTTATAAATACACTATAAAAATCGTAAATATATTACATATTTGTAGACGGCAGGGTTTAGCACGCGTCCAAGATTTTAGCAACCACGACATTATTTAGGCTCAGGGCCTTAAAGAACACACTAATCACTGTCACAAAGACATGGCGTGGAGATGAGGAGTCGCCACCCAAGGTAATAACTGGGACAATTTGATTGGTGGTACTCGATTCTCAAAAAGAAAATTAGCACCACAACCAGGAGATTTTGGATACGAAATACTAACTTCTCTTAGTCTCGTGTTCATTTAGAATAATTTTATAAATGATTATTTCATCCTCTAATTACATGCAATTTTATTAAACCCTAATTAACATCCATCTACCTAAAAAGGCAATAAGTCAATAAAATTACAAGTAAAAATGCACTCAAGATCGCGTTGTCCCTAAATCTAAACTATGTTAATTTTATTAAATAAGTTAGCTAAATCTACATTTTATTTACAAATGAAATAGAATAAAAGTGGGCTTACATTTTATTAATTAATAAGCCTAAATCTATTTTTTAGTCTTTCTAAGATATGGGCTCAAGTCTATTCAATTTTAAAGAAAAAATTAAATTAGTAGGCCTAAGTCTAACTTGGTTTTATTTTAAGTGAAATGTGGGTCTAGGTCTATTTAAAAGAAATAAATTTAAGTGAGCTGAGCTAAGTCTAAATAAGTTTTAATTAAATAAGTGAGTCTAAATAAGTTTTAATTAACTAAGTGGGTATAAAATCTAATTAACCTAATGGGCCTAAGTTAATTTTAATTATTTAAAGTCCTAAACCAGTTTTAAGCCTATTTATTTAGTGGGTTAGACCTAAACGTGGGCTTGGGGCCCAAAAACAAGCATAAAAAAGCCCCAAAAACATAACAAAACATAACAAAATCAAATCAAACACACATTCACATATGATTTCTGAAAAAACTAATTTAATTACGTACAAACCCTAATTAACTAAAGCCACCATTAATTTTAATTAATTTTTATCCAATTGAACCTAATTACTAATTAATTTTAAAGTGCAGAAATTTAAAGCTTTCACTATTCCCACTACTGGGGCTGTTACAAATTATGTACAAAATTAAAATTAAATAATTATACACCCATGAATTAAAAATAAACTACACAGGATACCAAAATGCAGAATAAAAATTAAAATCCTAAGAATTATTATTAAAACAGTACAGGTTCATCCATGGCATTCCATGGATCTTCTGTTTAATTAAACACAAACGGTATCTTCCTTCTCAATCCATATACAGACATCAAAACTAAAAAAGCAATCAAATTAGTAGTGAAATTAAATAATAAAAAATTAGCGAAATGAATAAAAATCAAAAAAGAGAAGAAAGAAAAAAATGAATGCTGTGCATATGCCTTTTTTTAGCCCCTTAGATTAGGATTTTCACTGATGAAATTGACTCAGTGTTGATTTGATTATGGACTGGGACTAAAAAATTGTTGTAGCGTCTTCGTCAAATGAACTGCAAAAATTTGAGTTTTTAAAGAACAGAGAAAATCCAAGTTTTTTTCTATCTTCCGTTTGTGTAAAAAAATCCTCCCCTAAAAAATCCCCCAGTCAAGCCTCCTCCTCACACTCATGCAGACTCTGCTTTTAAATGCAGATTTTGCGCGTACTGAACTTCCTCCTAATGAGGAACAGACCTATCTGATCAAATAGCGTTTATTTTTTTATTTCAAAAATATCTTCTGCATTTTTTTAAAAAACTTTATCAGATAAATTTGAATTTTCAACCAATCAAAATACTGAAAAAATTGATAAAAAAAAAAAAAGAAAAATACGCGAAAATTTAAAAAAATGGAATTATTGCGCATCGACACTATGCAATGCCGATCCTAAAATTTTTTTTTAACTTTTAATTATCAAAAGACTCCTGAAAGAATAATTTATTTGCAATTAAATCCTAAAAAATGTTGCAATTTAGTCCCTAAAGTCCAGAAAATCAACAATCAAGTTCAATTTTTGAATAAATTTCATCATAGGGGCTTACGTCGCAATTGTGCATAATTGCATCCCGAAATTAGGTGCTTACAATATTGATGATCAATAAATTTAAGATAATTTTTTTAAAAAATAAAACTTGATAGACATTTTAATAAACAAATTAAAGTAAAAAATAAAATAAAATCTTTATTCTTTAAGATTATAAAATTTTTTAAATGCTTGTTGTTACAATAGTTGAAGAAATTTATTGCTTATTTTTATAACAATTGAAAATGTTTAGTTCATAGTCATTAATTTGGAAAACAAATTTGAAGAGAAAAAATATTGAACAAAAAACGTTGAGGGAAAAAAATGATATTGACAGTAAAGTGAAAATAAAAAAATGTTGAATAAAAAATAAAATGCTGAGAGCACCTTAAAAATAGTAAAAAAAAATGTTGAGCATAAAAAAATATTGAGAAAAAAAAAAGATGAAGACAACGAAAAAAATGTTGAGTAAAAAAAACATTGAGGAAAAAAAAAAGAAGATAGTACAAAAAATGTTGAACAAAAAAAATATTGAGAAAAAAAGAAGATAGTAATAAAAAAAAAAGGTTTTGAAGAGAAAAAAATATTGTGAAAAAAAAAGTTGAGGAAAAAAAATGATGAAAATATCTTAAAAATAAAATAATGCTGAGCAAAAAATAAAATAAAATGTTGAAAGTATCTTAAAAATAGAAAAGATGTTAAGCATAAAAAAAATATTGAGAAAAAAATGAAAACAATAAAAAAAATTGAGAAAAAAACATTGAGAAAAAATATTGAGCAAAAAAATAATTTTGAGAAAAAAATAAGACAGTATAAAAAAAATATTGACAAAAATAGACAAAATGATTAGCAAAAAAATATTGAGAAAAAAATGAAAACAGTGGAAAAAATATTGATAAAAGATTAGAAAAAGAAAATATCCTAAAAAATAAAGGAGGAAAAGAAAATGATCTATATTTGAAAGAAAAAAGTTGGAAAAGTTAGTATTGAAAAAAGGAAAAGTTATTTTTTGAAATATTTTTTTGTCAATATAGCTTTTGATAACATTTTTAGTTTTTTGTCTATTTTTGGAAAAATCCCTTTTATATTTGTATTCTTAAATTTTTGAAAAATATATTTGATTTTGAGAACTTAATCAAGCATTATTGACATTTCAAAATTTTTTTATGATTTTATCATTATATAAAAATTTTAATTCAATAAATGATATAAACATTACTATTTTAAGTTACTTTGATTAAATAAAACTTAATTATTTTCTAAATAACAATTTAAGTCAAAATAATAAAAATGAACATCAATTTACATGTAACAATTAAGTTCTCAAAAAAAAAATTTAATTTTCAATTTTCATTAGCTAAAAACTTATTTTACACACATTAAGTATAAAATAAAAAAAAATTATATGTATCAACTTACCAAAAATAATAAGTCATGATTAAATTATAAAAAATATTCAAGGTAGTGCAATTTTTTGCATATAGTTAAAATGATGTCACTTGACATGAGCCTACATGTACTAACATAGACCATTCTGGTGGTTATGTCAGCAAGACTTTGCAGAATGTTCAAACTATGAATAAAATTATTAAAAATTTGCCAAAATTGAAAAGATATGATTCATTAATTGTAAAAACCGTTAAATTTTTTTTTGCAATTAATCATTTTAAAATAATATAAATATTTGATGGGAAAATATTATTTTACAATAAAATCAAAATAAATAAATAAATAAAATTATTATGTAATTTTAATTTATGAAGATATAAAGGAATAATTTTTAGAGAAATCTATAATATTCTATATAATATCTAATAGTTAGATTAATAATAAATTACATAAATAATAATTTTATTATTAAATATTAATAGTAATATTAATAGTAATATTTTATTATAAAACAATGAGAATATTAGTTGTAAGATATTAAAATATTAAATTTTAATATTATTTGTATTAAAATACAGGTAAAAACGAAACGGCATCTTTAAATGTAAAAAAAAAAGAAATCTAGATATTTTTTTGGTACATGTGTGACTAGTTTATCTTGAACATGACTTTATTTTATTTTATTTTAGAGAGAACACGACTTTATTTGTATCTAGAAAATTAATGGAGTTTGGACTTTAATTACAAAAGTTTGGGATTTTTTCAAGATAGGTGGCCTATGAGATATAAATGGGTAATTAAAGTCCTGTTCAAACTCCCGTATATGACTATGGGTAATTAAAGTCCCATTTGATGGGTAATTATAGGTGACAATTTGAAAAACTTACGAGTGTACTCTTCCACTTATCGATGACCTTTAGTTATGTACAACAACTGTCATTTGCAATGTCTCTCATTAAAGGTGGTAGTCATAAATGGCTGGATTGACTACATAAACTAATTTTGAGCTGTGGCTTGAACTGATAACTGCACAATCGGTATCCTTTGATAGTCCATATATACTGTCTTGGTCTTGGCTTCAATGGTATTTATGAAATCCAATGCATCTCATGTACCATCAAGTAGGATTCTCCTAATCCTAGAATACAAAAACTTTGCATCAACATATAATGTCTCTTTGCTACTCCATCAACAAATGCAATAAGTTTTAGTTCAAAAGTTGCTTGCTCTACTTGCAGTAAATGCTCTGGCCTCTAAGTTATAGCTACCTCTGACTTACCCCTATCCTAGATGGGTGGAGTAAGGGCTTGTTTTGGAAGCTTGAATTTGAAACAAATATAATCAATCCATTTTAATTCTTGTTCTGTTTGTTGGGTAATTTATCACGACCCAAACTAGGAGTCATGATCGGCGCTAGGGAATGGGAATTCTTTCGAATCCAGAACCCATAGCAAGCCTTAGAAAATAAAATCATGCAATAATTAAATAAAAGTACGACTGAATTAAATTTTTTTTTTTAAATCAGTATATAAAATAAATACTCCAAATCCTTTTATAAATGAATACATATTCGTACAATGTTCAAATACAAATTCTCAGAGTATTTAATATCCAAACAAAATAATACACTTCCAATATAATAACACTACTACTGCAGTTTCTAGAATACAATTCAAAGTTCAGAATATACATTTGCATAAAATAGCCGGGACTGAAGAACACCGGCGAGGAACTCTATAACTAAGGTCTGACGATATGGGATCTCCTGAAAAAAAATAATTGAGGGGGTTCAGACCTCACTGAGTGAATTATTATACTATATATACATGCAAACTAAACCATAACAATCAGTCATTCTTATATATATATATATATACACACATTTCACACGAATGCCAAACTCTGCTTTTATAAATATATAGAATGTAGGAAAATGTTTAATTAAATTCATGAAGGATCCATAGAACCCTAATAATAACAACCTCAACAACCCCATCATCACTCTAGCCATGCAGGCTCACTTGATTCCAAATAGAACACTTATTCCAATCTGGACAGCAGATTGGCCCCGAGACACTAAGTCGACCGAGCTCCAGCAGTCTGACTGTCAGTGTGATTGGCCCCAAGACACTTGGTCAACCGAGCTCCAGCAATCACACTATCTATCACCTCACATCTCAATCAACCCAATAGATCATTCAATTCGCTTATGGACAGTAGACTGGCCCCGAGACAATAAGTCAACCAAGCTCCAGTAGTCTAACTGTCAGTGTGATTGGCCCCGCAATCACACTATCTAACATACCATTAATCTTAGTCAAATCAATTAAACCAATTGTAATCACCCAATTTTAACTCTCACTCAATCCTTATCTATCGTACCGGTACGTACACGGTCCTAGTGCTGCCCACTAGGAAGCACGTTCTATTGATATCCTTCACTTAGAATAAATCATTCATTCAGAAAATAATTAATGTAGAACAATATTCATAATAGCAAAACCAAGCATATATATATACAAAAAATATACCTAAAATATACCCAGTATATTTCAGGTATATATATATATGTGTGTGTGTGTGTGTCAAATAAAATATGAAATAAACTAAAGATAAATCATCAATATAGTTAAAAACAATTTAAATGAGTAACAATAATATAACATGCATTTTCTTAAAAAAAAAAAATTTAAATATGCAAAAGATATACCCTAAGTACACAAATCATTTAATAAAACATTTATGTATAAATATTCATTTAAATATGTGTTTGTGTTTAACATATATTCACAAATATACTAAGAATGAACCTAATTATCTAGCATGCATATATCAAAAATAAACACTAAATATACCACTATTGTGTTAGGATTAATTTAATAATAAAACATGTATTTATCTGGAAATAAATAAAAAATATACCAAAAATAAACTTAAAAATAATTTAAGTGTAGGTTTATAATTTAACATGCAATTATTTAAGATTAAACCTAAAATCTACTGAACCTATACCTAAAGTATACTAATCATTTAATAAAATAATTATGTCTAAGTATACATTTTAAAACATGTGTATATTACTCAAATGTATTAAACATAAACCTAATTGTTTAATGTGCATATATCAAACTAACATGCATAATTATTTAATATGTATATATATAAAAATGCAACCCTAGATATACCAAAAATATTATAATTTAAATCCCTTTTAAATCATACAATGAAAATGAAAATTCTAAGTAATGCACTCTATATGCAGTACATATATATACAGTATAATAACTCACATGTTAGCGCTCCATGAGACAAACTCGACGGGTCTGATCCGTTAGGCCTCGGTCTCGGCGCAGCTAGACAAACAAATGACAACATGAAATCAGAATAAATTTAACAAAAATTCTAAAGACTCGATCTAGAATTTTAGACACAGAATTAGAATAGGAATTTGACCGGACATCACGTTTTACGAGAATTCTACCAAAAATTCGGCAGAACCTCCCCTGTAAAACGGATATCTCTCTACTCAAAGAATAGAGCCAGTTCTGCAAAGAAAACACACTTCGGAATAAACTTAGAATTACAACCACAATCCCTCGGTCGGACTCCAAACTACAATTCACCAACCGGGGTTTACAATTCATAGAATATACACAAAACACATTTAAATGTCATAAATACCAAAAATACCTTGAATAATCAAAATATAGTAAATCAGATATTTAAAATACTGAAAATAATTATTTCACTGATAATTTTAATAAAATATTATTAAAATTCAACAAATTGTCAATAAATTTATAAAAATCAACTAAAATACATTTTATAAATCTAAATTACATAATTAACCCTAAAGCATACTAAAAATCAATAAAAACCCATTTATTTATAAAAATAGTATATTATATATAATTTGAAAATAATTTACGAAAAATAGTTTTAATTAGTTAAAAAATAGTAAATAATTTATAAAAATCATTTTTATACTTCAAATAATTATTAAAACCAATTAAATTTAATACTTAGCCAAAATTACTATCAAATTACCAAAATGCCCCTAATATATAAAAATACACATAAAATACTAATAATATTCAAAAAATTCAATAAAAATTATGTAATTACTAAAAATTTATTTTTTCACTAAAATCAACAAATAAACCTAATAACCAATAATTTCTATAAAATTACATACTTAATCTATTAATTCCAAAATATACATAAATTGTATAAAATTCCATAAAAATTATCTAAATTCACAAAAATTATTTACCAACCAATAGCATTATAATATCAACTCAAACACACAATTAAACTCTAATTTCTACCAAAATACACATTTAACTCAAAATTCCAAAATTACATAAACTATAAATATCTCTTAAAATTACACAATATTCTCAAAAATTATTTTCTTTACTCTGAAATTAATATTAATGCATAATAATACTAATTCAACAAATTGTATAATTAAATAAATTAATTTAAGAAAATTAGATAAATAATAATAAAATAATAAAAAAAATTAACAAATTTTCAAATAAATTCTAAAAATCAAAAAAAAATATAGAGATGTAAATTGAGCTTCTAGGAACAATATTTGTTAAGGAAGATTAACTAAATCAAGCTTAATCAACTTAAAAAAAATCGTGAAACCTTAAAGCTCAAAACTAAAATTTAAGAAAACACAAAATTGGATGGATTTGAACTAAAACAGAGGTTAAATTCTTGCTCACTGGTGCTCAAGGAGTTCATAGACACCGAGAACATGAAAAAAGATGGCCGGAAAATGGAGGTTGCCGGAAAAAAATGGAGTTTTCGATTTCTCTTGATTTTAAACGGTGCCGGCGCCGGAGAAGGGGATGAAAGGGTGGTGGAAGGCGGCTGGAAGGAGGGCGGTCTGGCGACGTTAAGAGTGGCACAATGATGAGCATGGATCGGGACGATGGCACGAAGGAGGAAGGTGACAG
This sequence comes from Mallotus nudiflorus, assembly GCA_947683625.1. Lineage (NCBI taxonomy): Eukaryota > Viridiplantae > Streptophyta > Magnoliopsida > Malpighiales > Euphorbiaceae > Mallotus > Mallotus nudiflorus. The sequence continues at coordinate 1,233,242 of CANTUR010000260.1, read as the reverse complement.
TGTTTCTGTGAGAATGTGTGTGTATGTGCAGTGTTTATTGATGAATGTATGTCTATATCCTTTGTTATTTGTATGTTTATGTTATATAAACTCTATATTAAAAACTAAATAATATAATATTATTACTTTATGCTTAAAATTTCTCGACCACCCAAAATCAAAATATCTTATATATATATATATATATATTCACATGTACACTCACACATATAATAATAAACACACACACACATGCACATAAACCCTAATTATTATAATATATAATTATAATGCATAAAATAACAATACAATTACTAAAATAAATTATTAACAAAATAAATAGTGAAATTAGATAAAACAATAATAGAAATAATAATGCTAAGACAACCATGCAAATTTAACAACCAAAAGAATATATTCGTAGAAAATAAAATTAAACTTAAAAAAATAATAATAAATCACAAAATAGTAAAATAATTAAATATAACTTTTAAACTTTATTAACACTGCATATCTCGGTATTTAATAAAATAATTTAAAACCAGGGTTATCACATAATTATAAGAAGGACATTAGGCAATTTTGCCATGCCCGATATAATGGGTAGTTTTGGAGGGATTATGGCTCTAGCCATTGCTAACAATAATTTTGAAATCAAGCCAAGCATTATTCAAATGGTGTAAAACAATTAGTTTTAAGGTGTATAAGAAGAGGACCCATATGCTCATATATTGACTTTCCTCAATGTGTGTGCAACTTTTAAGATTAATAGTGTAACAAATGATGCAATAAGGCTTAGGCTTTTCCCATTTTTAGTTAAGGATAAGGCACAACTTTGGCTTGCTAGCTTGCCTAGTGAATCAATCACAACATAGGACCAATTGAAGCAAGCATTTCTATATAAATATTTTCCACCATATAAGACATCAAAGTTTCATAATGAGATCACTACTTTCAACCAAAATGGAAGTGAGACAATCTATGCGGCATGGGAGAGATTCAAGGAACTCCAAAGGCAATGCCCACACCATGGCTTAGAGGATTGGATGATTTCTCAAATTTTCTACAATGGGTTAACGGACAAGAATAGAAATATTATCAATGCAACCTCTTGTGGGAAATGGATAGATAAAATGGCTAAGGAGGCTATTACTTAAAGAACTTACATCTCAAGGATATATAGGTGATGAGACAGCAATGGCCAAACCAAAAGGAATTTTGGAACTTTACACCATCAACCTATTAAATGCAAAGGTATATGCTCTCACCAAGTTGGTGAGTAAATCTCAAATTAATTCTTTAGAAAGTACTAATGTTATATATGAGTTGTGTGGAGGATCTCATTCATATTCTCAATGTAATGTGAGTTCTAATAAAGGTGTGAGTTATTTGCAAAGAGCTTTCAATCAAAAGTGGGACTGAACTCAAACTCTTATAACCCTCAATGGAGAAATCACCTTAAATTTTCATGGTCAAATCCATCCTCTCAATTAAACCCCCAATTTAACCCAAACACCTAACCACAAAATCCACCATAATTTCCTATGAAACAACAAGCTTTTAACCTTACCCAACCCAATTCCAACCTTAAAACTCTTATAGAGCAATTCATTTACCAACAAATGACCATTAACAGATAAAATGAGGATTAATTTAAGCAAATTAACTCCAAACTTGAACATCTTGCTACCCATAACCAATCCTTGAAAACCAAATTTCTCAACAAGCCTCTAACTCGAGCTCTAAACCCTTAGGAAAGCTTCCTAGCCAACCGGAGTTCCCATTAAAAGAGACTTATTAAGTAATTACTTCGAAGAGTGGTATGGAGGTTAAAAACCCTATTAATAAAGATAAAAGAGTGGTTGGTGATAATGATGTAGTAGTAAATAAGGATAGCAAAGGAGATAATGAAGTTATTATTAGTGGTAAAGGTAACTTTGATGGTGCTAAAATTGATAAAAGGGAGAATGCTATACTGCCCAAAGATGATGAACTTAAGGTAGATTTTAAAACTCTACCTTTTCCTCAAAGGTTTATAAGACATCACTTAAATAAGTAATTTGGCAAATTCGTTAATTATCTTAAGGAAATCACTATTACTATACCATTTATGGATGTCATTAGAGATATGCCAGTATAGGGTAAATTTTTGAAGCACATCATTAACCATAAGGGGAAGTTTAAGTAGTATGGGTGAGTTTCTCTTATTGAAGAATCCAAGGCTATGTACTCCAATTCTCCACCAAAGCTAAAGGATCCCATATGTTTTACTTTTCCTTATGTCATCAGTGATACTTATTTTGATAAGGCTTCATGTGATATTGGTGCTAGTGTTAGCCTTATGCCTTACTCCATTTATAAGAGGCTTGACTTGGGAGAGCTTAAACCTATAAATATGTGTCTTTTAATGGAAAATAAATCTATCACTTATCCACTTGGCATTCGTGAAAGTATGCTAACTAAAGTAGGTAAATTTGTCATACCTGCCGACTTTGTTATTTTGGAGGAAGATTTTAAAATCCTAATTTTATTTACGAGACCATTTTTAATGATGGTAGGAGCAATCATTAACATGAAAGGAGGAAAAATTACATTATAAGTGAATAATGAACATATGGAGTTTGATGTATTCAAGATGATAAAGTCTTTAATAATAGAAGTGGCAAGTAGAATTAGCTCTTTTTATGTTATTGATGAGTTCATTGATGAAATGGTACATGAATGTTTAAGGCAAGACCCTATTAAGCCTGAATTTAATATGATACTCTTATAGGCAACTTCATGCCTTCCTCCTCATAGAACTTCAAAGTTTGAACCTTGAAAGAGGGATGATGATCCAAAGTCTATTATACCATGTAAAAAAGTGAAGCTAGAGCTCAAGCCTTTACCATCAAATATAATATATGTATTTCTTAACTCTAACTTTAAATTTCCTTTTATTATGAATTCATCTTTGCCTAGTAATAATGTTGATGCTTTATGTGTTGTGTTACTTAGTCATAAAGGTGTTATTGGTTATTCTATAAATGATTTGAAGGGTATTAGCCCTAGAGTGTGTGTGCATAAAATCCTTTTAGAGGATGAAGCTAAGCCTTCCATTAAAGGTGAAAGATGACTAAATCCTACTCTCAAGGAAATTTTGAGAAAAGAGGTAACTAAGTTGCTTGACAATGGAATCATATATTCCATTAGTGATAGTAGGTGGGTAAGTCCCATTCAAGTTGTTCTAAAGAAGGGAGGCTTAATCATTGTTAAAAATGAATCTAATGATTTAATACCGACTAGGACTATCATAGGATGGCGTATGTGTATTAATTATAGAAGATTAAATAAAGCAACTAAGAAATATCATTTTCCACTTCCTTTTTATTGATTAAGTTCTTAAGAGGTAATCAATTTCTCCTACTTTTGTTATCTTAATGGGCTTTATGGTTTCTATTAAATTCCAATCCACCCCAAGGACTAAGTTAAGACCATTATTATTTGCCCATATGGTACTTTTGCCTTTAGGTGTATGCATTTTGGTTTATGTAATGCTCTTGCAACTTTTAAAAGATGCATGATTTTAATATTTAGTGATTTAATTAATAATTATGTAGAGCTTTTCATGGACGATTTAAGTGTTTATGAATCTAACTTTAAAGATTGTTTAGAAAATCTTTCTAAAGTTCTTGATAGGTGTAAGGACCATGCATTAGTACTTAATTAAGAAAAGTGCCACTTCATGGGGCAAGAAGGGATTGTGCTTGGGCATTCGATTTCTAGTAGAGGTATTAAAGTTGATAGTGCAAAAATAGAGGTGATTGCTAACCTACAACCCCTAAAGTGTGTTAAAGATATAAGGAGCTTCCTTGGATATATTGGTTTTTATAGAAGATTTATCAAAGAATTTTCCAAGAAAGCAAAGCCATTATGTAATTTACTTGCTAAAGATGCTGATTTTGAGTTTGATGAGGCATACCTTAAAGCATTTGAAAATTTGAAGAAAGCTCTTTATTTTAGCACCTATTTGCATCCACCTAATTAGAAGTTAACCCTTTAAGATTATGTATGATGCAAGTAACTTTGCGGTGGGGGCTGTTTAGGTCAAAAGGAAGAAGGGAAGCTTTATATGATCTACTATACTAGTAAGTTACTTGATGAAGCTCAAATTAGCTATACCACCATAGAGAAAGAGTTGCTTGCTATTGTTTATACATTCTATAGTGAAGTGACTTATTTTGGAAGCCTGAATTTGAAAGGGATTTAAATTTTAACTCTTTCCCATGTTGAAGATAAAAGCTAATCTCGAGGTTATCAGTAATGCAAGTTTAGAGTTAATGACATAAGGCACCCCAAATTAGAAAGAAAGTAACACTTGCACTCCCTTAGTTTGATTTTCATTTTTGCCAAAACCATTCATCATATTTGGTGAATTGAATAGTTGGCCTCATTTTATAATGTGAATAAAAAAAAGTGTTATTTTTAACATAGTAATAGGAAGTGCAAACATACTACATCCGGTGCATTAAACATTAAATAGAGTGACATTTGCATATAAAACTATTTTTTGCCATACATTGAACAATGCTACAATTGTCATGTAATGAAATGTTCAACTTTTCCACTACTTCATTGTAAGGTGTGGGGCACCTTTTTAATAATATGCACCAACGATTACAACAAAACCATATTTAAATTATTTTCACTTGAAATTTAAACCATATTAACATTTTTTGGTGAAACTAATTGTATGGTGAAATTACTTTCGCTAACCATCATTAGGGAATTTGCTTTGTATGGTGAAACTAATATGTTAAATATATTATATTATGTGTTAATTGAAATTACATTATAATTTTTCTTCATATTCAAAACATTGTACATAATATGTTACCTTCAAACTACTTTAATTTCACAAATAATCCAGTCTGTGACAAATATCTAACTTCATGGTTATAGATACACTTAACACAATTTATAACATCATCATCCACTAAGCCACCCCATCCTTAATGCCTATGGAAAAAGCTTTCAGGACATTCATTTATTTTAGGTGTCAAACTCCCAATCACCTATAACTTTCCAAGTACTTCAACTAGAGATGCCTTACTTTCTTTAAGCTTTTTCATTTCTTTCATAGCTTCAACTACTCTTTTGCCTTCCTCTTCATCCTTACTATTACCACTGTATAATAAGATTACCTTAAAATGTACCATGCTCTATAATGTCCCGCTACCGATGCTAACTTTAGTATGCCACAACCTTTCCTCAAGGTCAATTGATATGATAAAGCATTTTCCTATGAAACAAATAACACATAATATAAAAAATTTATTATTTGACCATATAACATTCATTATCCTTGTACTTGTGTCCTTATACAAAATATAAAAAATAACGTAATTTTATACTTATTGTTACAATTAAGAATAAAATCAAATGTACATACCACCCCTTCCCTATATAATAACTCCGAATTTTGACACTCGGCACATTGTCTTAAAAATGAATTCATTAACCTTGGATAAACTAAATGTTCACCAGGGTTGTTATACAAATTAACCTGTCGATAAACATCAGGTTGTCTGCTACATCATAAGCGTGTTTACAACTGATGTGGAAAAAAATAAATTATAAGAATTTATCAATTAGTATAAAAAAATACTTAAATCTATAAAATTGAAAAGATCTTTCACATATTTTCTTCCAACTCTTTAGATTATATCAACCATCAATTCTTGAGGTATATAGCATAGGAAGTCATCAAAATATCAATGTTTTTCAACTTATCTATAGCCATTATTTGTCACAATAATTTGAAAATAAGAAAGATAAGGGAATGGAGTAGAAAGTTTTCTTTATATATATATATATATATATATATATATATATATATATATATATATATATATATATATATATATATATACATATATATATGTTAACGAAGTTAAATCAATGTGACTATTAACACACATACTTTTAATTAAATTCAATAATATATACATAAAACTTAAATTAAAATGAATTTTATGGTCAATAACAATACATATTTGTTTTGATCTTTATTAAAATGAAATAATTTGAAATATAAAATGATGTTCAAAATTTTTGGTATATTCAACTATTTAATTTCATGTTGTTAATAAATTAAAACTCAATTTCATTCCAAAACTTCATATATTTCATTCCAAACTTAAGAACATGAATGAATACATTATGTGACAATATAACATGATAAGTCATACTGCACTAGACACTTGTTTTATTCAACATATTTACTGAATATAATCCATTGACCTTTCCATTGACCACTTGTTTTACTCACCATCATTGTTATTTGTTATTACAATTTTTTCAAGAATGTCAATGTTTGAATGCATGCTAAAATTGCCAATAGTACATTCCTAAATCTTTTTTTGAAGATTATAATAAATGGTGAATTTATTTGACTATTAATATTTACAATCCTTGTAAATTGATATTGCACCTTGAAAATTAAGTTTTATTGTTATTGAACCTATTGGTGAAGCAATATTTTCAAAAAAAAAAAAAAGAAATATGCCAATATTAGTGATATGGCTGAGCATGAGACAGAGAAAATACCAAACCGAACTAAAATTCTAAACTGAAAGATAATAAAACTGTACCAAACTGAATAAATTTAATCTCGAACCAAACCATACTGAAATTTATGGCTAATTTGGTACGGTACTGGATATTTACAAAAAAACTAAATCCATAACCGTACTGAACCATACCGAAATCATATCGAACTAAAAATCAAATATAATATCTAATATTAATTCAATAAATAATACATAGATATTATAAATAGTAGTGAACTTTAGTATATACTTTTAATTATATTATCAAGGAATGTACATATGTATAACAATATATGATAAAAATTAATAGTTTTGTTGCATTTAAAATATAATAAATAAATTATTAACAAATTTTGTTATTATTAATATTATTATCATTGTTGCTGCTACTACTACAACTATTATTATTATTATTATTATTATTATTATTATTATTATTATTATTATTATTATTATTATTATTCAATTAACAAGTAAAAATGTGAAATGTCTATTACCATTTGAACTTAAAATATAAAAATAAAAAATTCACATTACTTGTCAACAAATTTGTTTTATGAATTCAACTATTTTGTGAAATCATTTTTAAATTAGTAATTAGTATACTAATTTGTTTAGTGAAATGAACATAAAATCTCAACACTTTATCAATTCACTTAATGCCAATAATTAATTCGGCTACAAACAAATAAAACTTCATGGTGAACATCTTCTTAAAAATGTGAACATCGATCGTGAACAAACCCACCATTTACTAGCAAGCTATCTATATTAGCTCGTTTGTAAACTTCTGGTTTTTTTTATGCGACATGAAAAGCCTTACAACTGAAAGAACATTAAAAATATAATATTAATTAATAACCAAGATATTGAAAATAATCAAAACTAGTATTCACTAGACATACGATAGTTTCAAATTGAACAAATCTCTTACTGAATATGCTCCCACTCTAGATATTATCTACACCAACAAATGTTCTAGTACATTATGGATGGATGTCACTGGAGTATATATGGTTTTGTTATTCTCATTATCCATTTTCTTATGCGTTTTATCAAAAAAATGATAGCTAAAAAATTATAAGTTAGGGTAAGTTATGGAGGAAAACAACAACTCCAATTTAAAGGTAAATATGATGTTAATTCATACTAATCAAGAAGTGGAATCGACATTATTCATATAAGTGTCTTTTTAAATTCAACTCTAGTATGGTACGTGTACAATGTATGAGTAGTAAGTAATTTAAATATTAATTAATCATATACAACATTGCCAGATAATTGTAAAAAATTAGAGTATGAAAGTAATGAACTTATTTATCATTAATTAACAATTTTATTTGCATTTTGTCCATATATTGGTACCACTCAATAGAGTTAACATCTTCAATGTCAATGTGATCTATAAAATTAACATTAATCTACATGAGCAAAATTAGTAAACTTTAATGTCACATCTTCAATGTTAATGTGATATATGAAATTAACATTAATCTACATGAACATAATTAGTAAACTTTAATGTCACAACTTCAATGTCAATGTTATCTACAAAATTAACATTATTCTACATGAATAAAATTAGTAAAATTTAATGTCACAGCTTCAATGTCAATGTGATCTATGAAATTAACATTAACATTTTAAATACTTCAATGTCAATGTCATCTATGGAATTAAAAGTAATGTACATGAACACCTTGGGTTACTTTGTAAACTTGTTTATAATAATGGTGCATGAATATTTCTTCTATTAATAAAAAATTATAGCAATGCTTTTAATTCATATTCTTTTTTATGATAACTATAATTATACATTTATAATTTCACAAGTATATGTTTGCATATATTCCATGTTGAACGTAATTCACCATATTGTATATTCACCATACTTGGGGATTTTATTCCCTAGTGCAATTCATCAAAATTCAAATTACAAAGTTTATTATAAGTTAATGTTTTAGCCCTATGTCAAAAGTCACCCAAAGGTCACAACTGTATTCGACAACCATTTATTTTTTTGTAGTTTAAAATTCAAATTCATTATAAATAACTACTGCTTTGTATTAAAATGAATTCTATATAAACCGCCTAAATGAAACTAAGCAACTTACTTTCACCGAGCGACTCACTTTCAATCCTTTAAAAAAAAACTATCTACTTGTGTCTTTCATTTCCCTTCATTAATGGCTACATCATATCCAAAATAGAAAACCCCTAGTGAATCATTACAATCATTGAATGTTTGGTTAAAGTGTTATAATGACAATATGACAGAAGTTGTGAGCATATTGTAGCAATCATTTTGATTTTATTTTTCATATCACAATGAAAATTTTTTTTCAAACATTTTAATTTATTGATTTTCCTTGATATGTTAATAGAGGGTACTTGATTACTGTTTGCAAAGTTTAGGCGAACCACTTGCAGAAATGGTTATGATTAGAGTAACATATTCTAGACCATCCTATTTATGGCAAGTAAGAGTCCGTACCAACAACAATGTCTCTTGGGACAAGAACATTCTTATGGATGATATTTGTTGGAGTGTTAAACAACTACAACATTGACAACAATGGTCTAATGTGTTTCTGGATATGAACACCATGTCTTATTGACTTTCGTGCTATTTTAATGAATAGTAAAGGCAAGATACACTATGGACCTCTACCTCATGGTGAAAGAGAACAACCACCATCTCCACCGTTGATATTAGGAGGTTCGTTACATATTATAAGTTATATGGATGAATCCAATAATAAGAACTTTTATTTTTTCTATTTTAATTGCTTTATGTCCACAGAGTTACCTTTTATCTACATTGTTAGTTTTATGTTTTGAGTTAAAATGAATGACATTCGTTATTTAGAAAAATAGCTTGGTGAAACACATTCAAATTTCATTGTGGCATCTATTGGTTGTTAAAATCATTAGGCTAATGAAATTAAATTAAAATTTGGAATTCATTATCAATTCTCCACTATTGAAATCAAGTATCTACTGCACAATAAAAATTGCCATCTACAAAATTTTAGTTTCTCCAATTAATCACTTGTAACCTACTAAGGAACAAACATAAATAATTTCACGACAATAAATGCATTCGATATAATTCATGACTTCTTGATCATTAATAAAATACAGCCATGCAAAGTGCAAATGGTTCTTAAAATGAGGGCAATTATTCTTTTTAGATTTTAATTGCCCCTTCATGCATATCCTTCAAAGCACTTGAGAAACTTTACTCATACTTTCTTTAATTTTTTTCATGTGCAGCTCAAATTCAACAGGCCTTATTCCTTCCTCTTCATCTCCATTGTTACTGGCTCCACAATAAAATTACATTAAGAATATAAAAAACTTTGTAATTTCCTTATGTAAAAGCCAAATCAAGGTGCTGATAGCCAGACTCTATGTTATAGGATTTGCCAAAGCACTTTTCTTGTTTAGTTATAAAAAATTAATACAAATCATGTATAAATTTTTATGTTTTTTACAATTGCTAACTCATGCATCATAAGATATAAAATCTACATACCACCCCATCCTAATATAGTGCTTTTGGATTTCCAAACCTCAAACATTTTTGTAAAAACAGTGACAAAGATCTAGGATGAATCCACCATCTTGATGTAAAGTTTTTCAAATTTGCCTTTCTATACACATCTGGGTGCTCAAATACTCTATAAAATTCCTTATAACTGTAAGTTGACAATTCTTTAATAAGTAATTAAAAAAATTTCAAAATAAAATAAAATCTAACATATTGTGCTTACCATAATTTAATATTGAACAAATCTCTCATAGAATATGATCTCACTCTAGCATTTATGTCCACCAAAAATTATGGGGTACATCTTGTATAGATGTCACTGGATTGTATGTGTTTTTCTTTCTCGATTTATTAATGCTTAAAGACATTATGAATAAAAATCAAACAAATAATTATGCAACAAAACATATAAGATGATTGAGAAAAGAAAGATGTTTTTTTATTGATAACACTTCCACATTTATATTTAGAGTTTACTTTGAAATTATTAAATCATTATATAAGAAGTGAACTTTTCTAAAAAAAATATAAAAGAAGTGGAACAGTCACGATGCCAATATGCATCGTTTCATTAATATGACCCTATTCTTTTACTTTGAAATCCTCATTGTATAATATAATTTATAATTTTACTTTGATTAACTTATAATAAAGTTGCACTTGAAATGTCATATTTTGGTACCACTACAAAAAATGTAAAACAAATAAAAAATAATCAATTATTTTTAAGTTACATATGTATTTAACTTAACAATAAATCAAAACATCAAATTGCTTACACAAATTGCTTTATGTCCATATATGTTACCTTTTGTCCATAGTGTTAGTTTTGTGTTTCAAGCTGAAGTGTAAGTTTTGTGCATCTAGGTGAAATGTCATTTTCTTTGTTCATGATATAATATATTAGTTGCATTAACTTAAATTTGTGCTATAAGGATGACTCTTAAATGAAGCAAATTTTGTACTATTAGTGGTCATATGGTTCTGCACTATAATTAAGTACATTTGAAAAGAGTCTTACTTAGTAACATCAATATGAACATAATCAACAAGTTTAAGTTCTACGATGCACGTATCTTAGTAAAATAGTTTCTTTTTTAAACAGTGTATTAATAAAGTGATAATTAAAACTTTACACCATTTTAGCAATGTGAATTATAGAAATGAAGTATAAGGTAGTCATTTTAGGGAACATCACTATGGATCGTGACATTTTCTAGTTCCATATTATGGAGAAATAATATTTTCTTTCTTCAAACAGTGCAAAAAATAACTTTTCATTAGTTATCCCAATAAAATTTATCAACTTTATATTTGGAGATTATTATCAATTGAAATATAAAAGGATTAATTAAAATATTTGATCATATTATTGAATACAAAATAAATAACATTCATTATTTAGAAAATTGCTTAGTGAAATGCTTTTAAGTACAAAAATTACATCAATTGGTTGTTGAAATCAATGGGCTACTAAAATTGGTTTATAATTTGGAATTCATTATCGATATTTTACTAATGAAATCAAGTTTCCACTATAGTACAAAAATTGTCGTTTACCAAATTACAATATTTGTAATTAATCACTTCTAACCTAATCGGTAATAAATAAAAATAACTTCATTGCAATAAATGCACTTGATACATTTCATGATTTCTCGATACATTTCATAGCAAAACAATAATCAATGGGACCTCCTCTTTTTAATTTCTTTGCCTTTTCTATCATGTAGTTCTCAACATCCTCAGGCTTCACATCAACAGCAGGTGGGTTTCTAGCAATGGGTTGCCCCCTAGCATTATTGGCGGCAGGTGGAGCATCTGCAGTAAGTGGGATAGCTATAGCAGTAGGTGGTTACTCAATTGTAGGTGGTGGTATGACAGTAGCAATAGGTTGTATCAATCTAGATAAAGCCTATCTCAGTTCATCTTGCATCATAGCCCTCATGTCATCCATCAAAGCTCCCTTAATGTCTTCTAAGGTCCAGATCCCTCCTTATTATTCCATTTATTCAAATTCAGGTGAAGTTGGTTTAGCTTCTAAGTAAAGTGGGTTGATAGGGCTTCTTTCTAGTCTATCCAATCGATTTAGGATTTCCTCTGCTAAGGCTTTAGGACTCTGACTCGTTCTTCTTAGTCTACCACCTTGTCATTCCTAAATATGAGAAGACCTAATGTATCTATGATGGCTGCAAAATAAGGTGTTAGTATGATGAATGAGATGCATGTATGCATGATGCACATGCTATGCGACAAGTAGCAAGTATTAATCAAGTGTACAACATACATCCTTCCAACCTTATTCCTCTCACACACATGTTCAATGGCTAGTCTCTTATCCTAGGATTTTTTATCTTCATCTTAATATTAACATGGGATATTAGGGACTGATGCACATCCCAAATCTCTTTTAAAGCAGTAAAGCATAGAAATAACATTTCTAGGTATAAAGGTCTAGCCCAATCTTCATTACCCAAAGGGCCTTCAAAAGTATGGGTCTGGGCTTTTATAGATAGAAATACCTCATGGTAATAAGCATAGAAACAACATTTCTAAGTATAAAGGTCTAGCCCAATCTTTACTAGCCCTAGGGGCTTCAAAAGTATGGGCCTAGGCTTTTATAGAAATACCTCATGCTAATAAGCATAGAAACAACATTTCTACTTATAAAGGTATAGCCTAATCTTTATTGGCCCAAGTGGGCTTCAAAAGTATGGGCCTAAGCTTTTATAGATAGAAATACCTTATGGCAAAGAAGCATACAAGCAATTTCTAGTATATCCTAGGGGAAGTAACTAAGCCATTATATGTGGTTAGGGTCCGGTAAAAAGTTAAGGTTCCCTTAGCAAGATGTCCTTTAGGACTTGAGTTACAGGCCAAGGTCAGAGGGGCCCAACATCCTTTATAAACTCAAAAGAAGACTACCCCCATTTAGGACTTGGGTTACAGACTCTAGTTAGATGAGCTCGGTAATCTCTCTTGAATCAAGTTAAGGCTAAGAGTGATGGTTAGCTAATTTACAACTCCATAAAGCTAGTGGAATCATGGAATCATAAACCAACACATCAGTTAATAGGGACATGTAGAATGAATGCAAGAATAAAATAATAATTAATAAAATAATTCTAAAGAACACATGCAGAATCAGTATCTCTTATCCCTAATGGAGTCACCACTGTAGACGGTGAGGTTTAGCGCGCGCCCAAGATTTTATTAACCAGGACACTGTTTGGGCTCAGGGCCTTAGGGAACACACTACTATGTTACAAAGACATAGTGTGGTGATTTCTTATCTCCATGCTATGTCTTTGTGACATAATAGTGTGTTCCCTAGGGCCCTGAGCCCAAACAGTGTTGCGGTTCGTAAAATCTTGGGCGTGTGCTAAACCCTGCTATCTACAAAGCCACATCAAGCACGACCATGTCTGAAGCTATGTCAAAAGCTTATAACATGACACCACTTCAGACACGACCATGTTTATGCCTATGTTAGAATTATAGTATTTTCTTTACTAAAAAAGCAAGAGTTTTTGAAGGGTGATTTTGTTTCCTACCAAGTTCACCTTATAAAAAGATAATTATAAGAGGCTTGAAATAATCTTTGGTGATTAAGAAGAAGCCACAAACAAGAACCAAACAAGATTAAAGGAGATTTGTGTAAGAATTTAAAAGTTTATTTTTATTAATTCTTCTTCTTCTTTAATTCTATAATTATGTTTGTGATCTTCGCCTTAATTATATGTGGCTAAAATCTTTTTAGAGTTTAGGTTAAGAGTAGCTAATCCATGAAGGGATTAAAGACAAAATTTTATTATTTAATTTGATTTTTAATTAATTTTATGAGTTGTACTTAATGTATGCTTTCATTCTTGGCCAGCTTGTTTCCATGTATATGCATAGATTCACTAACAAGAGTTAGGAGAATTTATTAGCTTATATCTCATAGGACTTAGATCACTCGACCATAAGAGTAGGCGAGCTCTTCAGGGAACCATGATAGTAGGTAGGGGTCTATGGTGGTAAATTAATTGTTAAGGAACTTAATGAGTTTAGATTAACTTCTTAACCACGAGAGGTTAAACTTTAATCTTTGCATGCTTAATTGAACTTGAGAGAGTCTTTAGGTATTTTAGAATAATTACCCTTAATTGAAATCAATGTCTTTTATTTATTAATATGTTCATAATTATATTGGAATAGTTAAACTAAACCTAGGCTCTAAGTTCTAATAATCTGATTTCAATTAACTTTAGTTTGTTATGTTATTTAAATTTAATTTCTCTTTTATTCAATTTACTAGTAGAGATAATAAGTAAAATATTGGTATTCAATATCCAATCCTCATGGGAATGATAACTTTTTATATTGCAATCACAATCTGTGTGCTTGCGCATTTTGAACGCAATATGTTTATTCTCACTTTCTCCATTTTGAAGCATATGTTCTAATAGTAAAATCAAAGCCTTTAATTTTGACTAGGGAGGTGAATTTCAAAAATTACATACATATTTTAATAAAAATGGAATTATACATTGCATTTCAAGCCCATACACACATGAGCAAAATGGCCTATCTAAAAGGAAAATACGCCATATCATGGACATTGGCTTGAGTCTCTTAGCTCATGCCCAAATTCCATTTCGATTTTGGTCTTTTGCTTTTTGTATAACCATAAATTCCATTAACATTTTACCAGCTCTAGTCTTACAAAATCAATCACCATTTCACAAATTATATAATAAATTACCTCCTTATATGGGCATAAAAATTTTTGTATTTGCTATTTACCCATATCTTCGACCATACAATAAAAATAAATTTTCATACCATAGTAAACAATGTGTTTACTTAGTTCATGCATATAATCATGTTATTTTCAACTACTTATACATAGAAAAAGATAAAAAATTTATTATATGTCATGCTAAATTCTAAGAAAACATTTTTCCATTTGACACAGCCTCACATCTTCCTCCATCAGACTTAACTTTACAAACACCATGGCTCACATTATGGGCCCCATTCACTACGGTCTCCTAATTAGGTATGCTTTCTCATCATCAACCTTCTAGCACTCCCACTTATAGCCAAATACATCCACACCCCATTTTATTCCTATCACCAATGTCACAACAACAACCATCAGACCCAAATCCACTCACTACAACAACCTTGCCACCTTTAGCTTCCCCAGTGCTATAACCTAGCCTGCTAGTGCTACTAGCACTCTAATCCAACCTCATAGTGATACTAGTGCTATAACTGAATTTACCAATGTGACTAGCACTCCAACCCTATATGCCAGTGCTACTAGCACTCTAACCCCATATGCCAGCGGTACTAGCGCTCCAACCTAACCTGCCAGTGCTACTAGCACTCCAAACCAACCTCATAGCACTATTAGTGCTATAACCCAATTTGCTAGCACTACAACCCCATCCCCGTCAACCATAAACACATTTTGTACCCCACCCTTAATAGATTATGACAACATCAATTTAGTCATTGATTTAACAGCCTGCTAAAATCCTGAACCTCCTCTATCCATTAATCCAATGCCAACCCACACTCAACCAATGCAACTTCACCCATGTTAACCATCAAAACATTTAAGCACTTATTGCCCTTTTTAACACTTCTTCTATGAACTACCTTGAACATGAACCTTATTTTTTACGGTTACAAATAGATACAATAATTGATAACACATAATGGACTAAAAGATAAAGGCTTTGCATACTACTAATACATGGTCATTACTTCCCAAACCACTAAGAGCAAATTTTATTACAAATAAATGGCTATACTAAATAAAGAGGAGACCTTATGGAACTATCAAATGATACAAAGCCTAGCTTGTGGCCAAAGGCTTTACATAACTTTTTGGAATTTATTACTAAGAAACTTATAGTCTAGTGATCAAGGCCACCACCATTTAGTTAATCATTACCCTTGCTATAATGCATAAATGGCCCATGAACCAACTAGATGTGTCAAATGCCTTTTTATATGGTAATGTGATTGAGGAATTATACATGGTGCAACCATAAGGATATGTTAATCCTACCCATCCTCATCATGTCTGTTCACTCCATTTATGGCTTGAAACAAGCCCCAGCCTGGTTTGCCAGACTTACATCTTTTCTTCACTCTTTAAAATTTATTTCTTCCTAACAAGAAAATTCTCTTTTCATTCTTCACAAAGATACTAACATTATTTTCTTTTAGTATATGTTGATAATATTATTATTACAGGATCAAATGCCATGCATATTCAACAAGTCATTGCTTCCTTGCAAAGAGAATTTCCCATTCGTGACTTGGGTACCTTACACTACTTCTTGGGCATTCAGTTGCCATGCAATTCAATAAGCACTATCATCACTCAATAGTGCTATATTTCAAACCTATTATAATGTCATGGTATAAAGGACTATAAGCCATGCTCAATGCCTATGACTCCATCCTTCAACTATCAAAACATACCGACACTCCCTTAGATCATGGAGAAATTTATAGGCAAATTATTGGTGCACTCCAATATGTAATAATTACTCATCCCAATATCACCTATAATGTTAACAAGTTGTGCCAATACATACACAATCCTACAAATCTTCACTGGAAGGCACTTAAAAGGCTTTTGCGCTATCTTCAAAGCATAAAGTCTTATAGTTTGTTTTACTCTCAACACTCCACTCCTACCTTACAATGTTACACAAATAGTGATTAGGGAAGGGACATTGATGACAAGCAATCCACTTCTTGATATGCCATTTATTTTAGCAACTCTTTAATCTCATGGTTAACCAAGAAATAACCAACCATTGCAAGATCCTCTACAAAGAGTGAATACAAGGCCATTGTTAATGCCACTTTTGAGCACATATAGTTGAAAGGCCTTCTACAAGAACTTGGTTAATCGGTTACTCAAGCGTCTCTATGTTATGACAATATCGAAGCCATTTACTTAAGCTCCAATCCTATTTTCCATGTCCGTACTAAGCATATTGAGCTTGACTACCACTTTATTAGGGAACAAGTGTCCTCCAAATTTTTCAATGTTCAATTTATTAACATCGACAATCAACTGGCTGATCTTTTCACTAAACCCTTGACTACCACTCAGTTTCAAAACTTGTTTCATCATCTTTACCTTCATAATGGCCAAGGGTTTGTAGGGGCATGATAAGATAACTAGAGCTTAGTCCTAATTATTTTTCATTATCATGTTAATTATATATTATACCCTTTATTACTTTACTTTTATCTCTTATAACCAATATTTTGTTATCTTCATTTATGTATAATTATATACAATAACTTAAATTAATATATACTAAACATTATTCAATTCGTTCACTAATGACTAAGAACTAGAACTGGACCCAGAACTGGAACTAACTCCTATGCCACCATCGCCTCCTCCTTAGCCTACTAACAGAAGTAATTGCCTGTCCTATGCATGTACTCTCTGTGTAGCATAAAGGCTTCAAGTAGCTCAATAACAAGCTATGATCGAGAGGAAGTGGTATTGAATATTCTTTACTCTAGAATTGATTCAAGATTTGGAAACTGGGTATTTTTATAAAGTTAGAACTCAAAGGAATGCATAATTTGATGAGGATTTGAAGTAAATAAGTGGTTGTTTCACTCAACTAATTTTATCTGTGATCACAATGGAGCAGATAGGGGTGCTATTTCTTCTGTCCTAAAAATTGACAAAGAAGATCCTCTAATTGGTTCCTTCTTCCCTATGCTATAGTTCTTGCTTAATACTAATATTATATCCTCTAAAGGGATGTGGCATGGCCAGCTTGTGCACTTCTCATCGGTTGCGATTACCTTACAATTTGGTAATCAAATCGCTAATTATGCAGCTTAATTTCTTGAGAGAGAGCAATGTTCAGTAGGTTCTATGAGTATTATAAATGAAATAATATAGCTCTTATGATCTTACCATGAATTCTATAGTAGCATGCATTTGTTATGAAAAAAGCACTAGCTAAAAAGCCACCAAGAAAAGTGAGGAGGAAGGATGTGCCCATAAAATTAATAACAATGTTGGCAAATATGGAGTGGGAAACATGCATGAACTTCAATAGGTACAACACAAGTTTACTTGCATTTTCCAAATACGCTAGATTCTCCAGTACCTCCATAATTGAAAATTTTTTTATCATGCAACAAAATCACACACACACACATATTTATATTGCTTACCCAAGACAAAAGACACAACAAGCTTGCCACTATGATGGCCACACAGGGCAAGCCTATTTTTCTAGTTGGTAATCAAATTGCTAATTATGGAACTTAATTTCTTGCGAGAGAGCAATGTTCAGCAGGTTCTATGAGTATCACAAATGAAATAATATAGCTTTTATGATCTTACCATGAATTCTATAGTAGCATGCATTTGTTATGAAAAAGCATTAACTAAAAAGCCACCAAGAAGAGCAAGGAGGAAAGCTATGCCCATAAGATTAGTAATAATGTTAGCAAAGCTGGAGGGGGAAAAATGCATGAACTTCGATAGGTATAACACAAGATTGCTTACGTTTGCCAGATATGCTAGATTCTCCAGTACCTCTACAACTGAAATTTTTTTTGTCATACAATAGAATCACACACACACACACACAGAGGCAAGCTTGCCACCATGACTACCATATAGGGCATACCTATTTTTCCAGTTCTATATATATATATATATAACTGGAAAAATATGTATGTATGTATGTATGTATGTATATATTGCTTACCAAAGACAAAAGAGGTAGCAAGCTTACCACCATAACAGCCATGTAGGGCAGGCCTATTTTTCCAGTTTACATAGCCCTTCCACATTATTAACTTATGTGCTTCTTCTTCAAATGTTGATAGCTCGAAGAAGTCCATACACTAGTAAACTGAGCAGGAAACTAAAAAGAGAAGAAAGTTCATATGCATATACACATACGCACAGCAGAAAGCTTACCATCTTTGTTTTCAAATAATTCTATGATGGCATGAAGTTTTGTTTGTGTGATCTCTAGTTATAGGACTTCCTTGAATGTGTCTTAGTGGTGGTGGTGAAGAAGAATGATGGATGTCTCTTAGAAGGAGGAAGTGGAGTGACGGTGATGATATTGATTTTTTTATAAAACGTCAACATTTTGCTTTTTTTTCTATAGCAACCATTTCTCTGATCATCTATCCCATATCATCCCTAAATTTCTTTTAAAAGTTCTTGCTTGAAAGATTAAACATCAAAATTAAAGGTTCCTAATATTTTGTTTTATTATGAAATGGTCTCAATTGTTTAATTGGATCCTTGATATTGGTAGGCTAAATCTACCTTTGATATGCTTCACACAAGAAGAGGCTTATGGCAAAGAAAATTATTTTTTGAAAATTACAGTGAATGTCGTGTATGCATGAAATGCAAAAGTATTTACAATTATTTATTTACAAACACAAGCATATCATATAACGAAGCCTTATAAGCTTACTTCTCCCTCACACATGTTCAATGGTGAGTCTCTTTTCCTAGGATTTTTTGTCTAGGTTTTAATTATCATCAAGGATAATAAAATTGACATATGAAGATAACTCTCAAGACAATATTAATAAACAGGTAGCCATTTCTTTGCATAAAACCAAAATCCAACCTAATAAGTTGTAACGGGCATGAAAGGCTCAATTTAAAATAATCCATTTCTAATGCACTTGAGTTTTATATATAGGAATATTATATAGCATAAAACAAATGCATTTTGGAAAATCCTTAGGGAAGTTATTAGGTCAATATATGAGTTGAGTCTTGGGTGAAAGGCTCAAGCTCCTATAGCAATATACATCCATCATGTTTCCCCGCTCAAGGGTCGATAGGGCGTAGGATTAGTACATGCCATGAATGACAATAGCCATATACCCCACCACCAGGTTTGAGTGAAACATAGACAATAAGGCAATGACTATTATTGGGTTATTTGAGACTGAGTGCACATTGTGTGAAAAGGTGTTGTAAATGCAAAAGAAATAATAAAATAATTAAAAATGATAAAATTTAAAACACTAAAATTAATTTCTCTATCCATAGTGGAGTCCCCACTATAGGTGGTAGGGTTCAGTGTGCCCTAAGTGTTAAATAACCATGACACTGTGTGGGCTTAGGGCCTACTCGGGAGATATAATTAAGGCTTAAAGGCTAAATTATAGATGGAGTTGCCACTCGAGTAAAATCTAGGATACGCTTTTACAGCAATTGAATCCCACAAATGGCCTTAGCAGCCATCCTTAAAGATTAGATTCAAAAATTAAGTAGGAAATTATATATCAAATATATACATTTTTTATATATAATGGTTTTTGGGCTAATTCAATCTCTAAGATTGAATAAGACTTTTTGACATCTTTAGAGCTCTATAATATGAAAATAATCTTCTTTACTTTTTAATTAGACATCGTAAGTTTTCTGAATTGAGTTTACTCATCAAAATTGAAGCTCATTTGGGTATGCAAATCTTGAGTTGAAGTTAGCATATGCAGCTTTCATTTTAAGTTGCACAGCTTTTAGTATTTTAGAAATATCTTGAGCTACAGAGGTTCAATTGACATGATTCAAAGTGATATGGGAAGATAATATAATTATCTATAACTTTTATGAAGAAATTTTAGGCAGATTTGATTGTCTTTAGTCCTTGTCATAAGCATCTCACGAGCCAGTCATGAGTTGACCTTAAATAGTGCCTCAAGAGCTCATTTTTTGCAAAATGGTCAGTGCTCCTCATAAGTGCTCCTTAAGATTGTAAGGAGCTAAGATTAGGTCATAAAGACACCTTTGTTCAATAGACATTTTTGAATGCAACAGGCCTCAAAATAATGTTCACTAGCTAGAATGGCTTCCTCACAATCATGAGCATCACTTTAGCTGCAAAAGTCCAAGATTGATTCAAAAATAAATTATAGACATTAGAGACATATTTGATACATCTAAAAACCATATTTTTGAGTTTTTCACTATATAAACAGTACATAGAGTTTAATTGAAAGGTTAAGAAACTTATTTATCATTCAATCACTCTTACGCATTCATTTAAGCTCTCAAATTCTCTCTTAAAAAATTTTTGTATTTATGTAACTTGTATAAGAGTTAGTGAATATTAGAATTGAAATTCTTATTCTTCTATTTTCTAAAATTAAGAAAATGGGAAGTGAGATTCTATTCTAAAAGGAATTGGTTTAAGTGTTGTCCATTGAAACACTTGGGATTTGGTTTTTGAGTGAGCCTTGAAAACTTAAGTTGTAAGGTTATAAGAGTGAACCATAAAACTCTTGTGTAATCTTAATCTTATGAATAAGATTATGGGTGATTGAAAATCTTAACTTGAGGATAAGATAGATGGAGACGTAGTATTGTTGTTAAATATAAACTCTTTAAATCATTGTGTTCTTCATTCTTCATTCTCAACATTCATTCAATTCTTATTTAATTCCTTAATTTTTTTATTTTACTAAAACCATCATTAGCCTTATTCATCCCCCTCTAAGGCTCTTTTAATTGGTATAAGAGCTTGGATTATAGAAAGTTAATTGCTAAAATATAAGATCATGGGGAGTGAACTTTAAATTTTTTCTTCACTTAGACCATTCTTTAATGGTAGTGACTATCCTCATTGGAAGTTCAAAATGGAGCTATACCATGATTTTAATTCCATCAAAATTTAGGATATTTTCCTAAAAGGTTGGGAACCACCTACAACTACCATTGATAGTATAGTAACTACTATTACAATAAGCCAATGGAATTATGAACAAAAGGAGGAAAATCATAAAAACAGAAAAGCTATAATCACTCTAGTCTCTTGCATAATAAAAGAAAAAGGAGGCAAGCTTCAACATTGCATGTCAGCTAAGGAAATGTGGGAGACCTTAGAAAATCATGTTAGAAATCAGTTATGGTATTTAGACATAAATACATGTGTTGTAAGCACAAGTCTAAATAGAGTAAATTTCAAAAATTTGCTCATCATAACCCTTCATAAAATGAAGAATTTCATTTGCCCAGGATTCAAATTGCATTAAAATACACAACTAAATAAATTTAGCAATATACAAACAAATAATTAATTAATTATAAGTTTGTAAACTTACTTGTTGTAGAGCTTAGTATTCCTTGTATTTAATTCCTTGAATCAAATGCTTAGCCCTCCAAATGTAAGGCCTCTAGTTTGAAACACCAAAGCCTTATCTATCACTTACTTGTGTTAATTAAACTTAGTAACTTGTACTAATTTAATTAAGAGCACAAGTATAGAGTATATGTTTAGTATATGTTGTGTTTATTTTTGGTTTATGATCTTATCATAACCAAAATCACTTAGTGAATTTTACTTAACTCTTTAAGCAAAAACTCACTTAAGCATTATTTTTCCTCTTCAATCTCTTACCAAGTCTCATGACTTGCCTTAGATATATCAAAGATATATGTGTAGTAATTTTCCACTAAGGAAAAGTATGAATTAATTAATTAAGTGATTATTAAGTATGCCACCTTAGGTATACACCTAACCATCTAAATGATTAAAAATGACACCTTAGGCATACTTTAGAAATATCCACTTAATTAATATGACACCTTGCTTAATTCAATAATTAAGCTTGCCACCTACACATATTAATGTATAAATTTGTATGTAAAGTATACATCAAATGTATTAATTTACATATTAAATTATACATATACTTAAATATGGACTTTAATTAATCTTAGGTCCAAAATAAATTTTGGCCTATGTCCAAACCAATTTGGACCATTAACATAAGTCCATAAATAAATAACAACATATATATATATTTATTAATTTAATATATATTAATTAATATCAAATATTAATTAAATATTAATTAATAAATAATACTCTTATTTGAATTAGATTTCATGATATACTAGAATCATTGTTCAAAACATAAATCTAATTCTATTAATCTTGATTAATTGATTAAACTCTTTTAATCAATAATTAGATTAATACAATAGTGAATAAATAAAACTCTTTAAGGTGTGACTTACTAGGTTCATGTCTAAATGGCAATGAGAAAATATAATATTAACATTTAATATTATTTGAAACTCTTTTTAATTCTAAATGTGAAAATCCCAATTATTCACATTTAGTTCTCATAAGCTGTGAGTGACCCCTAGTATCGATATCACAGCTACCCAATTAGAAATGAATGCATATTATGATTCACACGAACCTGATCATAATTACCGTGCACTAAATTCCTTTCATTAAAGATCCCAATATAGCCTAGAGTCAAGGTATTATCAAACTCTAATAGCTTTATTATATGACCTCATCTTAAGTTTTAATTCTTGATAAAATACAACAAATACTAGAACTCTTTCTAATACTGAAACTCTTTTTCAGACTGTGTTGTATTTATCCTGGCCAGGAATTTATTCATCAAGAATAAACTTAGATAGCATAGGATCTATCCCGATTCACACCAGGTAATGAATCCCATCTTGGTTAAACATTCATCCCTACATTTAACTAATTAGAGCCACCACACGCCATATACCCATGTGATGATTAACACAAGTATGTAAGCGGTAACAAACTCTAACCACCTAAATGTGGATGACTATGTCACCTCAAGTCAAAGGACTATATGCACCATTATAATCTAGATTGTGATTGTTGATTATATGTGAATATCCTTGCAATCATAATACTAATGTCACTGTTCGATTAACCCATCCAATGAGTATCCACATGTCTATTCTGATTACTCATATCAAGTAGCATGAGTTTCACTACCTCCCACTATTAGTATCTCACACTAATCAAGGAAAATAGACAGAGGTGATAGTCTAATTAATATTATCCAAATATTAATTAATTGACTACGAACAATTTATAGTAAATGTACTGAATAAATATGTAACTCATATTATCAACTCTTTGATAATAAATTTATTCAACATAATACTAAAGGATAAATACTCAAATAAATAACATATTTATTTAAAAGAATATTTTATTACCACAGGGATTATATACAATGTCTAAATAATTACAAGAATGCCACTAGGGCATACCTTATACTAACAAATCATTATGAAGGCAACATGCTAGTTAGAAGTAAGAAGGTTCAACTTCACATGTATGAATATGAAATCTTTAAAATGAATCCTCAAGAGTCAATTACAGAGATGAAAAATTGACTCAATTCTCTTCTTACAACCCTCAAGAAACTTGGTAAACATTTCACCAAGGAAGAGGTAAATAACAAGATTTTAAGAATCCTACTTAAGAAGGATTGGGAATCTCGGGTTACTTCAATTGAGGAACCTCAACATCTTTCAACCCTTTCAACTAATATGCTTATTGGAAAGCTCATAACACATGAGCTTACAATTAAGCAAAAAGGTGAAGAGCAAAAAGAAAAGGAAGAAAAGAAAAAGAGCATAGCACTAAAAGCTTTTCAAGAAGATATTAAAGAGGAAAGCATTGAACATTCTAGGGATGAAGATGGTGATCTTGTCATGCTCACTAGGAACTTCAAAAAGTTTTTAAGAAATAAAAATTTCTCAAGAATAAGAGACTTTAACATGAAGTATGAAGGGGAAGTTATAAAGAAAACTAAAGAAGTTACTTGCTATGAATGCAAGAAACTAGGTCACATTTAAAGTGAGTGCCCCAAACTCAAATTCAAGAATAAAGGAGCAAAGGAGAAAAGAAAGTCCTTTAAATCTACTTGGGATGATTCCTCTGAATCCAAAGAGAAAGAGGAACCACAAAAAGTGGCCAATCTTTGCTTTATGGCTCTTGAAGAAAAAAAAGAGGTATCATCTACTTCTAACTCTTCTTATGATGAATATTGCACTTATGATGAATATAATGATGATGATAATATTGAGAGCTCTATTGTGAGCAAACTCTTACTTAAATGGAAAAGCCTACTTTCTAGGAAGAAACATTATAAGCATAAGTTAACTAGCTTAACTAGGGAATTTAAAATTTTAAAGATTGAGTTTTGTAAGCTTGTCTAGTTAAATAAGAAACTTACTTATGATTTAAAATCTTCAAATTCCTTTGAAGAGCAACTTAAGAAAGCAAGTGATGAAAATCATAAATTTTCTAGTAAGGTAGTTGAGCTAAAAAATTCTATATCCAAATTCTAAAGAGGAAAAAAGAGTTTAGATAATTTACTTGACTCTCAAAAATTTCATGGAAATACTCATGGAATTGGATATGCTAATGGAATGGCCTCATCTTCATTATCATCTAATAAGTTCATATTTTGTGCATATTTATAGTTAGTTTTTCAGTAGTTTTTACTTCATGTGGTATATTTATTTAGTTTATCATAGTTAAAATAAGTTAGTTTAGGGTTATAGGTTAGTATCTTGCATTTTATGTTAATAAGAGTATATTTCATGTTAGTTTACTTAGGTTTGCATTTGCATATAGGTTTAGGTTCTTTAGAGTTTGATTTAATATGTTTATATATGGAATTTAGTTATGTTTTCTTATGTTTCTCCTTATGTTTTTAGGTTTGGAGGCTTGGAGTTTGAATCGGGAGCATTGGAACATGAATTGGAGCTTAAAATCTAAGGATGAGTTGCCTAGAGAAGGGTAACGGCCGTTACATATCCATAACGATCATTGCCAAGTGCCTGAGAGGAAGGAAAAATGGGACTGAAGACCATAATGTGCATTACATATGTGTAACGGCAATTTTAGGTTGGCTACAAGTTGGGTAATAGGCATTACACTTGGATAACGGCCGTTACTGGGCGATTGCGTAATTCAAGTTTGAGCACGCTTGAGTATTTTAGGCATAAATTTTTTTGCTGAACTCAGATTGAGGCAATTCAAGATGTGTTGGAAAGCCAAGGAGGAATGACACAACTTTCATGGAGATTCTAAGACCTATTTCGTTCATATTGAAGGGTTAAAGTCTTAAGACAGTTAGCTAACCTATATAGAGTGAGAAACAGTCCTAATTTGACTAGGATTGTGTTTTTTTAGGAAACCTAACTTATTCCTATTTTAAGAGGGATGAATTTGGGGGACTTCATATATAAGGAAAAAGATGGGAAAGAAGAAAGACACACACACAGGAGGCATAATCAAGAAACAACCAAGAGATAAGGGAAGATCAAAGAGGCTAGAAGATCAAAAAGAGTTTTTATGTAATTTCTTCCTCATCTTTCTATTATTCTTTTGTAACATGTCTTTGTTATCTACCATAACTATGTGTGGCTAAGTTTTCTATTTAAGGTTTGGGAATAAGAGTAGCCATTCCAATTTATAATGAACACGAGATTTTATTAATGTAATTTGAATTTTCAGTTAATCTTATGAGTTATGATTATTTCATGCTTTCATTCATGGCTAGCTTGTTGCATGTTTTGGATGATTTTCACCAATGAGAGTTAGGGAATTTTATTAGCTTAAATCTCATAAGTCTTAAATAACTTGACTATGAGAGTAGGCAAGCTTTAAGGGGAACCATGACTGTGGACAGGGTTTACGGTGGCAGAACAATTGTTTGAGAGCTTAATGAGCTTAGATTAATTCCTTAATCATGACAGTATGTTAATTCTTAATCTTTGCATGCTTAATTGAATTTGAGAGAATCATTAGGTATTTAAGAACAATTGCCCTTAACTGAATTCAAATGCCCTTTTTATTGAATTGTGTTTATGAACATATTGGAATGGTGAAACTAGACCTAGGCTCTAAGATTTAATTATTTGATTTTACCTTATATTAGATTGCTGAATTATTTAATTTCATTTCACTTGTATTTAATTTGCTAGCTGAGAATTTAAACAAGAATATTGGTAATTAGTATCCAATCTTCGAGGGAACGATATTTATTATGCTACACTTCTCGATCCGTGCACTTATAAGTTTTATAGACAACATCATCACACATTAATTTTGTTAAAGCCTTACATAATTCCACTCCTTCTACCTCTAAACTAATTAAGACTCAAGCTTTCAAAGCTAATAAGTCTCATGTGTCAAATATTAAAGAAAAGTCTTATAAGACTCAATCTTATATAATACAAAAGGTAAGTCTCATGCTAGAAAAGAACAACCTAAACATACTTACATGTACACTAGATACAACACTCATAAGCATGTTGCACAACACAATACAACTAAACATGTTACATAAACCTATTAAAATACAGATTGTCATTGTCAATGTATGTCTCAAACTTTGACTCAAAATAATTTTAGAAGGCACACACTACCTCAACATAAAAGGCATGTTTCACATACTAAAAAAACATATCATCCTAGGAGAAACAAAATTAAAATGTTGTATGTTCATATTGCATGATCAAAGGAGACACCAATAATATGTGCTTTTATAGAAGACTGCACATGAATTTACTTCCTTTGGATTATCTTGAAACTAACCAACCTAGACTAAGAAAGGTTTAGGTTCAAAAGAACGCTTAAATTATTTTAAGTAGGTATGCTTGGAATCCACAAGAATAAAAAGTAAGTGGTATTTTAATAGTGGATGTTCAAGGCACATAACGGGAGATATAGAGCAATTTAA
This sequence comes from Mallotus nudiflorus, assembly GCA_947683625.1. Classification (NCBI taxonomy): domain Eukaryota; kingdom Viridiplantae; phylum Streptophyta; class Magnoliopsida; order Malpighiales; family Euphorbiaceae; genus Mallotus; species Mallotus nudiflorus. Next base: position 1,205,540 of record CANTUR010000260.1, on the reverse strand, counting down.
CAAGCTTAATGCTAAAGATACAAGACATGTTACATTCAGAGACAATGCAAAAGGAAAAATTATTAGTATTAGAGAAATTAGTAATCCTCAATCCATAGTTATACATCATGTATCATTTATTGATGGTTTTAAACATAATTTGTTTAGTATAATTTAATTATATGATATGGGAAATAAGGTGACTTTCTATCCTAAAAATTGCTTTGTTAGTAGTTTTGATGAAGATAAAGTAATTTTTAATGGTGAAAGAGTAGATAATGTTTATGTTATTGATTTGAATAAGATTGATAACAAAGACATAAAATGCTTAATGTCTATGTCCCATAACACATGGACATGACATAAAAGGTTAGGATATGCAAATTTTGAGCCATTGAATGATCTTTGTAAAAATGAACTTGTGATTGGTTTACCTAAGCTTGAATTCACCAAGGATAAACCTTATGATGCTTGCTAAAAGGGAAAATAATTCAAGTATTCATTCAAAAATATAGTGTCCATCTCTAGGCCACTTGAACTTATACATATGGATTTATTTAGACCAACTAGAGTTGCTAGTCCCAGTCGAATGTATAATACATATATATTGGTTGATGACTACTCTAGATTTACTTGGGCATGTTTTCTTGCTCATAAGAATGATGCATTTAAAGCTTTTGAAAATTTTTCAAAAAGAGTTCAAAAAGAAAAAGGATTTTGTTTTTCATTTATTAGAAGTGATCATGGACCGAATTTGAGAATGATTTTTTCCAAACCTTTTGTAATGAAAATGGTATTTCATATACATTTTCATCTCCTAGAACTCCTCAGTAAAATGGGGTAGTTGAAAGGAAAAATAAAACTTTTATGGAAATGGCTAGAATAATGCTTCATGAGTATAATTTATCTCTATACTTTTGGGCAGAAGCCATTAATGCATCCAATTGAGTTTTCAAAAGACCAATTTTAAATAAAACATCTTATAAGCTATAGAATAATAGAAAACCTAAAATCTCATATCTAAAAGTATTTGGATGGAAGTGCTTTATATTAAACACCAAGGATAATCTTGGAAAATTTGACTGTAAAACTGATGAAGGAATTTTCCTTAGCTATTCTATTTCTAGTAAAGCATATAAAGGCTTTAATAAGAGAACTCTAGTAGTTGAAGAGTCAATGCATGTTGTATTTGATGAATCAAACTCACTTAATCCTAGAAAGGATTTTTGTAGTGTTGATGATCTTGTAGGTGACAATGAGATTGTGGATACATAAGAAGAAAATGCTAGTAACCCTTTGGAACTTAAAGGTCCAAGTAAGGAGCATAATGAGGAGATATCTCAACCTACCTTGAAGGATGAACTTCCAAAGGATTAGAAATTCAAGAAAGCTCATCCTCAAGATCTCATCATAGGTGACACTATAAAAGGTGTAACTACTAGATCTAAATTAAAGTCTATTGTTAATTTAGCCTTCATTTCTCAAATTGAACCTAAAAATATTAATGATGCTTTGAGTGATGAATTTTGGGTCCTTGCTATGCAAGAAGAGTTAAATCAATTTGAGAGAAATAAGGTTTGGACCTTGGTTCTTAGACCTAAACATCATCCTATTAGAGGCACCAAATGGGCGTTTAGAAATAAGATGAATACATAAGGTGCCATAACTAAGAGCAAAGCTAGACTAGTAGCTAAAGGATATAATCAAAAGGAAGGCATTGATTATGATGAAATCTTTACCCCTATTGCAAGGTTAGAAGCTATTAGAATTCTAATTACATTTAGATTATACATGGATTTTAAAATTTATGAAATGGATGTTAAAAGTGTATTTCTAAATGGTGTTATTAAAAAGGAGGTATATGTTGAACAATCTCTTGGTTTTGATAGTTTTAATTTTCTAAATCATATGTTTAAACTTTTAAAAGCATTATATGGATTGAAACAAGCTCTAAGAGCTTGGTATGAAAGATTAATTAACTTTTTACTAGAGAAAGGTTTCTCTAAATGAAAGGTTGACATAACTCTTTTTATAAAGAAATCCAAACATGATTTATTAATTGTGCAAATATATGTTAATGATATTATTTTTGGTGCTACTCACAATTGCTTGTGTGAGGAATTTTCTAAGCTAATGCAAGGAGAATTCGAGATAAGCACGATGGGAGAACTAAAATTATTTCTTAGATTACAATTCAAGCAATGAAAAGATGGGATTTTCATCAATCAAACCAAGTATACAAGAGACATTCTCAAGAAGTTTGGCATGGATGGAGCTAAGACAAGTAAAACTCTAATGAGCACCATAACCAAACTCAATAAGGATGAGAATGGCAAACCGATTGATGAAAAGTGATTTAGAGGTATGATCGGATCCCTTCTTTATTTAATTGCTAGTCTCATTTGAATACTATCAAAAGAATTATCAAATGTCTTTATGGTACAATGCATTTAGGACTTTGGTATCTTAGGAGTTCTTTCTTTGACTTGATTAGTTATTTTGATGTAGACTTTACTGGTAGTTTACTAAATAGAAAAACCACTTTTGAAACTTGTCAAAATTTAGGTAATTGCTTAGTTTCTTGGTTTAGTAAGAAATAAGTTTTGATTGCCTTATCCACTATTGAAGCTGAATATATTGTAGCAAGTCTTTGTTGTTCATAAGTTTTGTTACAATAACAACAATTGTTGGACTATGGTATAAAACTTGTTCACATTCCAATCAAATGTGACAATACAAGTGCTATTAACCTTAGCAAGAATCCTATTGAACATTCTAGAACTAAGCATATAGACATTAGAAATCATCTCTTGTGTGATCATGTTCAAATTGATGATATCTCACATGAATTTATTGATACAAATAATCAACTTGTAGATATATTCACCAAAACTCTTAATGAAGAGAGATTAAATTTCATTAAGCATGAACTTGGCATGAGTGATGGTTCTAGTTTATCTTGATTTTATGCTTAATTGATGGTTGGACTATTTTAATGTGAAATCATATTATGCATATTGATTACTTTGATTATTAAATGTTTTGATTATGATCTTAACATTTTTATAAAAATTTTTTTTATTGTCATGCATTTATATATGTTTAAATATGCATTATGATTTTTTTTTTAAAATTCCTCCTACTCCTTGTCATGACTCCTCATCATAACTAGTTTCTTTTTATATGTTTTTATTAATTTTATCATCAGTTTCTATTTAGTTTAATTTCAATATATTTTCCATATCTAAGCATCGAGCTGTTTGTTTATTTTTATAGTTATTTTGTGACAGTTTATGTTCCATTTATTTTCTAGATATTTTCTGGATATAAGCCATGAGCTGTTAGTTTTATGGCTTGTTATGTTTCTCTTCAGTTTACAATTATTATTTTAATATCATTATAACTCTATACTTTTCATTAATGCCTTTTTATTTTCTTTTAAATTTCCTTTTGCATTTTGACAAAGGGTGAGAAATAGTTAAGTTTGTATGTGTATTTAGTTAGTTTCTTTTAAGGGAGAAAATTCTTTTTATCAAAGATGTGTTTATATTAGTGACATCACTATATGAGAGTGTGTCCTTCATATCAATTTTTTTAATCCAAATCTTATTCTATTTTAGTATTTTTAAATAAGGGGAGAAAATTATTTAAATTTTTTTCCATAATTTTGTTTATGCATGCATGCATAGTAACAATGTAAGTGTGACTAGTTTTGTCCTTATGATAAAAGCCTTGTTTTACTTAATATGTTTATGTGTGACATAACTTTAATAAAGATTTGGAGTATTTTTGTTTTCATTATTTTGGTTTGTGATCTTTTATTCCCTTTAGAATTTTTGGTTTGTTTAGGTTTATTTCCCTTTATATCTCTCTCTTTTCTTTTTATCTTTGCGAATGGGGGAGAAGAAGCTATATAGTGTTTATGATATGCTAAGTGCCACATGATCATGTATGTTAGCTAGCTAAGTTCTATATAATCATATGAGAGTTAAGCTTGTCAAGTTTCAATTTTGTGCTATATGTACTATTTTTATGATGCATTGTAGTAACACTACATGCATATATGTTTGAACGTATTTCCTTTATATTGCCTAACATTTTTTTAAAATGATCATGTTATCATGTTTTTAACACATTTGTTATGTAGGCCATGTTTCTTTTTATTTCTCATGTTAAATTTTATGTTGTTTTTTATTTTTGACAAAAAAGGGGAATAAAAAATGAAATTTATATTTCTTATCATGTCTACAAATGGGAGAAATAAAGAAATATATTTTCATATAAAGGAGACAATTTTTATGACTATCTTTCAAATTGGTATTATTACTTAAAACTATCTCCTTTATAATTATTTAATATTTTTAAAAAAAAAATTCAATTTCTTTAAATCCTTATATATGCTCTATTAATTCTTCCATGTTTTGGCATATGATATTGATTTTATGCATATATTAAGGGAGAGCAATTTATTACATCTACTTAATTTAAGAGGGGGAGCTATTTTGTATAATGCATACTTGTTCGTGTCATTTATTTTTGACACTCACACACTTTATTTATTTTTTTAACAAATTGTTTGTCAAAGCTAAAAGGGGGAGATTGTTAACCATTTCATGATCAAACTCCTAATTTTGATTTAGACAAACAATTTTGATACTTATGATTTCAACTAAGTGTATAGAAAATTATATACTAAAAATATACATTTTTGATATACAGTAGTTTTTGGGCTAATTCGATCTTTGAGATTCAAGAGGGCTCTTTGACATCTTTAGAGCTCTATAATGAGAAAATGATCTCCTTCACTTTTGAAGTAGATATCTTAAGCTTTATGAATTGAGCTTACTTGTCAGAATCTTAGCTCATTTAGGAATGAAAATCTTGAGTCGAAGTTAGCATATGTAGCTTTCATTTTAGGTTGCATAGCTCTTAGTATTTCAATAATATCTTGAACTACAGAGGTTCAATTGAGGTGATTCAAAATGATATGGAAATATAAGGCAATTATCTATAATTGTATAAAGAAATTTTATACTGATTTGATCATCTTTAGCCCCATTCATGAGCATCTCATGAGCTAACCTAGAATAGTGCCTCAAGAGCTCATTTTCAGCGAAATGGCCAGTGCTCCTCATGATCATGAGTAATTGAGATGAGCTCATAAGGACACATCTGGCAGCATTTAACAGACATTTTTTAATGCAATGGTCCTCAAACTAATGCTCACGAGATAGAAGGGCTTCCTCACGATCGTGAGCATCACTTTAGCTGTAAAAGTCCAAGATTGATTCAAAAATCAATTATAGATGTTGGAGAAATGTTTGATACATCTAAAAACCATATTTTTGAGTGTAAACACTCTATAGAGTTCAATTGAAAGGTTAAGAAACTTGTTTATCATTCATTCTCTCTTAAGCATTCAATTAAGCTCTCAAAGTCTCTCTTAAACAATTTTGTATTTATGTAACTCTTGTAAGAGTTGGTGAGTGTTAGAATAGACATTATTATTCTTTTATTAATTGGGATTAAGAAAACAAGAAGTGATATTCTATTCTAAAAGG